>QEPC01015290.1:426631-452801 GCA_003113815.1 Sphenodon punctatus
ATAGTGTGTAGTGATTCAGTTTTAATATTTTATAGTGTGCTTGTAGGACTAGGCCTTTGTAGATATTAGATAATATTCCATTTAGTTCCATATGTTTTAGAATAGTTAATAGCAGTTAGAGTTAGTGTAGATATATATAATATTAGATTACAAATTTAAATAAATAAATTTTAAAAATATATAAAATCTGCCTCTGCATTCTTTGGGTGGGAGAAATGGAGAAGGGAAGCAGGAGAGGCTGGTCTGCTGCCCAAAAGGCGGGCAATGGGGCACGTGGCAGAGGTGGCAGGGGGCGTGCCAGTGGAGTGGAAGGCATTAGCAGCAGCCTGAGCCTATCACCACGCCCCAACCTGCACATCCCTGATTTTGGCAAACAGGTTTCAGAGGCTCCCAGCAGTGACGCTAGGGGTGTGGTTAGGCGTCGCCTCCTGCCAGCATCGTCCACTTCCACGCAGGGTACTGGAAGGCCTGCACTCAGGAAGGCTGTGGCTGTCTTTTCTGTGGCTGCAGGAGCAGGTGCCCATGCTTTGGGGTCGAATGTTCCTCCAGGGCCACCAATATAACTGACCCCCATTATTGATGTGATCCCCAGCAGTCCAGGGCTGGTGGATCCCACCCCAGCTGCTAGAAGCAGGGCCCAATCCCCGGGCAATGGCAGAAGGGAGAGGAGCAGCAGCAGCTATAGGGGGCACAGGGAGAGTGGTAGCAGCATGGGCAGTCGCTCAGCCTCGGGAACCCAGTACTCCCCTTTGCAGGACCTATCTCAGGTTGGGGACAGCAAGGCAGACACTAGTCCTGTGGAGGACATGTCTGGTGCTGAGGCCATGGATGTCTCTCTGAGAGCTGTGTCACCACCATGTTCTGATCCTCCCATCACCGCTGTCAGTGGTGTGTCACCCGGTGTGGGCCAGAAGGAAGGAGGGGGCAAAAAATCCTCCGTATGGGTGCATTTTAAGTTGGTGTGGGTGGATGACCCCAGGGAGGTGCAGTGCAGTTTGTGCAAGAAGGTGGTGAAGCCAACCTTGGCACAACTGTCATGAAGAGGCACCTGAAGGCATGCCACAGCAGTGTGCTGCTAAACAGGCAGGCAGAGGCAGTGGACACCAGCAGGTTATCAACTTCAGCGGCCAGTTGTCTGCCTCCATCAGCGGGCAAGCGTCCTCAAGCAGCTACCGCTAGCAGCAGGAGCGGTATTGCTACTAGGGGGGAGCAGCAGCAGCAGCAGCAGCATCAGTGCACCATGGAGGAGCTGGGGTGGAGGCAGCTGCCAAGTGCATTGTGTGAAGAGCAGCATGGCTTTCAACTGAAAGCCACGTGTATGATTTATTTATTTATTTTTAAAAATTATATCCCCCCCTCCCTGCCATAGTCAGGCCGTGGCAGTGAACAAAATCAATCAATAAAATACAATAAAATATATAAAAACATCAAATATCAAAAATAACAATGAAAATGAGGAGAAAAAGCCCGTACCACCACCCTCACCCTTCTCCCTCACCAAACGCCTGACAGAACAGTCAGGTCTTACAATCCCCATGGAAAACAGGGAAGTCTGGGGCCAGATGGATCCCCACCGGGAGGGAATTCCAGAGGTGTGGTGTGGCCACTGAGAACGCCCTGTCCTGTGTCGCCACCCAGGAAACCCGGGGGACCTCCAACAGTGTGCCCCCAGTTGCCCGCAGGGGTCTATCCAGAAATCGGATGTTGGGGGAAATGATCATGCTGGATGGGCAGTCCTTCTCACTGGTCAGGGACATGGGGTTTAGGCGCATGATTGGCTTCCTGGCCCCACATTTTAAGCTGCCCTCGCGCACCACCCTGAGTCGGCATGTGGTGCCAGCCTTTAAATGAGCGGGTGAGGGACCATCTGCCATGGGCTGGGGGTGCAACCATCCACGTCACCACAGACCTGTGGTCCAGCAGGAATGCGCAGCATGCCTACCTGGAAGTGATGGCGCACTGGTGGCAGGACCCAGAGGCAGCATTTGGGAGTGGAAGGAGGTGTCCCGAAGCAGGGTATAGGTGGGCCCTGCTCCAGGTGGAAGTAATGGACGACCCCCATACCTCTTGGAACATCGAGGCAGCCCTGACCGCCATGGTGAGGGAGTGGTCACACCAGGTGCATCCTTCACCAAGGGGTGCGTGGTGATGCAAAACACGACCAACTTATTGAGGGCAGTCCACGAGGGGGGCTTCACAAGCATCCCTTGCACCACACACACCCTTCACGGGGTGGTCAGGGATGCTCTGGGCTTGGGGGAGAAGGAGATTGGGGCAGGCACTCTTAGGTCCCTGATTGAGTGGGGGAAGAAGCTGGCCAGTTTCTTTAACTGGAGCGTGAAGACCGGGAAGGGACCTCCACCTGACAAAGCAGGCAGAGCAAGGGTCCCCAGTGCACCAACTTGTGCAGGATGTGTCCACCAGCTAGAATTCCACATTCCTGAGGCTTGAGCGGCTTCTCAAGCAGAAAGCTGCCTTGCATCAGGTTCAACTGGTGACGGACAGCGGGGCACCTCAAAGGTACAATGGGGCCGAATGGGAGATCCTGGTTCACACGGTCTTTGTTCTCAGATCGTTCCTGGCTGTGACAAAGACCATCAGCTCATCCACAGCCACAATCAGCTAACCAGGTGATCCCTCTGGTCCAGAGTATCCTCAGGAGACTGGAGGAAATTCTTCAGGGGTGGGATTGTGGCCCTTAGGGAAAGAAGCTTGAGGATGAGGCGGTTGTCCTGGTGTGGCAGCTGAAGACAAGGCTGAAGGTGTGGTTCAATGAGCTTCTGCAGCAGGTGGAATATGTTTTTGAAACCATGCTGGACCCCAGGGTCAAGGGAAGCATGGCATGCCAGACACAGCTCTATGGGCACTGGAAGGGTGAGCTGGTGGAGAGGGACCGGCAGTCAGAGAGTGCTCTGGAGAGTGTGCAGCAGCAGAAGCAGCAGCACCAGCAGCAGGACACACCTGGGGATTGTGAGAGTAGGAACAGCCACCCCTTTCAGCTGGCGGAGTCTATCCCTGCCCCCAGACCAGGCAGTAACAGCACCAGCAGCAGGCTGAGAAGCAACAGCACCCCTATTGCGAGCAGCAGCATCTCCTATGTGCAGGGCACTCTAGCGAGCATGGGCCAGTGTTCAACAGAGCAGGCAGCATGGTTGAGGGCAGTGGTGGACCTGGTGCCCAAGCAGAGCAATGCGAGGGAGTACAACAGCACCTCAGCAGCAGTGGAGAACCAGGTATTGACCCCAGAAGTGATCCCTTGGCCTACTGGGTCGGAAAGACCAACGTGTGGCCGGCCCTGTACAAAGTGGCCAAGGGTCTGTTCTAATGGACACCAACGAGTGTCCCCAGCGAGTGGCTTTTCTCCATGGCGGGGGACATTTACTCGCCGCACCATCTGAGACTGGGAGCCAAGTTGGTGGAGCAGTTGTTGTTCCTAAAGGTGAACCTTCTTCCACTTTGGGGATTCCCTGAGCTGCCCTTGGACATGGATTGATGGTGCAGTGGCACAAGCCATTCCATGCCAGGGGCAGTCTTGGGACGGGGCTCCTCCTCATTCTGGGCTTCTGCTGCTGAGGTGCTGTCCCTCCCTCCCAATGCCCAGTGCCTGCCCTGCCTCTCTTTCTCTCTCTCTCATTAGATGGCCCCGGCCGGCGTATCTGACTGACCTCATGATGCAAGGTGGCATTGGGAAGCTGTAAGCCTTCCACTCGGCCTCTGGCTAGACAATTTTGGCCCACCGATCTGACCGACTCTGTCAGAACTGCTCCTTACCACCGCGAGTGGAGGCTCCACAACATGTCCCGGCCCACTGGGGGGTCCACCCCCTGAACTCTGTCCCTGATGCAGGGTCTCTGGAGCCCCCTTCCAGCACATCACAGAGCCATGGGGTTGCTAGCGTAATGCCGCAGTGGGACATGGCCGGAGGGCCAACTCCCATGGTTACACAAGATGTGGGGGTGTTGCACCACTCCCTGTGGCTACAGGCACATCAGGGGAGGCATATCAGCACTATAAACACCGGTGCTGTGAGGCACACAGCGCTGGTGATCTGAATAGACTGGCCCTACTGAGAAGCTAAGTGGACTGCGTGATTATACCTTGTTGTCTTATTGTACTGTGTGTGTGGAGTGGTGGTGTGTGCTTTAACCCCTCTTGCCTTTTCCCTTGGAGTGAGTGAAGGAGAGAGTGTGCAGCGAGTGAATGAGAGTGCGTGGACCTCCCCCCTCTGGGGTTCCCTACCCAGTTCCTGCCTGTGTGACTGCCCGCTCCCCTTTCCCCATGGACCTGCGACCTTTGCCCTTCCTATCCTCATGGCTGGCACAATTCCCCCTTTCCCTCTGGTAAGCATTGACAGTGTATGGTGGGTGAAGGGTGAGTGGGAACACTCCTGTACAGAAAGCTCAGTGCCCCATGATGATAGAGGCCAAATCTCCTGGAGATTTAAGGGCCACCATTCTATCCTGATGGGCATCTTTACCCCCATGAGTGATCTCAGAACACTTTACGGAGTTGCCCTCACCCCCAGGAGCCAGGTGGGGGTTCTTACCCTCGTGATCCCGTTGTTCGTCCTTATTTCCCGTGTTTGGTCCTTTCCCCGTGACAGGCTCTCTCTCACGCTTCACAGTCTACGCCAGCCTATCTGAGTGCCCTGCTAAGGTCCCAGCCTATCTTTCCTACTGCCTCTCATGCCAAGTTGCCTGTCTGCCTGCCCTCCCAGGTTGCCAAGATCAAAGTCTGCCTCAGTCTGCCTTCTGAAGCTCATGCCACGCTGACAGTCTTCCACCTGCCCAGGTTGCCAAGATCAAAGCCTGCCTCAGCCTACCTTCCAATGCCCATGCCATGCTGCCTATCTGCCCACCCGCCCAGATGGCCAAGATCAAAGCCTGCCCCAGTCTGCCTTCCAATGCTCATGCCATGCTGCCTGTCTGCCCGCCTACCCAGGTTGCCAAGGTAAAAGCCTGCCTCAGTCTGCCTTCTGATGCTCATGCCACGCTGCCTGTCTTCCCACCTTCCCAGATGGCTAAGATCAAAGTCTGCCCCAGTCTGCCTTCCGATGCTCATGACACGCTGCCTGTCTTCCCGCCTACCCAGGTTGCCAAGATAAAAGCCTGCCTCAGTCTGCCTTCCGATGTTCATGCCATGCTGCCTGTCTTCCTGCCCACCCAAGTTGCAAAGATAAAAGCCTGCCTCAGTCTGCCTTCCAATGCTCATGCCAAAGTGCATTTCTGCCCGTCCTGTGGGCAAAACTGAAGTCCTGCCCCAGCCTGCCTGCCTCTCATGCCAAGGTGCCTGTCTGCAACCCTGGGTGATGTGCTCCACTGGTCTGGTAATCCCACTGCTGCTGTCTGCTGGTCCATGGGTGCTCTGCCCTGGCAAACCAAATGTGCCCACACAATCCTGCTGCTGCCATCTGCTGTCATATGGGAGCTCTTCCCCGGCAAATCCTATTATCCTTGTTCCATGGGTGCTGCGCACAGGCAAATCCTGCTGCTGACGTCTCTGCTGTTCCACAGGTTCTGTGCCCTGGCAATCCAATATCTGCTGCTGATGCTGCCTCTGCAGTGCCACAGGTTCTGTGCCCTGGTCATCCATTCTATGCTGCTGATGCCACCTCTGCTGTGCCACGTGTATTGTGCCCGGGCAATCCAATATCTGATGTTTCTGCCAATGCTGCCTCTGCTGTGCCATGGATTCTGCTACCAGGCAATCCAATGTCTGCCTCTACTGCCAATGCTGCCTCTGCTGTCTGTGCCATGGGTTCTGTGCCCCAGAAATCCAATGTGTTCTGCTGCTGCCAATGCTCCCTCTGCTGTGCCTTTGATTCTGTGCCCCTGCAATCTAATGTCCACTTCTGCTGCCTCTGCTGTCTGTGCCACGAGTTCTGTGCCCGGGCAATCCAATATCTGCTGCTGCTGCCAATGCTACCTCTGCTGTGCCATGAGTACTGTGCCCGGGCAATGCAATTTCCACTGCAGCTACCAATGCTGCCTCTGCCGTGCCATGGGTGTTGTGCCAGAGCAATCCAATGTCTGCTGCTGCCACTGCCAATGCTGCTGCTGCTGTGCCACGGATCTTCTGATACTGGGCCATCCAATGTCTGCTGCTTCTGCCAATGCCGTCTCTGCTGTGCCATGGGTGTTGTGCCAGAGCAATCCAATGTCTGCTGCTGCTGCTGCCAATGCTGCTGCTGCTGTGCCACGGATCTTCTGATACTGGGCCATCCAATGTCTGCTGCTTCTGCCAATGCCGTCTCTGCTGTGCCATGGGCTCTGTGCCCTGGCAAACCAATGTCTGCTGCTGCTGATGTTCTTCACCTCAGCCATTTGCTACTCCCTCTTATAGATGGGCATAGGTCGGATGAGTGCACTGGCAGGCGGGGGCTGGGTGTTCATGAGATTCATCACCGGGGAAGGCTTGCCCAATTTGCAGTAGAGCTTCTTGAGATTGGTCAAGTACGATACCAGCCTGCAACACCAGCCATGTAGGGGTGCCAGACACCAAGCCCTGGCCGGGCCTCTGCCACTGCTCCACCAATGTAAGTAACAAGTAACAAAAGTAATTGCCCTCCCCGCTTCCAATTCGTTCTGAGCTAGCCACTGATCCAGTCAACAGGCATCTTCAGAACTCTCCCTCTCCCAGCAGTTTGTGTTCCTCTCAATCCATTGCCATCCTCCTTCTATTTCACCCATTTCCACACATTTACCTATATAGTTTCATTTATTTAGATTGGATTAGATAGATTTAAGTGTTATGCCCGGCATCAAGAATCAGCCACTCCAGTCCCAGGTCCCACCCTCAGGGTTCTGGGGCCTACATTACAGGCATGGAGGACTGTCCATCCATGTCATCCAGAAGCTGCCACTCCATCCCCAGGACCCACCATCAGGGTTCTGGGGCCGTTATTCCACTCACGGAAGTGCTGTAATTCCACGGCATTAAGAATCAGCCACTCCATCTCCAGGACCCACCATCAGGGTTCTGGGGCCTATGTTAGAGGCAGGGAGGGCTGTCATTCCACTTCATTCAGAAGCTGCTACTCTAGTCCCAAGAGCTACCATCCGGGTTCTGGGGCTGTCATTCCGCTCACGGGGAGCTGTGATTTCACTGCTTCAAGAATCAGCCACTCCAGCCCCAGGATCCACCATCAGGGTTCTTGGGCCTACATTACAAGCAGGGAGGGCTGTCCATACACATCATCCAGAAGCTGCCACTCCTGTCCCAGGATCCACTGTCAGGGTTCTTGGGTCATCATTCTGCTCATGGGGAGCTGTCATTCAACGACATCAAGAAACAGCCACTCCAGCCCCAAGACCCACCATCAGGGTTCTGGGCCCTATGTTACAGGCAGGGAGGACTGTCCATCTATGTCATCCAGAAACTGCCACTCCTGTCCCAGTACCCACCATCAGGGTTCTGGGACCATCATCCCGCTCATGGGGAGCTGTCATTCTATGGCATCAAGAAGCAACCACTCCATCCCCAGCACCCACCATCAAGGTTCTGGGGCCTACATTACAGGCAGGGACGGCTGTCATTCCATTTCATCCAGAGCCTGACACTCCTGTCCAAGGACCCACTGTAAGGTTCTGGGGCCGTCATTCCGCTCACGGGAAGCTGTCATTCCATAACATCAAGAAGCAGTCACTCCAGCCCCAGAACCCACCATCAGGGTTCTTGGTACTACATTACAGGCAGGGAGGGCTGTCTATCCATGTCATCCACATCATCCACGTCATCCAGAAGCAATAGGGGTGCTGCTGCTGCTTAGCCTGCTGATGTTGCTGCTACTGCTGGGGCTGGGGGCAGGGATAGACCCTGCTGGCTGAAAGCGGTGGCTGCTCGCACTCCCACCATCCCAAGGGGCATCCTGATGCTGCTGTCGTGCATTCTCCAGAACCCTCCCTCTCTGCCTGCTGGACTCTCTCCACCAGGTCACCCTTCCAGTCGTCATACAGTGGTGTCTGGCATGCCATGCTGCCCTTGACCCTGGGGTCCAGCATGGTTGCCAACACATATTTGTCCCACTGCAGGAGCTCATCAAACCATGCCTTCAGCTGCTGCACCAGGGTGACTGCCTCAGCTGCCAGCTTCTTGCCCTGAGGGCCACAATCCTATCACTGGAGAATCTCATCCATCCTCCTCAGGGGACTCTGGACCAGAGGGGTCACCTGGCTGATGGTGGCCATGGAGGAGCTAATAGTGTCCGTCATGGTCAGGAATGGTCTGAGAACAAAGACCATGTGAACCATGATCTCCCATTCTGCCTCATTGTACCTTCTGTCCCCCGCTGTCCATCACCAGTTGAACCTGATGCAAGGCGGCTTTCTGCTCAAGAAGCTGCTCAAACATCAGGAACGTGGAATTCCACCATGTGGACACATTCTTCACCTGATGGTGCACTGGGGAGCCTTGTCCTGCCTGCTTTCCCTGCAGGAGGTTGCTGCCGTTCATGCTCCAGTTTTAAAAAAAGCCAGCTACCTCCCCCGCTTGATCATGGAGCTAAGGGTGCCTGACCCAATCCCCTTCTCTCCAAAGCCCAGAGCAACCCTGACCACCAGGTGAAGGGTGTGTGCAGCACAAGGGATGCTGGTGAAGCCCTTCTCATGGACTGCCCTCAATATGTTGGCCACATTGTGCATCACCATGCACCCCTTGGTGAAGGGTGCACCAGGCATAACCCACTCTTTCACCATGGTGGTCAGAGCTACCTTGATGTTCCAAGACGTATGGGGGCTGTCCATGACTTCCACCTGAAGCAGAGTCCACCTATACCCTGCTTCGGGACCCCTCCTGCCACTGCCAAATGCTCCCTCCAGGTCCTGCCACCAGTGCGCCATCACTGCCACGTAGGCATGCAGCGCATTTCTGTCGACCACAGGTCGGTGGTGAAGTGGATGGTGGCACACCCAGCCCATGCCAGATGCTCCCTTACCCATTTCTTTAAAGCCCAGTACAAGGCTGGCACCACTTGCCCACTCAGGGTGGTGCACGAGGGCAGCTTAAACTGGGGGCTATGAAGCCAATCAGGTGCCTAACCCCCATGTCCCTGACCACTGAGAAGGGCTGCCCATTGAATGCAATCATTTCCTCTAACATGCGTGTGGCTTTCAGTTGAAAGCCACACCGCCCTCCACATCCTGCAGCTGCTGATGGACTTGGCAGCTGCCCCAACCCCAGCTCTTCGATGGTGCTCTGACGCTTTTGGGCCTCAACTGGCTGCTGCTGCTGCACCACTCACAGTGCTGATGGGAAGGGCAGAACATGGTGGCAACACAGCTTTCGGTGTGACATATGGCTGGTCCTGTCCAATATGGTCAAGGGTCTGTTGTCCTGTCCACCAATGAATGTCCCCAGCATGCGCGTGTTCTCTATGGTGGGGGAAATTTGCTCGCTGCACTGCCTGAGACTGGAGGTCAAGTTGGTGGAGCAGTTGGTTTTCATCAAGGTGAACCTTCTGCTGCTGGGATTCCCCGAGTTGCCCCTGGACATGGATTAATAGTGCAGTGGCACACGCCATCCCAAGCCAGGGGCAGTCTTGGGACAGGGCTCCTTCCAAATCTGGGTTGCTGCTGCTAAGGTACTGTCCCCCCCTGCCAATGCCTGGCGCCCACCCTGCCTCTCTCTCGTCTCATTAGATGGCCTCGGCTGTCCTATTTATTTATTTATTTATTTATTTATATAAAATTTATATCCCATCCTGCCTGCCCACAGGGCAGCCCGGGGTGGTGAACAACAGTATAAAAACAATAGAACAATTTAAAACCGTTAAAAATATACAATACAAAGGAACAAAGACCCTCCCCCCCCTCGCTAAAAGCCTGGCGGAACAGTAAGGTCTTACATAAATGCCAAAATGACAGGAGAGTGGGAGCTAGCATGATAAAACCCTATCTGACTGACCTTATGACGCCGGGTGGCATTGGGAAGCTGTAAGCCTGCCAGCCGGCCTTTGGCCAGACGATCTCAGCCCGCCTATCTGACTGGCTCTCTCTCGCGCTTCACAGTCTTTGCCAACCTATCTGAGTGCCCTGTCACGGTCCCAGCCTGCCTTCCCTACTGACTCTCATGCCATGCTGCCTGTCTGCCCACCTGCCCAGGTTGCCAAGCTCAAACCCTGTCTCAGCTTGCCTTCTGCTGCTCATGCCACGCTGCCTGTCTGCTGCTGCTGCCTCTGCTGTGCCATGGGTTCTGCTACTGGACAACCCAATGTCTGCCGCTGCTAAATCGATGCCTGGCAGTCTGCAATGCCCGGCCAGGTAGGGGTGCCAAGCCAGGCACCAAGCCCCAAGTCTTCCCGTCTACTTCTGCTGCTGCTGCCACTGAGTCTCAGTCGGCTAGCCATGGCACCACAGGTACCCCCAGGGGCCAAGCACCAAGCTTGCCTGCATGGGAAACCAAGGGTAGCAACAAGCCTTCCCGGTCTCTGCTGCTGCTGCTGCTGCTGCTGCTGCTGCTGCTGCTGTGTCTCCGATGGTCTGCCATGCCCCCATGGGCTCCCCTGGAGCACTCCAAGCCTCAAGGCGGCTGAACTTTCTGAATGTTTGGGGGGGGGTCTGAACTCTGAGGGACCGAACCCACGAACCCGAACTAAGTTTTTGGACTGAAAGGCCGAATGGCCAAACATCCAAACCCCGTTCTGTTCGCACATCCCTACCTGCTAGCACAGTCCTTCTGCTGGTGCTAGATGACTCTTAAAGGTCCCATGGCCTGCAGGGACTCTGCTCTGTTACAGGCTGGTAAGCAGATTCGTTTAATAATCTGCAATCCAGTAACAACATATAATAACAATTCTGATTGGAGGCACAGGAGTGGAGGTTAAAGGGGTGCCAGGGATTAAGGGGTGGTGTAGACGCAGAGTGATTGGCTAAAAAATGTGGAAACAACAAACCTGGAAGTAAAACAGTACTCTTGGCACTGCAGTAAGCAGTAAATGAATGGCACATGGCACCTGGTAAACAGGAAGTATAAGTATAATAAGTTTATTGTGAAGCCGAAGCTATTACAATCTTAAAAGACCCTAGAATACCTAGGGGCAAAATAAATACAAATTATAAAATACAAAATACAAAATACAACAAGCAAAACGTAAACGGTAAGTAGGAAGTCAGTAAATCAGGACATATCTCATAGTCTTGTGAGAAATGAAAAATTGCATCGGTATTGGGAAATGATCCGGAAATCGATCCTGGTTCCCGACATGGTGAAATTTCTCACTAGCAGCAATTAAGCTGCTCATTTCAGCCCTAGTCTTCTCTCTTCCATTTTCCTAAGTCAACTAGAAGCTTCCCTAAAAATCTAATATAATAGTACTGGTTGGCATGAACCAGGAGAGTTAATATGCATACATCTAATATTTCACCACTGGTAATAGTCTGCAAGTTGGTATGCAATAGAATAGTGTACTCTAGGGGGATGTTAATATATCAGGCATCTGTTGGATGACAAATATGGATAAAAGAAATGCCTACGCTTACACATAGAGCAATACCGAAATATAAAGAATAGATAGTTCAGCTAAAAACATCTCAGACAAATTCATCTTCAGTGTATCTGTATTCTGTACTGATTTCAGTGAAATGAACTAGGCTTGAATTTGACCAAGCACAGGAGCCTGGTGAAGTAGAACTGGGACCCCACCTAGGCATCAGGTTGAGTTTCTCTTGTGTATCATGGACCCTGGGTCCATGCTAACATTGGCATCCACCTGGAAATTAAACAATCTTGATTTATATGGCCTTAAATAAACTACATAGCCCAGTATGCCTCGATCCCCCAGACTGAATGTATATGATTGTGGCACCAGTAGCCAAAAACAGGAGGTGGTGGGTGGCTCTCCTGTTTTTGCTTGAGTGAGTGGAGAAATAGAAAATCACATGAAAAGGGCCAGAATGAGGGCAAAATTAGATGACTTAGGGTCTTTTATTAAGCCATACTTTGTCTGCCACCAAACCACTTATACAGTCACTCTTGACAACAACTATGTTGGTTTATGGCTTGTTAAACTATTAATGGAACTTATATGTGATTGATAAAAAAAATCAGTTTTTAATGATCTGTCTTCACAACTATCTGTATATTTTACCCCCCTTCCTCACTTCTCTCTCTGGCCCTTCTTACGTGGGGAGTGGTGGGTAGGACTGATGCAGCAGCAGCTGTTACCGTGCCGTGATTCCATTCCGCCATTTCGGAATTGCCCACACCAGACTGCGACTTTTCTGCTGACATTCTGCTAATTCCGCCGGCATTCTGCAAATTTGGAAACTATTGGAAAAATTGCAGAATTGTCAGAAACTGTCGGAAAACTGCTGTTCCACTATTTTGTGGCTCTGGCGGAATGGCGGAAGTAGCGAATATGTAATGTTTCCGCTATTTTGTGAAGCCTGTGGAAGTAGTGGAATGAAATTAGTGGAACTGCGGAAGTAGCGGAATGAAACCAGTGGAATGAAAGCCTCTGCCATGCCATACCACTAATTGTGGAAACACTGTTTCCGGTGGAAATAGCTACTGCTGTGACATTCCGCTACAGCCCTAGTGGTGGGTGGGTGGATTCATGTGCTGCAGCAGTGGGCAGAGGTGTGTGTGCACCCATTCCCATGGGCACACAACCAATTCCACCCACGAAGCCTCTTCCGGTTTGCCGAATGGTTCCGTGGGTGGGTGATGGGTGGAGGTGAGTGTGCGTTGGGAGAGCACCCTCACCTACCACTTGTACTGTTGACACGGACCAACACCCACCACAACAGCACATACACAGCTGCCCCCCACCACACTCTCTTGCACTCACAGCGGGGGGGAGGGGGAGGAGGCATCCGTGTAAAAACAGTCTCTCTCATGCAGACACCCACGGTCTGTGATAGGGGAGTACAAACACTCGGCAGATGCCTTAGCAAGCATTTATCATCTTCTGGGTGTTTTCCTTTTGGATTCGTAAGCCTTACACCATTTCTAGAAACCTCATAATTTAAGTTTCATTTCACTAGCATGGGGGATTTTCACTTTAGTCCATGCCCCATGTTAAAGCCAGACAATGCCTGAAACCTGCAACACTAATAGTACAATTATATAACTGTTCTTTAAAACAAACAATGATGTAACACCTCATTCTGCTTTTGTTCTTATCAGCAAAGAGAATCAGAAGCTAGACAACTCTCCTGTTTTGCTACCTCTTATTTGAGTGTAAATTGGAAAAAAAAAACATATGTAACCATCTTTTCTCTGAAAATAATCATTTAAGGAATGAGAATTTTAGTGATCTTGCTATTAGTATAAAAACATTTGTTCTCCCTTTCACAAACATATTCTCTTTATCTTTTACAAACAATAGATAATGACTTCACTATCATGGCAGATGACAATCTGGATTTCATACAAAGAAGAAGTATTTTTGCTTTGGCAAAGTACTTTCAAAAACTGAGCAGTATTTGGTCTAAAAATTAGTTGAATTGAAAAGGGTTAGGACTTTTCTAATCTAGTTAACTTTTTATGTTTGGTAGTATATTGTAATATGGAAAGGGCAGATTTTCCTTTTTCTTTTAACTTTACTAGGAATGCTGACCATGCAACATTTAGCACAACTAGCAAAGTTGCATTAGAATTTCCATCATAGTCTGTCTACCCAAAATGCAAATTATGGAAGTCTCTCCTGATTCCAGAGGTAGCGATGGCTTCCTCAGTGCTTGACTGGATACTAATTGGAATTCTTGCCTTTCACAAAAATATCAAAGGTCTTGAATTCACATTCCTCTTTAGACATAAGCAAAACTGTACAACTTAGCTCTCTCTGCTCTCTCTAAACTGATGTTGGGGACATCCATTGACTTTAAAAGTACAAGATTGTGGACTTTAAATACAATTAACAGGAAATGTGGTGTGAAAGCTCAGAATTCTATCCTGCTCTCGCTTCAAAGGGAAATCTGCTTTTGACACCCATTGAAGTGCAATTAAAAATTTTACATTTTAGTTTATTTTTCATTTTGATTACTTCTGTTATAAGAACCACAATGAAGTCTTTTCTGCTTAATGCTGCATCAAATGAAAGGCATATGACAAGGCTGGGTAAATTGTGGCTCAGGAGTCATATGTAGCTGTTGAGCTGTTCAAATACAGTAACAGTTCTCAGCCAGGGCCTGTTCCGTTATGAATCCTTATGGCCTTAGTCGGTTGCCCATTGGTAGAGCACCTGAAAAAACCCTGTATATCAGGAAATGGTGTTAACCTTAGCCAGAGTGGAAGAAGCACCACTGACAGTCAAGCAAAATGCTCAGTGGACTAGTCAAGACCCAGTGTTATCTCGAATCTATATGTCTGTACTGGACGGATGGCTGGAGTCCAGTGTAGAGCCAGACATTATTCCCTACTTTCAGAGATGCTGGGAACTGAGTCTGCAAGTGGGAGTGTTGTTGTGGGGATCAAAGGTAATCATATCAATTCAAGCAAGGAAGGTGATACTAGAAGAGCTACATATTGCCCACCTGGGGATAGCCCAGATGAAAACCAGGCCAGAAACTATCTGTGCTAGCCAGGCCTAGATGGGGAGATTGAACATGTGGTAAAAGCTGTGCAACACATCAGCAGCTGAGGAAGTGCTGTTGTGGGGATCAAGGGTCATCCCTACAGCACTCACCTCCGGTAGCAGGTTTATCTCCATAAGAGTGATCAGATAAGCCTTAGGTCGGGCTATACGTTGACTATGCTGGACCTTTCTAGGTGAGGTCCATGTTCTATGTTGTAGTAGATCCTCATTCAAAGTAGCTGGAAGTCATCCCTGTCAAGACAGCCACCTCCCTTACAACCTTTGAGGAGCTCTGGTTCTTTTTCAGCACACATGGGGTGATTTCAGACGTTACGGGGCCCGTTGGCCCCGTACCGAAATCACCCTATTCATTCCCCACCTGGGTCACCCCGTAACGCCACAACAGACATGCCGGGGGGATCCAGGTGGGGAATGTGGGAGGGGGCGGGGCCGCGTGGTGCAACATGCGACCGCACGGCCCTGCCCCCTCCACGCACCCCACCGCCTGCCCTCCAGGGAGACGGGCGGGCATCGGGACCACTGCGGCCGCTGCGTCGGGCCGGAAGCGCCATGGCCAGATGTTACTTTTTGTTGGTCCCTGCCGGGGGTCCATTTGACCACGCTTCCCAGGACATTCCCCCGGCTAGCCCGGGAAGCGTGGTTCAAACTGACCCCATGTGGGGATTCACCGTGGCGAACATCTGGAGGCCTCCAAACAGACGTTCGAGACACGGTGACCACAGGTGGGTATTCACCGTGGTTCACCGTGATCTCGTAACGTCTGAAAATACCCATGGCCTGCCCAAAACTCTGCTTCAGACACTGCTAGTATTTTTACCAGCAAGAAATTCTGGACTTACTTGAAGGCTAATGACATAAAGCACATATGTTCCTTTCACCCATCAATTAATGGGCAGGTAGAGAAAGCAGTTTAATCTTTCAAAAATGGGTTTAGGAAGATAAGTGGAGATGCATTGTGGACCAGATTGCCAAGGTTTTTAACTAATGATAGAACAACGCCACATGACACTATCAGTATATCACCGGTGGAACTTCTGGATGAGACATCCTAAACGCATGCACTGGAGTTTCCTAAAGCCCTGCTTAGAGGAACAAGTGCATCAAAAACAAGGGAACATCAAGCAGAATTATGATAATTAACAAGGCACTTATGTTCTGTCACCTGAAATACAAGATTGGGTTCATAATTTTGTGGGAGGGCATAAGTGGCTACCTTGAAATACTATAAAAGTCAAGGGTCCATTTTCCTACCAAGCCATTGTGGAGGATACCACTGGGAGAAGAGAAGACACGTAGACCATCTACTGGCACACAGGAGAAATGAAATGCCTGAGTTAGATGTTGGGGGTTCACAATTCCCAACCAGTGGTCAGGTATCATCTGACACAGATACCTCTGGGAAGTTCCCAAGTGTGGGGCCTAATGTGAGTGTGACTGCCCCTATTCCAACAGGTACTGGTGTAGATCGTCTAGTACAGGGGTGGGGAAACATTTCTGTCCTGGGGGCCAGAATTAATATTATTACAAGCTCCAGCCCAGATCATGGATCTGGGCCATGGATCTATCCCCTACCCTTGTGTACACACCCTCCTCTCTGCTCCATTATCCTGAGCTCAGTTCTTAAGTGCTTGGGGGTAGAGACTGGATCCAGGAGCCAGATACAGGCACTGGAAAGGGGCCACGTAAAAACTTGCCAAGGGGCCACATAAAAACTTGCCAAGGGTCGCATTTGGCCCTTGGGCCCTTGGTTCCCCACCCCTGTTCTAGTAGACGCTCTGGCCATTTTTAAACAGGATGCACCCACTGAGGTCCACCCATCCCCATCCCACCTGAGCGCCCATCTCAAGGTGGCATGGGTGGGCGTGCAGTGACCATGAATCACCCATTTATGCCCAAGCACCGCACATTGGGATGTAGGGGCATGAGTGGACAGTGTGTGGGCAGTGCGTGGGCAGGGGTGCACACCCAAAGAACACACATCCCGGCCAATCTGAAGCCTCCCACTATCACCACCACCACTCACTGGAATTGTGTGTGCGCTCCACTGTGTGGTGTGCACACTGTGTGTGCCCCCCAGTCATGCCTGTTTTAAAAACAGCCTCTAGTCTACAGAAGCTGGGGCATCCACGAGCAACCCTCCTGACCCACTGTTCACCGAGGACACTGGTTCAAGAACATTTTCATTCTACAAGACAACGTAGACTGCCTGATCACCTAGACCTGTAAACAGAGTCTGGAGACAGTGGGAGGCAGGTTGATATTTTCCACTCCTCACCCAGTAACTCAGGTAATCTACCCTAACTGTTTAAAATTCTGATTATTATGTTTTAATCGTTGCTTTTTTTATGTGGAATATTTTGTTGAACTTAGAGGGGTGTCAGAACACAGTGCCACTCATGAGGGCACTTTAAGCCCCAGGACAAGCCAAGGGGTTGCTAGGCAACTAGAGATGGAGCCACATGCCAAGATGGCAGCCACTCTGTACTCTATAGGGCTCATGGAGAGCATCCAAATCTTCCTGGTTTTCTCAGTTTCTAAGAGAAATTGACAGCGCTGCTGCTGATCCTGCTTTGCCTTGCTTGTTACTAAGCTTGATTTCTGTTTTCCTCCCCCTCCTGGTCTTGTCTGTGCTCATCCATCATCACTGCAAGTCTGGTCTATTGTTGTGTCTCTGTTACTGTCTTGTTACTGTCTAGACTTGTTACCTATCCTCTCCTGTATAACTTCCTTTACCTTTCCCCTACAGTCCTCCCTGGTGTGTCCACACCTGCTTCCTTTAGATTAACCCGATAGTGTCCTTCTCCCTTTTTCCTCCTCTAGCTGCCCTGCCCTGATGCCTTCTTCCTGGAGTCTAGTCCTAGCCCCATGACCTGTGTTATCCCCCTTCCTTGCCCCATTTCCAGCACTGTCCCTGCACCCTTGCTTGGCATTTCCTGCTTGGCACCTCAGATTGGCACTTCCTGCCTCTCCAGGCTTTGAAGTGTGTCTGTGTCTGTGTCTGTTCCCTATGGGCTCCGCAGCTTTCTCCAGTGATGAGACTGGGCTTGGTCTAGAACACTAGGTTCAATTCTAGCCTGACAGGGGAAAAGACATTGCTACGCTGCCATGTAGCGGCCCAATAGGAGCACTGCACTTAGGGCTGAAACAGCAAGCCGCTGTGGTAGCTTTTTCTGATGGAAAAAGTTATTCTGCAATGAGTGGCATGGTGCGATAGAGATGTTCATTCCGCTACTTTCATTCTGCTACTACTGCCATTCCTCTACTTTCATTCCACTGCTACCACATGCTGAGAAAATAGCAGAACAATGTTTGTTCCGACATTTTCAGTCTTCCGCAATTTCTATCAGCACTGCGAAAATAGCGGAACAATGTTTGTTCCAACAGTTTCCAAATTAGCAGAATGTTGGCAGAATTTCCAGAATGCCAGTGGAAAATCTACGGAAAGTTGCAGGCAATTCCGAAATGGCAGAATGAAATAGTGGAGCGGAAAAAATAGTTGCCGCTTCAGCCCTACATTTGCACACCTCTTTCTCTGACAGTAGTGATGACACCACCTAGTGGCTTTATAGGTGCACTGCACCCCTTTTTCCCGAACAGTAGCTATGCTGTCACCTAGTGGCTCTATAAGAGCACTGCATCCCTCTTTCACTGACAAGGGGGAGGGATGTTTACTGGTATTAAATGGTTCAGAGTGGTAGTTGTATCATAGGAGATTTTTAGATGAGACCCATTTCTCACACACTCCTGAAGTCCAGGGAAAACAAAGTTGTGGAGTTTTTTGGGGCTTTTTTTAAGACAAGACACATTTTTTGTGGACTCCTGAAGTCCAGAAGAAACAAAGTTATATGGTGTGTGTGTGTGTGTGTGTGTGCGTGTGTGTGTGTGTGTAGATGTCCCCCCAACCCTGAATCTGGAAGTCAGCCAGTGTCATTGAAAACAGTGCACTCGCACATGGATGGAAATCTAGACTTATGGGACCTTGACTTTAGGGTTTCATAAGTATGGATCTCTGTCCATGCACAAGTGCACTGTTTTCAATGGCGCAGGATAACTTCCAGATTCAGAGGGGGATGTCCTGTTACACTCCCCCTCCCTCCCCACGCTGCATGACTTTGTTTCTCCCAGACTTCAGGACTCCACAAGAAATGTGTCTTGTCAAAATAAATAAATAAATAAAATAAACCTCTAAACTTGTATTGGGAGTTGAGAGTTCTGTCTGGCCTCTAGGAATGCCAAGATTCACCCTTGAGATGGAAAGTGGTGTATTGGAGTTATACAATAAAAGTCCTTATCCGTAACTGTCACACCAGTCTCCCAGTCTTATGCGGTGTGATCCAAGCACCATTATGTGGTGTGATTCAAACATTTCCCTATATAGGAAGCCCCCCAATCAGCACTGCCTATGGGTGGTGATCCATAACACCTGGAGGCCAATAGCAGCACAGCAGAATAGGGAGGCATGGTATCTTCCTGGCTGCTGCCGGGAGACACACCTCCTCTCCCCAGAGAACCAAGATAGCTGCCAGACTCTGCAGCCAGGACAAAGATCACTAGCAAGACCTCCTCCCTGCCTCTCCCCCACTTCATTTCTACCCCTCCCTGCCTTCTTCTCACCATCTGCTTCTGACTCTCTTTCTCCCTACCTTCCCCATCCTCATTTCTACCCTCCACTCCTCCCTTCCTTCCCCTAACCCATCCTTCATTCCTACTTCTCCTCCCTCCTTCCGCTGTACCTCTTCCCCCACCCTCTATTTCTATCCCTCCCCCCCCCCCCCCCATTCCTCTCCTCAGTCTCTCTCTCTCTCTCTGTGTGTTTTTAAAATGAGCATGGCAATGCAGGGGGTGTTTGTAAATATTAAGTGGCACTACTGACAACCCACTCAAGTGGAGTGAGTAGGGAAGGATTCAAACATGCAACTGAATGCCAGCATGTCTATCCCAGTTGCAGAGGCAAATTCCCATGCACTCCTTCTGCCACAGACTATGGGAGAGGGGGGAAGTGTGCCAGACTGGCCTTTGAAACCGACATGTCCCTGATGTGAGCATTGGGCAACCCGGGCTCACCAGCACTCCCAGCCAGTTCTTATGACTTGTAAAGGCAGTGTTCCTCCCTTCAGTGACTATGAATGGCGTACCGGTCTGCTGATGTGAGTGGCCACCTCAGGTCATATGGGCAGAGGCTTCATAGCTGCCCAGTGCCACAGACCTATTTGGATTGCCCCGCATGGAGCACTCTGGAATTCTTTGCAGTGCTCCGTGAGTGACCATGAGAGGGTGCTCCATAGCTCACAGGAGTGTACATTCCCCACTCCACCTTCAGATGGCCGGTGAGATGTGTGACTCCTGGGTGGCATCTCATTTTAAAACACCCTTTCTCCCTGCCTTCTTTCTCATCCACACGCCCCATTTCCATCCCTCCCTCCCTTTGTCCATGTCCCCTTTCTTCCCCTCCCATTCCTTCCTTAATTACAACTGCTCTTCTTCCTGCATTCCCTTAAGCCACTTGCCCCATTTCTACTCCTCCTGCCTCTTCCCCTTCCCCTCCAAATCCTGTGATCTGCCCTTCTCTTTTCCTGGCTTCCCTTCCTTCCTTTCATCCATCCATCCACCCACCCCATTTCTACCTTTTCCTCCCTCCATTCTTTCCTTCTGCTCCCCCTCCCCCCTGTTTCTAATCCTCCCTGGCTTCCCTTCCATCCACACACATCATGTTTCTACCTCTCCTCCCTCTCCCCTCCTCCCTCCCCTCCCCATTGCCCCCCCCAACTGAGGGGCCAACCAATGCATAATATAATGATACAGTTACTTCTCTTGTCTTGCATACAGTGCTTCTGTTAATTTAACTCAAAATGACATTTGCCTATTCTGCAAAAGCATCACGTTGCTGACTCTTATTCAGTTTGTACGCTCCAAAGACAATAATTAATACTCCCAATATCGTGCATTGCAGAGCAAAAGTTATTTGCAGAAATTACCTGGGGAATAATCTTGAAAAATGTGTAAATGGAAGTGATTTTCTCACCGCCAATTCATGAGTGAAAAAAGAGGAGTAAAACGCTGAATAAGTAATTTGCTATGAATAATTGGGTTAATATTTATGTGGCAGGAAGTAATCACAAATTAACAGAATCCAGATGTTCAAAGATCGCAGTGGTTTAACCCAGGAATACATATTTTAGAACCTGACTCTCAAGTCAAAGTTAATTTGAAGATGGAAATGTGACACAGACAGCACTTTGGAGAAACTATCACAACTTTTAAAAAAGACAACCCAAGTTTGTTTGGGGGGGAGATGGTGTGTGGTCATTTACCTCTGAACAGAGTGAACATGCCATCCTACCTATCAAAATAAATGTATTTATTTCTGTTTTGCAAAAGGATAAATGGGAACACATGTTCCACAGCTATGGACAATCAGGCCCTACATATTGAAGAAGAAGGCCATGTCAACCATCTGAAAATATATTTCATTTCCAAAATTAGTCAGAACAGCATCAGATAGGCAATGCTTTTCTTTCATCCATGATTTTGCAATCAGTAAAATATCTCAGACAGTAGCTATAGTAAGTAATAAATAACTAGTAGGGATGTGATGAGAGCAAGTGTTCTTGTTCTGCAGGGAAATATCAACTTTCAGTAGTGCTTGTGTGCCTATGTACCAGGTTGGTGAGATGAAGAGTGGTTGCAGCTGCTGCCTGCCTCACCCATGGTTCCTCACCGCCTGAAAGGAACAAGATGCAGGGTCAGGTGGTGGTCTGGGAGTGAAGGAAGGAGGCAAAGGATCAGGCTGTGGTTGGAGGGGGCACAGGGAACAGGCTGAGGGGTAGTTAGGTAGGGTAGAGAAGGAGTTTCCAGGTTGGACTGGAGGGAGAGGGAGGATTCTACCAGTTCCCACAGGAGGAGTCCTGGGGTGGAGAGAGGAGATGAGGAGTTCAAGGATGGCCTGCGGCAGTGAGTGTGGCATAGGTGGGGGGGGGGTGCTGGGAGACACGGGTTGAAGCTCGAGTGTGATCAGAATGAGGAGGGAGCAGATCATGGTTTTGACATGGATTTGTGACATGGTTCAATTTCCTGTTCTTCTATACACATCCCCATCTCAGCTTCCTTACCCTTGGAGGGAGCAGGTGGGGGAGGGGGGAGACACCTGCAGGGCAACACCTGTTGTACATTCTCTCCTCTTTGCGTTTAGATGTGTGAGTGGTGCGGTGAGTCCCCAGCCTGGCTCAGGTTGGGAAACCACAGCCGACATGCCCCAGGTTTGGGGAGGCACTGTACCAAACAAATTTGCCTGCAGCTGGAGACCCATCCCGCCACTCACACAGCCTGGGTAGGGCAGGGAGCTAAACAAACAAGTGGGTGGCCATCCCCATCCTCAGCACCCTGCCCTCCACCATTATGAGCATTCATAGTGAGCCTAGAATTTAGTGTATTCCTCTTTAAAAAAAAAAAGAAATTATAGGATCCAAATACCTACAGTTTAAGAGAGCAGTTAAGGGTCTTACAAATTCAGATATACTCCAAAAAGCATGGAAATTGTAAGTTAAGGCTCCTGTCTTGCCTGAACTTATTTATTTAATTGATTTTTATTTATATCCCACCCTTGACTATTGACCTTGACTATTGCTATTTATGGTGTTTGCTCATTTACCTCTGCAGAGTGAACATGCCATCCTACCTATCAAAATAGACGTTTTTATTTCTGTTTTGCAAAAGTATAAATGGGAACACGTGTTCCACAGCTATGGACTCAGGTTGGCCCTGAGGCTCAGGGTGGCTTTCAATAAATACATAAAATACAAATATGAAATAAATAATTAAAACCCCACAAAACTAAAAACATCCCTATCGCCCCCCACTCCCCCCCCCACTCCCATCCCTGTGCATTGAATGCCTGGCCAAATAACAGGACTTAAGCTGCCTCTGGAAGACACTCAAACTATGGCTCAGGTGAGTCTCCAAGGGAAGGGAGTTCCAAAGCTGTGGGGTAGCCACTGAGAATGCCTCTTTGTGGGCCCGAGTCATATAAAACTGAGCCAGTGATGGAACCCGCAAGAGGGTACCCTCAGCAGAGCTTAACTTGTGTACCATCTAAGCAGTAAAGATACTATACAGTCTCTCATATTGTACTTGCTTACAAGTTAGGCTATATGTATCTATTAATTGAGTAAAGAAAGATGTGTGGGTGGCGTGGTGTCTCCCCAGCCTGGATCAGGTTGGGAAACCACAGCCGACATGGCCCAGGTTGGGTGGGTACCATACTGAACAAATGTGCCTGCAGCCGGAGACCCATCCCACCACCCACACAGCCTGGGTAAGGTGGGGAGCTAAACAAACAAGCGGGTGACCATCCCCACCCTCAGCACTCTGTCCTCCACCATGATGGGCAGTCATAGTGACCAGCCATGGAACTTGGCCATGGTGGCCACTTCCCTGAGGTGGCTATGGCGGGGCTGAACACACAAACTAGCCCACATTGTCCCCTGTGAGTGGTCCTTATCTAAGCTGTGACCTCAGAGATTTCTAAAGGATGCAGCCCAAGCTAGCTGCTTATCTTCCCCAGGGCAGTCCCAGGCTAACATCTGGTGGCATGTAAACAGATGTACTGGCAAGTCCTGGGCCACAGCGGACCACAACAGGCCACTATCATGTCTGTTTTTTACCCTTTCCATTGCTCTTTCAGCACCAATCGTCTACCTCTGCAGGTTGGAGGCAACACCGAAGCTGGAGACAGTAGGGGTCACTGCCCCCTGGTGGTCTGCTTTCCCTATATGCTTTCATTTGGGTAGGGGAGAATGGGACAGCTGAGTACTGGAGGGTTTTATATTGGGGGCACAAGGTTGATGGATGCAGGATGTGTACAGGGGGCCAAGGATGGGAGTAGTCAGGCAGAGGGGGAAGTGTCTTCATGGGGAGGGATCAGCCAGGTGCTAGGGGAGAGTTAATGGGAGACAAGGCTGAGAAACAGGTAATGTGTATGTATGGACAATGCTGTGGGGCAGACAGAGGTGGTATGTATTGGTAATGGGAAGAGAAGAGCTGGGGGGTGTATATGGGGGACAAGTTTGAGAGATGGGTGATGAGTATCCACAAGGCTGGGGGACAGCTAGGGATGGGGTGTTTGTATAGAAGGGGGTATCCAGGTGCTGGGGGAGGTATATATGTGGGGGGTGGGGCTGAGAGATGGGTTCTTCTGGCAACACAGCCTCATAGTATGGTGTGCAATTCATATCATTAATTCATCATTTTCATTGATCATTTATCATTTTCATTAATTACAATAACCAATAGAGACCCATTTGTTTTCATAACGAAGGTAACAAAAATGAATGAATAGGCAAATAACATCCATTTGGTTTCATTTTTATTCTTTTTTCATTTTATTTTATTTTAAAAAATGTTAAAATAAAAAAAACACATGTGCATGCAATAAATGGCTGCTTGAGTCGTTCTGCGCATGCATAGTGATTTATTTATTTTATTTTTACTAAAATAAAATGAAAAAATAAATGAAAATAGTAGAGTCCTTTACGAAAACCCCTGAAAACAAAGGGTTTTTTTTGTAAAAGAAAGCGAAAACTAAAACTAATTCTGTGCCTTCTGCACCCCACTCCTACTTTGTAGCTTTTGTGAGTTCCAGGTACCTTGATTCCCTTATGGGGGTTATACCTGAGGGGGAAACAGATGGCAACCATTCCTCAATCAGGAGCTGCAGTCCACAAACAGCCATATCCCTTTCCAATACAGTAACAGTATAGTACTCCCAGTGCATGAGATACTAGGACAAATATTTGTTTGCCCTTAATTACCTGTGTAGTAAGTGGATGTAATTCAGCTGCTGCCTGAGAGGGGATGTATAATTGAAGGAGAAATTTTGGCTACGGTAGAGACAGGGATCAAGTT
Source organism: Sphenodon punctatus (assembly GCA_003113815.1). Classification (NCBI taxonomy): domain Eukaryota; kingdom Metazoa; phylum Chordata; class Lepidosauria; order Sphenodontia; family Sphenodontidae; genus Sphenodon; species Sphenodon punctatus. The sequence goes on from QEPC01015290.1 coordinate 451,065, forward strand.
CAAATATTGGGGCAGGGAAGAGCAGTTGTCCCCAGCTTCAGTGTTGCCCCCAACCTGCAGAAGAAGAGGACTGGGGCTGAAAGACCAAGGCAAGGTATGGGTACATGGAGCCTAAGTTGTAAGCAAGTACAATATGTGAGATTGTACAATGTCTTTGCTGCTTATATGCCATGCAAGTTAAGGCAGGAGACTTAACTTACAATTTCCTTGCTTTTTGGCGCATTAATGAATTTGTAAGAGCCATAATTCTTCTCTTAAACTGTACATTTTTGGATCCTAGGTAGTACTCATTGCATCCTAGGTAGTAGGTTATTGAATGGGTGGTGGATCAACAGCTTCAGCATCATCTCAACTGGACCTGTTTTCTTGATCCCTCGCAGTCTGGCTTTCGTCTGGGTTCTGGCACTGAGACTGCACTTGTGGCCTTGATCGATCGATGACCTCCACCATGCACTGTATCAGGACCATGTGACCCTTCTGGTCGTGTTGGATCTATCAGCTGCTTTTGATATGGTTGATCACGAGATGTTGGTAATGCACCTGTGGGACCAAGATGGGGTGGGAAGAATCATTCTTGAATGGTTCTGATCCTTCCTGGCTGGGAGAACTCAGCGTGTGGTGATGTGGAGACTGTTCTTCGTCTCCCTGGAAACTCACGTGTAGTGTTCCACATGGTTCCATTATGTCTCCTCTCCTGTTCGACATATATATGCAGCCGTTGGGTGAGGTCGCGAGAGGGTTTGGCATCCGGTGTCATCAATATGCTGATGACACCCAGCTTTACCTCTCATTTTCATCTGACCCAGGACCAGCAGTCTTATTGCTTGCTCAGTGTTTGTCATATGTGGGGGACTGGATGAGGGTGAGCCACCGGAAGCTGAATCCTGACAAGATGGAGGTGATGTTGGTGGGGAGGACAGAGGCATTGATGGACCCCATCATTGATGGAGTCCATCCTGCTTTGGTTCTTAAGGTTCATAGTCTAGGAGTGCTCCTTGACTCACAGCTCCGCTTGGATGCCCACCTGCCCAGGTGATGACTGTGACGAGGAGCACATGTTGCCAATTACATCTGGTATGATGGCTGTGGCCGTATATCTCAAACTGTGACCTTGCCACCATAATTCATGCCTTTATCACCTCAAGAGTGTACTACTGTAACGTGCTTTACATGGGGCAACCCTTGGTGATGTTTCAGAGACTGCAGCTGGTGCAGAATGCGGTAGCCCATCTCCTCACAGGGTTGGGCCATAAGGAGCACGTAACAGCAGTGCTCTGCTCTCTGCACTGGCTGTCTATACTTTTCTGGGCCCAATTCAAGGTGTTGCTTTTTACCTATAAAACCCTTTACGACTTGAGCCCCATCTATCTGTGGGACTGTCTCACACCCCTGGCCCTGGAGCAACCTTTGCAGTTGGCAGGGAGCAATCTTCTGGAGGTTTCCTACGTTCAGAGGAGGGTGATGCTGGAAAGGGCATTCTTGGTGGCAGTACCTCAATTATGGAACTCTCTCCCGGCTGAGGTCTGTTTGTCCCTTGATCTCCCCTCCTTCTGTAGTGTTAGGGTATTTTCAGACATTACGGGCGGCCGGTTCACCACAGCAAACCACCAGGGGGGGTGAACAGCGCAACCATGCCCGGGGGTGGGAAAACGACCCAAACAGACGTGCCGGGAACGGGACCATGGGCCAGAACCGGGCCGCACCATCGCGGGCCGTGGCAGCACAACAGACGTGCAG
>QEPC01015290.1:452901-475333 GCA_003113815.1 Sphenodon punctatus
TTTCCACGATTCCACTAAGTTGCGGAATTAAATAAGCGGAACCGCGGAACCGCGGAATGAAACCGCAGAATGAAAGCCTTTGCCATGCCGTTCCACTAATTGCGGAAACACTGTTTCCGCCGGAAATAGCTACCGCTGCGATATTCCGCTACAGCCCTACACAGAGCATATGGTGCATACGTTCATTCCATCATTTTCAGTGTCAATGATCCTATATATCTGCAAGCTTCCTTCTCCTGGTGAATATCTGGAAAGAAGTACCAGTAGACTGGTGACTGGAACTGGAAAGAGATGGTCAGGTTTCAAAGAAGACACCTTTGATGTGACTTCAAATATGCAAGGTAGAGCCATGCTTCTAACAAACAATAGACGTGAGCCTTATTATGTAAGACTGACCCCCGGGTATGTTTAATAAATAATTTTTCCCTACAATTCTGCCTGGCACATAATTTATTGATAATGAAACCGAGAAAATAGAAACACTTCATAAATGGTATTCACCTGGCATCTACTGGTACCAAATAAAGAGGATGTGTGCACCTTCCTGGACCAATCAGAAATTGACTCTGCATTCAGATCAAGATATGGGTCTCTTCTCCGATTTTAAAATCAGGAAATGTCAATGATTGTACACTCTTTATGAAGTATCTCAGTTCATAAAAATAAATGCACACCAAAATGCTTACCTTATTCTGTTCTGCTTTAGGAAACAGTGAAGGAGAATCACCAGGGGCCTCGATTCAATCCAAAAGTGGCTTGTCTACAGGTCACATGACAGTCTGCATCAAATTGCTGATCTAGTGGAGCACCTTTCTGGTACTTGAAAAACTTCATATATTCCTAATATTCTAATGTGGTACCAAATATTTTGCAACTTGATAGCTGATTTTGAGTTTCAAGATTGTTGTTTTTTTCTTTTAGGTGCAAATGTGTAAATAAAAACCAAATGACAAAAATATGGGCGATGGAGACCAAGTAATTCAGATGATATTTTTCACTGGACTGTCTTCTGTTGTAGTATACAAGTATTTGAGTCACAGGAGGGTGCATTGTCCAACAGTGTGAGAACTACAGAGGATAAAACAAACACAACAGTGGACTGGTTCAGCCTATTATCGCATGTTTGTGCATGGACCCCGCCTGCATGTGTGTACAAGTGCTGCAATATGTTCTGGGTCGTGGTGGCAGCTAGTCTAGGCTGTGATCCCAGAGACCTCCAGGATCACATCCTGGGCTAGAGTCCACTCCGATCGGACCAAAGCATGCTGCCCTGGAGCTGCATGACTGTTTCCAGGCAGTTTTCAGGCATGGGCCACCTCCACCATGGCCAGCCACCATAGCAGGGAGTGTGGGGGGGCAGTGCGCGAGCAGGGACAGTTGACTGCATGTTCCTCATTCTCCCTTGCTCCCCCCCCCCAAGGCTGTACAACCATCAGTTCAGACATGTTTTATGCTCCAGCTGGCATGCTCACTATCCACCTGGGCTGCCTGTCCTGGGTTAGCCTGGGATGCAGCAGCCCCGCCATCACTTGTGACTTCACCCAGCGTGAGTAAGTTCAGGATAGGTGTATGTATAAAAGCAAACATTTCAAAGAGGGAAATCCAATAATGAAATGATAAGCAAAGTAAATGCAATTTGTATATCGATATAATGGTAAACAATTGGGAGAGGAGTTGAAAAAAAACCAATTCAAGGAGGAATTGTAGTAGCATTTCAGAACATTTAAATACATTGTATGGAACACAACAGGTATAGCAGGATGTCTATTGCTTATTTCTATAATGGATTATAAAGCTCATATCTTCATTTAGTCCTTTGATTTGAGGATTCAGTACTTATGAATTTTAGTTCCCAGGCCTGTTTATTCAAGATGTTGTACATGTCAGGACAAGGATTGAAAGAGTCCAGAAATGGAGAGGTCATTCATGGGAAAAGTGAGTGCCCACAGTTGAATAAAGACTGTTGTCTCTAATATTCTGTTCATTCACCTATATAAGGATTTATTGGTTTCCTTGACATTTAATGCACTGGATTACTCATTTATTGCATTTTCTTGATTATTGACTATTACTATAAATGAGTCAAGAACCATGATTCTTAGAGAGATTCGAGAAAAAAAATCAAGATCAGGTTTCAGCCCTAGTCTACAGTGCTGACATTGGGTATTTTCAGACTGATATTGAGGCAGCCTTCCCTGGAGCTGCTCCCGGGGTGCACCCTCGCATCCACCCATGTCCAGCCCCACTTGGGTTGGGTTCAGATGGACTGAACAGGCTCCCTGGCCTGTGGACTGCCCGCCCACCCACCAAAGAGCTGTGGGCGATCAGCTGATATCCTAGGCTGGTACTCACAACTCTATGGTGTGTCCCGGGGCAGCAGAGCAGCAGCGTGGGTCCACTCATCAGACAGACAGTTGCTCCGCCTTGGGCCGGTGTCCCAGGTTTGGCCGACCTGCTCTGTCGGCAGTGCTTCAGGATGTTCCAAAGTGCTGCCAACTGATTGCCTGTATATCTGGTGTGGCACCTCTAGATGGACAGGTCACCTGGAGGTGAAGTGGGCAGAAGCAGGCGGAACCAGGGTAGCCCATCCATCTGAAAACACCCTTTCACTGAGGATGGGCCCAGTGCAGCCCCAAAGCTTTCATACTCACATCAATGTAAGTTGGTCTAAGTTAAGTTGGGCTCTACTAGACTAGAAAAATATTGGAATTTCCTGTAAGCTTTCCAGTTCCACTAACCTGTGTAATTCTCCTTAACTTATATGAGTTTTAATGCCATGGGAAGTGAAATTTCCTAAGGCATCATTTAGGCTCTCAATTTACTTAACAACCATCTCTCTATGGCTTCTCTTCTCCAACACATAGCTCCTGTGGCCCATGCATACACTGCTCTAAAACTAAGGCTGTGTGCAATTTCATTAATCAAGCTTAATGTCACTTAAATATTAAATGGGAGAACAATATGCTCTACTAATTTAAACTGTGGGGTCCCATAATAGTTTGAAAGAGTTTTAAGTGGTTTTATTATTATTACTATTATTATTTTATTTTATTTAATCTTTGTGGTCTGGTACTAAATTACTAAATGTAAGGTTGATACCCTTTTGAAAGACATACTTGTTCATCAGCACTGTTTAGCCTTACAGAATGGAAACAATTTACCCCTGAAGCAGACCTTGAGCAGGCACAAAGCAAGGGAGACTCTAGACTCAGGGTCTTGGTAAAATCTCTATTAAAAAGATTGATCTCCCATAAGCTCTCTTTTAAGATTCTTTGCTATCACCTGCCACCTTAGTGTGCTCTCCTTTTGTCAAAGAATATTAAAATGTAAATGCAAAGGTCAGATGCTACTTCCATTGGGACTTGATTAGGTTAAGATTGGGTTCCAGTTCTAGTGTACATAAATAGATCCTTCTGTAATTTCTGTCAAAAAGAGAGTTGGTCAGTCATGTAGGTGTTCCATAGAATTCAGTGGGGAAAGTCTGTAGGGAGTTTGACTGCCTTGCTGGTCCTAAAAGTAAAAGAGGTAGATTTATTTTATTTATTTATTTATATTTATTGGCCGCCCCCTCATGCCTACGGCATCCCGGGGCGGCTCACAACAATAAAAACAATAATAAAATACATAAAACAAAGTGATTATCCTTTAGTGTAAACCCATGAGAATGTAGTCAAGTCCCAATTCAAAGAAGTAAATGGTACAAAAATTTAAGCAACTGGTTAAGTTTAGTGTTAGGACTCCCAAAATATTGCCTGTGACACTACTTTGACACATAAATATAATACCTTTACACCAGACTGCTACAAAAATTGGAAAAAATATATGAAATGTAGTAAGTATCATGACCCTATCTCAGGAGGGCATGATCCTTTTTTTCTGTTGTGACCTACTGGATTAGTGGTATATTGAATCCATGTGATAATGTTTGTTTTTGTGGGGAGGAGCAGGGTTGTTGGTTTTGTTTGATTCTTTGGATGGGTGCTTGGCTACATTTTTCATGAGTTTTCACCAAAGGATAAACAGTTTCAATCCATAGTATTCTTGGTCACCTGTCTTTCACAGCTTGTTCCAGGCTAGTTCAAGGAAATCTTACCATTGATTTCAGAATGAATTGATTTTGGCTAACAAATCCTTGGTTCACCTTTGTTCACTGGTTTCAGGCAATCTGCCAACTAACTCTAACTTTTCTAGTGCAGTGATTACAATGCAATTTTCTTAACATTTTTCATGTCAAAGGGTGTTAGGTGCTTTGCAAGGCCAAGAATTAAAGAATGGCATTATAATAACTAGAAGGAGGTTTTTTTTAAAAAAATCTCTGTATATAACTATATTTTGTATGCATTCTGTGGGAAGGCTTTCTTCAAGGAGGGAATGTCACTGGTTGGAGGTCCAACCCCCCAACCCCCCACTTTACCAGGTTTGAGTGACTCGGTTTCCCTTGTGCACAGCTCTCTTGAATTAGTTTCTCTCTCTGGCTAATTCAAGTGTGCCACAATGAAACTCCTTTGTCACACAAGGGTCCGATCCTTCCCGTTTACAGACCCTTTACTCTCTGGGTTCGCAAGAGCTTGAGGGCTCTTGTGCTCACTTGTGTTCCAATGTTAGACACAGACACTTCTTCATAAAGATAAGAAGTAAGTTTATTGATTACATAAGCAAGATAGTTGATACAGAGTGGTTACTAGAAATCAAAGGTAAGCATAATGCATTCCTGATCTATATTGTTTGAGTTCCTATATATGCATCTTACCCTATAAAGGTCCATAAGCTTCTTGTTCCTCAGTCATAAAGGTAGAATGACTGGGCGCTGGCTTCTTAGTTGGTAAAGAGCAAAATCATGTCTCTCTGCTCATGTTTCTTCAGCCTGCTGCTGCCAGGCTTTTCGTAAGCAAATGTACTGCTGTGATGGCTCAAGGAGAGAACTCCATGGTGACTCACTGGCCACTTTAAATAGTCTTCCTCCTTCTTTGTGTCTGTTCCCGCATTTGGGGAATCGTGGGCTCGGTCACGTAGCCGACCCAGGCAAACATGGAGGTCCATCTACATCTCAACAGGGCTGTCTGGCAAGAGTCCTCAATACACATCCTTTATCTCTCTTTGCATTTCCTGGAGCTTGTCACATGTTACATCTCTGATCTGGATTTTACAGTTCTCCATTGCAACATTACATACATGTGGAACCTTTTGTATTACATATTTGTCAGACTTGTAGTCTGCATGTATTGTATCATTACATACATGTGGAACCTTTGGCATTACATATTTACCAGACTTGTAGTCTACATATAGTCCCGTGTTACACGTGTGTTTACCTATGTTTCTCTGTGACATGCATGTGAAGTGGGCACGGCAGAGTCCTGTAACATGCTGAGACTAGCATGTCTTTCCGGTGTGTGTAGGGATATGCAACCCCTCTACCTCATTTCCATGTGTTTGAATCCTATTAAAGTTAGACCTTTGGGTTTCCAAACCCTCTGTCAGCCCTGTGGGGCTATAGTGTTCACGTGTTTTCCACCATGTCGTAGTGGAGTAATCCTGTGAACCATACTCTTCAAGGTACATCAGTAGGTGTTTGCATAAGACTGTGACAAGTGGGTGGGAACGGCATGTTAACAACCTTTGTTCCCCAGTCACAAACTTTGGCCATGTGTCCAGATGATCTGGCAGGCTGTTTCTTACTGGCTGTATGTCTGTTCCCATCAGAAGTATTATTAGGAGACCAAAGAGGAAGTGTGGAGTCATTTTTACACTACTGAGCGCCCCGTCTCTGTTGTCTGTGTAATCCTGCATTTCCAAACACTTTTCACCAGGAGTAATGTTGTAATTCCCAGTGTTATCATGTGGCATTTGTATTTCCCCCTTGGCTGTGATGGTGTGTGTGGATGTCTTTGCATTTAACTCCATCACCCAGCCAGAAACTGTTTCTGTGGAGGGGCGTTTGTCACCAGCCTGTCTTGTGCCCTGCCCCCAAATTCTGTTTGTACCTCCAGGATCCCCTGGGTCTGTATAACCATGTCTTCCTCCTTTTGTGGAGTCTGACTTTGTGACATGGGTGTGAGAACCTCCAAGTATCCCTTCAGACCTTCCCACACCAAACTCCGGAGGATTTAGTTTACCGAGTGCAGCAGTTAGAGTCTTGACTCTGTTAACTGTTTCCTCACCTCCATTTTAGTGTCCATTTTAGCAGCATTTCCCTGTTTCTTCTTACGTAAGGCAGAGGTGCTCAGTTCACTCTTAGACTGATGCTCCTGGCCCTTTAGGATCACCGGGTGGTGCATTTGTATCCCTGGGGAAGAGATATCCCTCGTTCCCCCCTCCATCCCAGGAAAGGTTTCCTGCACATTCCCGCCTCCTCCTAAGGAAGAATCCTCCACCTCCTGGCTTGCATGTCTCTGCTTGGGTTCAGGTAGCCGCTTTCCACCTTCTCTTAAGGTAGGACAACAAACCTCCGGGTCATTCTGCAACCCCCTGGTTTGGGTAGGGGCGTTTACAGCCTCTAACTTTCCCCCTGCGGTGGTTACTTGGTTTGATTCTGCAGGATTGGGTCCCTCCTGTGTAAGGTGGGATGCCAAGTCCTGGGCTTCAGAATCAGTTTGACCCATTTGCTTCACTGCGTTTCCCATGTGAGACAGAGACTTGCAGTTCACTCCCCGAGTCTTGTCCTCCCCTGCCTTCTGGCTGGTTTGGGGACTCCTGTTTGGGGTTTTCCTGCCCCAGAGTGGAGTTCACAGGCTAGAGTACAGGACCTGTAAAGCCTTTCTGTAACCCTTCCCCTCCACTAGGGTTGTTCTGTGTCTCCCCATGTTTTAGCGGTAGAGGTGCAACTTGTTCAGAGTTCTCTGAGTCATGTTCGGAGCCCCTCACCCTCCCTTCCTGGGTTGCTCTCTAGCTTCCTGTGTTCCTGGGAGTGGACTTTTCGCAGCCTCCATCCCAGCCTCCATTTGTTTATATCATTCCCCACCAACATTTCATTTTGTGCCTTTCTTGCGGGGACAGCAACTTGGATTGGTTCTTTTGTCNTGCTCACTTGTGTTCCAATGTTAGACACAGACACTTCTTCATAAAGATAAGAAGTAAGTTTATTGATTACATAAGCAAGATAGTTGATACAGAGTGGTTACTAGAAATCAAAGGTAAGCAGAACGCATTCCTGCTCTATAATGTTTGAGTCCCTACATAAGCATCTTACCCTATAAAGGTCCATAAGCTTCTTGTTCCTCAGTCATAAAGGTAGAATGACTGGGCGCTGGCTTCTTAGTTGGTAAAGAGCAAAATCATGTCTCTCTGCTCATGTTTCTTCAGCCTGCTGCTGCCAGGCTTTTCGTAAGCAAATGTACTGCTGTGATGGCTCAAGGAGAGAACTCCATGGTGACTCACTGGCCACTTTAAATAGTCTTCCTCCTTCTTTGTGTCTGTTCCCGCATTTGGGGAATCGTGGGCTCGGTCACGTAGCCGACCCAGGCAAACATGGAGGTCCATCTACATCTCAACAGGGCTGTCTGGCAAGAGTCCTCAATACACATCCTTTATCTCTCTTTGCATTTCCTGGAGCTTGTCACATGTTACATCTCTGATCTGGATTTTACAGTTCTCCATTGCAACATTACATACATGTGGAACCTTTTGTATTACATATTTGTCAGACTTGTAGTCTGCATGTATTGTATCATTACATACATGTGGAACCTTTGGCATTACATATTTACCAGACTTGTAGTCTACATATAGTCCCGTGTTACACGTGTGTTTACCTATGTTTCTCTGTGACATGCATGTGAAGTGGGCACGGCAGAGTCCTGTAACATGCTGAGACTAGCATGTCTTTCCGGTGTGTGTAGGGATATGCAACCCCTCTACCTCATTTCCATGTGTTTGAATCCTATTAAAGTTAGACCTTTGGGTTTCCAAACCCTCTGTCAGCCCTGTGGGGCTATAGTGTTCACGTGTTTTCCACCATGTCGTAGTGGAGTAATCCTGTGAACCATACTCTTCAAGGTACATCAGTAGGTGTTTGCATAAGACTGTGACAAGTGGGTGGGAACGGCATGTTAACAACCTTTGTTCCCCAGTCACAAACTTTGGCCATGTGTCCAGATGATCTGGCAGGCTGTTTCTTACTGGCTGTATGTCTGTTCCCATCAGAAGTATTATTAGGAGACCAAAGAGGAAGTGTGGAGTCATTTTTACACTACTGAGCGCCCCGTCTCTGTTGTCTGTGTAATCCTGCATTTCCAAACACTTTTCACCAGGAGTAATGTTGTAATTCCCAGTGTTATCATGTGGCATTTGTATTTCCCCCTTGGCTGTGATGGTGTGTGTGGATGTCTTTGCATTTAACTCCATCACCCAGCCAGAAACTGTTTCTGTGGAGGGGCGTTTGTCACCAGCCTGTCTTGTGCCCTGCCCCCAAATTCTGTTTGTACCTCCAGGATCCCCTGGGTCTGTATAACCATGTCTTCCTCCTTTTGTGGAGTCTGACTTTGTGACATGGGTGTGAGAACCTCCAAGTATCCCTTCAGACCTTCCCACACCAAACTCCGGAGGATTTAGTTTACCGAGTGCAGCAGTTAGAGTCTTGACTCTGTTAACTGTTTCCTCACCTCCATTTTAGTGTCCATTTTAGCAGCATTTCCCTGTTTCTTCTTACGTAAGGCAGAGGTGCTCAGTTCACTCTTAGACTGATGCTCCTGGCCCTTTAGGATCACCGGGTGGTGCATTTGTATCCCTGGGGAAGAGATATCCCTCGTTCCCCCCTCCATCCCAGGAAAGGTTTCCTGCACATTCCCGCCTCCTCCTAAGGAAGAATCCTCCACCTCCTGGCTTGCATGTCTCTGCTTGGGTTCAGGTAGCCGCTTTCCACCTTCTCTTAAGGTAGGACAACAAACCTCCGGGTCATTCTGCAACCCCCTGGTTTGGGTAGGGGCGTTTACAGCCTCTAACTTTCCCCCTGCGGTGGTTACTTGGTTTGATTCTGCAGGATTGGGTCCCTCCTGTGTAAGGTGGGATGCCAAGTCCTGGGCTTCAGAATCAGTTTGACCCATTTGCTTCACTGCGTTTCCCATGTGAGACAGAGACTTGCAGTTCACTCCCCGAGTCTTGTCCTCCCCTGCCTTCTGGCTGGTTTGGGGACTCCTGTTTGGGGTTTTCCTGCCCCAGAGTGGAGTTCACAGGCTAGAGTACAGGACCTGTAAAGCCTTTCTGTAACCCTTCCCCTCCACTAGGGTTGTTCTGTGTCTCCCCATGTTTTAGCGGTAGAGGTGCAACTTGTTCAGAGTTCTCTGAGTCATGTTCGGAGCCCCTCACCCTCCCTTCCTGGGTTGCTCTCTAGCTTCCTGTGTTCCTGGGAGTGGACTTTTCGCAGCCTCCATCCCAGCCTCCATTTGTTTATATCATTCCCCACCAACATTTCATTTTGTGCCTTTCTTGCGGGGACAGCAACTTGGATTGGTTCTTTTGTCCCTTGTCATTCTAACTCTACAGTGGCCGTGGGCAAAATATACGTGATGTCCGTTGCCAGTGGTACCACAACCTTTCTATGAGTGTTTATTTTGTGTTTTTGGATCAAGTCACCATTTGTTCACCATTGTCTACTCTTCCCACACAGTTTACTCGTTAATCTTAGCAGGTTTTCGTAGTAACTTATCTCCTGTGGGTGGGTTAGGAATGGTATAGCAATCATTAACCCCTCTGGGGACTGGTTGAAGAACAGACACAAAATTTGCACTGACAGTCCCAATAATCTCATCAGACTCTCTTTTAGGGCTGTGAAAGTCTCTTTTTGGGGAGCATTCTCTTACCACATGCCCTGTTTGCTTACAGTTATAGCACTGTCTTGAATCATTCATAGGGATTTGGGAGGTGTGTGTTCTTTGGAGTCTGGGTGATCCCTGTCTCCCCCACCTCCATTCTTGATTGGTTTGTTCTGGGTTAAGTTTACTTGTTCAGATTGTGTATTGTACCCATTCTGCTTATGGTAAAACTCTTGTTTGGATTTTCCCCCATTACTTGGCTTTCTTTCCCCATAAGCTAAGATAGCATTTTTGGTGAATGCATCAGCACTTGCCCCTACCTCTTTGAGATTTGTTATCTCCTTATTCAGCAGATGTGCTTTTAAATTTGGGCTGCACACAGTCTAGAACTGTTCAAGCAATACAGAGTTAATAATTTGTTCCTTAGTGGCATTCCCACCTGCATCTAACCATTTCATTCCATATTGTTTCAATATATTACAAACATCTGAATATGACATACCATCTGCCTTCTTGAAGCTGCTTAATTTTTGGTGAAAAGTTTCTGGAGTGATTCTGTAGGCTTCAAGAACTGCCTGTTTAAAAGCATCAAAAGTCAGCACTGGAGATTCCTCCATTTTTGTGTTGAAAACTTGTTTTGCCTTTGCTGGGAGTTTGGGTAACACTAATTTGAGCCACATCTGTTGCGGGATCTGTTCTTGAAGAAACACGTGATGGATGGTTGTGAAGTAGTCTTCTATGCCTTGATTTCCCTCGCATTGTGGGATCAATGGGGCGTAGTTCCAAATTCTGCCTTCTGCGTTGTTCCCGAAGGGTATTGTGGGCTGGATTCCTGCATCTTTCTATATTTTCAGGAGAGCGAGTTGATGTTCCTGTTCTCTCTGTTTTCTCTCTCTCTCTCTCTCTCTCTCTCTCTCTCTCTCTCTCTTCCGGTTTAATTTTTTCCAGTCTGAGCTCATGTTCCATCCTCAGTCTGGGCATCTCGAGTTCAGGGTTTGAACCTTGTCCCCCTGGCTGCTGGTCAGTTGGAAGGGGGTGTTGAGGCACGTTTGGCAGCACCTGTGCATCTGCTGGTTGCTAGTCGGGTGAAGGGGAATTTGGTGGAGGGGGATTTGCTGCCCCCACTCCGCTCCCATCCATTCCATTCGTGCTCATTTCAAATTCCTGTATCAGCTTTGTCAGCTGCTGCTTAGTTTTCCCTTCTGTTTTGAGACCTCTTTTCCGGGCTTCCTTGCTCAGCTCTGACTTTCTCAGGGGGTGAAAGTGCTTTGGTAGCCCAATTTTGTCACTTTCCCTGGCCTGAAATGAAAAATAAAACAACAAACTTAATGCACTCTGCTCAAGATCTGCTTATTTTCTCTCTCAGAGCTGAGTTCCCGACTCCTGGGGCTTTCACACTCTGCAGGTTTGGGATTTACTCCCCTCAGAGGAGTTCAGTCACCTGGGTATGCGCCTCTACTTTCTACACATTGGTCCACAAGCTGAGCTTTACCCTTGCTCATTGGGGCGCCACTGTCATGGGTTGGAGGTCCAAACCCCCCACTTTACTGGGTTTGAGTGACTCAGTTTCCCTTGCACACAGCTCTCTTGAATTAGTTTCTCTCTCTGGCTAATTCAAGTGTGCCACAATGAAACTCCTTTGTCACACAAGGGTCTGATCCTTTCTGTTTACAGACTCTTAACTCTCTGGGTTCGCAAGAGCTTGAGGGCTCTTGTTACTTACATGTGCTCCAATGTTAGACACAGACACTTCTTCATAAATATAAGAAGTAAGTTTATTGATTACATAAGCAAGATAGTTGATACAGAGTGGTTACTAGAAATCAAAGGTAAGCAGAACGCATTCCTGACGTATACTGTTTGAGTTCCTACATAAGCATCTTACCCTATAAAGGTCCATAAGCTTCTTGTTCCTCAGTCATAAAGATAGAATGACTGGGCGCTGGCTTCTTAGTTGGTAAAGAACAAAATCATGTCTCTCTGCTCATGTTTCTTCAGCATGCTGCTGCCAGGCTTTTCGTATGCAGATGTACTGCTGTGATGGCTCAAGGAGAGAACTCCACGGTGACTCACTGGCCACTTTAAATAGTCTTCCTCCTTCTTTGTGTCTGTTCCCGCATTTGGGGAATCATGGGGTCGGTCATGTAGCCGACCCAGGCAAACATGGAGGTCCATCTACATCTCAACAGGGCTGTCTGGCAAGAGTCCTCAATACACATCCTTTATCTCTCTTTGCATTTCCTGGAGCTTGTCACGTGTTACATCTCTGATCTGGATTTTACAGTTCTCCATTGCAACATTACATACATGTGGAACTTTTTGTATTACATATTTGTCAGACTTGTAGTCTACATGTATTGTAACATTACATACATGTGGAACCTTTGGCATTACATATTTACCAGACTTGTAGTCTACATGTAGTCCCATGTTACACATGTGTTTACCTATGTTTTTCCGTGACAGGGAAGACAAATCACAATCAAATTTTATTTTAGGTGAAAAAAATAAAATAATTCTCTCACTTTCTGTCTTTAAAAAAGAAGAAAAATCAATCAAGTTTTGGTGCACACATTGTTTAAAGGGTAGATTCTGGATGCTCTCACTCAGAACATCTCAGTGGGAATCCTTTCAGCCAATTGTTAAGTACTGATTAAATCTTAGAATCTTAGCATACTGAAACCCATTAATTCAAAAAGAAGAACAAAGCTGAGGTTGTTAAACAGATAACCTGCATGCTTTGTGGCATTCTTTTATTTGTGGACTTGGTTGCTCGCAGTGTGAGTCTGTACAATACAAAAAGAATTTTCTCTAAAGACCGATTTTCAAAGACTTACGTATCTATGAGTGAAGAAAAGCATCTCTTCTCTCCAGGTAGACATGGCTAAGAAAGATTAATAAAGCTGGGGAAAGGATCATCTTCTGAAAGAGATCACATCTCTTGCAGCCCTAGTGCATGCATCACAATGTTGTGCAGCAGAGTGACAATGAGGAAATATAATCCTGTCTTTGAAATCAGTCAATGAACAGTACTCAGCCATGTCTTCAGGTGCTATAGACTGGAGCTGCCTCACCAAAGTCAATATCACTGCTAATTGTCATCAGCTGAGGAACTTGCCCACAATATTTACAGTAACAAAAAAGTGTCATGTATGTTCCCTGGGCAAAATAGGGTCTAGTGGGCCACATATTGTAAGTAATATCTTTGATTGGCGTGCACAACTCTCATCAGCATTTCAGATTTTGCTCTGGCTCAGGGGCAGGTTACACTGTCTGAATGAACTAGTATTTGAAACAAAATAATCAGTAGCATAGTATGGCATGCCAGTTGTGAGAACATACTTAAAATATGGTAAAATATTCAGTTAAAGCAGGGAATTATTATTTTATACTTCTGCAAAACTATAAGATATTGAGAAACCAAAACATGTATATGAAAGTTAGGATAATTGAGTTTTCTATATATATTGTTAGGATAGGGTATTTTCAGACATGACGGGGCCTGTATTGGCCCTGTCATGGAATCACCCGTTGATCCCCCACCAGGATCAAAGCAGCATGTCCAACAGACGTGCCGGCTGATACCAGTGGGGAATCGGGGAGGGGAGGGGCCACGTGGCAGAACGTGCGGCCGCACGGCCCTGCCCCCCCATGCTCCGTCCCCACCTGCCCTCTTGGGACGCGGGCAGGCGCCGCGGCCAATACGTGTTGAATGTGATTCCCCCCCGTGATTCACAGGGGTGAACATCTGGGGGGAACTTCCGTTCCCCCCATCAGATGTTATGGTCCCTTGCTCACCATGTGGGTATTCAGTGTGGTTGAACGTGGGATCGTAACATCTGCAAATACCCATAGTGTAAACTTTTTCTTGAAAAGCTGATTTTTTGATACAACATACAACTGTTTATCACTCCTTTTCACAGCTCCGTCTCTAAGAGTCCTCTTCAAAAAATGTCCAGGTAATAGATGCCTTCTTCAAAGATTTTAGCTGCTTAGAAGGTTGTTGGATTTGATTTCCATCCCTTGTCTACTTTCCCACAAAAAGCTCTTTTTGCTTTCCCAAGTTTCCCTCCAAATCATGCCAATTTCAGTTGTGTAATAGTGAAACTGACAAGAGGGGTAGCAATACTCACAAGGTGGGAAAAGACATTTTCTCACTTCTGGACATTTCCTAACTTTTTCTATCGGTTAAACAGAGTGCATTAAAAAAATGAGGAGGAGGAGAAAGTAAAGATACAAGGAAGTATTGTTTTCAAAGTTGTTACATTTCCTGTACATGGCCAAGTTTATGGAGAATAAGAGCTTTTAATCACTGTCTACTGATACAGCAAAATGTATATGTTAAGTCCAATTGAAACCTCTGAGACAGTTATGCACTTAAAAATTAAGCACATACTTAACTGCTGTACAGAACAGAGATGGACCCAATTGTGTGCTCAGAGTTATGGACAAGACTTATCTAACTGTAGCAAGATTTTCTGTAGCTGAAAATAAGTATGGCAGCTTGCCAGAGGACTAAGGTCTGAAAATAATAACAAGGGTCCACTATATTATGACCATCGGAGGACTTATAAGTTGATGCTTAGGAAGAAAAAATTACCTTATATAAAGGAGCAGTGGTCACAGCTATTGTTAACATCTGAGATACATGATAGTAGGAGGTTTTGAGAATTAGTGTACAGGGCCTCCCCTAAGGATGTTTTGTTCAGGGAACCTAAAGTTACAGCATCTGCTTGGGAGGAATACTTTCAGTAACTGTTTACAAATTCCTTACCTTCTGGAGGGATGGCTGAAAGGGAAGTGGTGGTGGATTCACCTATGTGGCAACCAGTAACATCGTATGATTTTTATAAAGCTATTTCTGCCCTGAAAATTAATAAAGCCCCTGGCATTGACTTTGTACCCACTGAGGTTTTTAGGCTTTTCCCTGACTGGTGGGCAGCTGTATTGGCCCGTTTGTTTACAACAATAAATGAATCGGGCAAGATCCCTGCTTACTGGAGAGAGACAGTAGTGGTCCCTATACATAATTAACCAAAGCAAAAAACTTAACAGTTTAAAAATACACTTAAATGTACAAGAGTTTCCTTCAAATACACACACAAAAACACAATTCAGTACAATTACCATTCAAAACACCTTCCACTCCATGCATTGCAACAAAACATAAATGCCAAAAAACAGAAATTAATTCACACTTTGAGCAATATTTAATATTTTATCATCAATGTACATGTAATATATGTACTAAATTCCTTACCATGCATACATACATCATTTTTATCAATAACTAAACTTGCACATTTTACAATTATGAAACTACTTTATTTTCATAATTTGACAAGGAGCAATTTTGTCAGAGTAATTTAAGTCTGTTTCTACATAACTTCATTGTGTACAACTAATTGTATAATGTCTACACTCAAATGCTTTACTTCATTGTATGAACTGTACACAATTTGTATACATGTAAATAACAGACTTAAATTACTCTGACAAAATTGTTCCTTGTCAAATTATGATAATAAAGTAGTTTCATAATTGTAAAATTTGCAATTTTAGTTATTGATAAAAATGAAGTATGTATGCATGGTAAGGAATTTAGTACATATATTACATGTATGTTGATGATAAAATATTAAATATTGCTCAAAGTGTGAATTAATTTCTATGTTTTTTGGCATTTATGTTTTGTTGCAATGCATGGAGTGGAAGGGGTTTTGAATGGTAATTGTACTGAATTGTGTTTTTGTGTGTATTTGAAGGAAACTCTTGTACATTTAAGTGTATTTTTAAACTGTTATGTTTTTTGCTTTGGTTAATTTCTTGGTTTTCTGGTAGGCTTGGGCAGGGGTTAGGGGACAGGTTGAGTCAGGGAGATCTCACGCGGGGGGGTGGGAGGCTTTGGCAGGGATGGGGGGCATGGGGATCTCCAGTGGGAGGCTTTGGGGGGCAAGGGGATCTCGGGTGGGAGGCTTTGGAAGGTTTGGGGTTGTGGCTGGGGTTGTGGGGTTCACCTGAGGTTGGGCTCTTTCACGTGGGGGGAGATCTTTATTGGCGGGGAGGCAGAGGAGGCTTTGGTGGGGGCAGGCAGGTCTGATTCCTGCCCTCGCCAGAAGCCTCTGTCAGACTGGGGGGGGAATGGGGGCACAGTTTCACTCTTCGCAGAGCGGGCAGGATCAGACAGAGGATTTAGTGGGATTAGAGGGAGGTCACCCAGTAAGAAATTGATGATCCTAGCAGAGCCAGGCTGCTCGGAGCCCTGGCAGGGACAAGTTCCAGAGGGGGCTCAACACCTCCCCCTTAGAGCCGGGGCCAGAACAGGCCAGCTCTGCTCAGGAGGGGTGCCCCATACCTGGGCGGGGGGCACACTTCAGTCCCTAGGACAGCAGGATGTAGTCAAGGCCACAGGCAGGGTCCTGGGCACAAGGGGCAGCACCTCCCCCCCATCGATGGGGAGCAGCGCTGCTCCTCACAGCCCTGGTAGTGCCAGAGCCAGGCTGCCGGAGCACTTTGAAGGGCAGGATCAGCCCCATCCCAGCCATGGCCATGGTCCCAGATTCCTGGTCATCTGGTTCATGGTCATCACTGCCTGAGTGCAGGCTCTACCCAAGCCTTATACCGGGGGAGGCCCTGGGGGTGGGACCTACCGAGCAGGGCTTGGGGGGTGGGAGAGATCCCCAGGTACCGGACCTGTCTCTTATACACATCTAGATGTGTATAAGAGACAGGGTCAGGGATCAGTGCAGGGGTTGGGAAGCAGGTCGGGGCTAGGTACGGGGGTGGGCACCCAGACCCTGTCTCTTATACACATCTAGATGTGTATAAGAGACATGTTTGAAGGTGCGGGCTGGGTGGGGGGAGGTCGGGGATCAGCGCAGGGGTAGTGAAGGTTGGGGATCAGCATGGGGTGTGTGTGAAGGTCAGGGTTAGGTGCGGGTGGGGGGAGGTTGGGGATCATCACAGGGATGTGTGAAGGTCTGGGTTAGGTGCAGGTGGGGGGAGGTTGGGGATCAGTTTTGCAGGGAAGGTGAAGGTCTGGGTTAGGTGTGGGTTCGGGGAGGTCAGCGATCAGTGTGGGGGGTGAAGGTATGGGTTAGGTGCGGGTGGGGGGTGGTCAGGGATCAGTGCAGGGGGGTGAAGGTCTGGGTTAGGTGCAGGTGTGGGGATGTCAGGTATCATTGTGGGGGGGTGAAGGTCTGGGTTAGGTTCGGGTGGGGGGAGGTCAGGGATCAGTGCGGGGGGACGCGTGAAGGTCCTAAGTATTTGGTGAGGGTGGGTCTGGGGTTGTGGGGTTCTCCTGAGGTCGGGCTTGCTGCAAAATGGGGGGGCTGAAGGGAGGTCCATGTCCCGCCCCCCACCCCCTGGCTCCCTTTGAATGCGTTTACGGGTCGGCAGGTCCCTGCAGAGGGACATTGTTCCCCAACCCCTGGTAGCGAGGCAGAACAGCAGCTGCTCTACTGAGCATGTGCAAGCCAGGAGAATCGTTCTGTGTTTTGATGGTGAGCAGCTGCTGTATTGCGCATGCGCAAACCAGCAGAACTGATATTTTTATCATAATATCTCGGTTTTTGCTGCATGAATCAGTATAATATTTTTGAAGCTCTTGTTATTGATCTCATTCTCAAAGCCTGTGAAGTTTGGGGGCTCAACACATCCAGGGGGAGAAGATACTGATTATTCAAATACGTGAGGCTGGTGTGAATTTTGACCACAAGCAATTCACGTTTAAGCAGGTATAATATTTTATTTTCCTAATGGATCTTTTTCAAACTTTGTGGATATGATTGTCCTCACAACTTACAGCCATGGTTAAATTTTCAGAAATGTAGGTCAAGTGGTTTCCGCAAAATCAGGGCTTCATCTTATTTCCTGATTCCGCAAAATCAGGGCTTCAGTTTATAGTGAACAGTGGCTGTACATTTAAGTATTCAGGCAGCTGCTGCTGCCTGAAAAAAAAGGTAACATCTATGATCCAAAGAATTATAGGCTGATTAGCCTGTTATGTGTAGTTTCTACAGATTACCTGGTACAGGTACATTACCTCTACAGGTACATTACCTCTACAGATAATCTGGTACAGTTTACCAGATTATTACTGGCTAGATTATTACAATGAATTAATAAGGATCATATCTTGGCTAAAGAACAAGCTGGCTTTCGGGCCTCTATGGGGACTATTGATCAAGTATTTGTCCTAAGTCATCTGGTAGAAAGCTCTAAACAACTTAAGTAAAAACTGGTTGCACTTTTTATAGACTTTTCATCTGCCTTTGACCTGGCTAATAAGGATAAATTGTGGTTTAAGCTAGAGGTTCTGCAAATTGACAGTCATCTCCTAAATTTGATTAAATCGCTATATTTAGACACATCCCTTAGAGTTCGATTTGACCATAGGCGTACATTATCTGCTCAAGTTTCAACTTACTGTGGAGTAAGAAAGGGATGCCTTCTTGCTCCCATATTGTTTAACTTTTATGCAAATAATATCATTCTGGCAATGAGAGAGAAAGGAGATTACATGAGCCCTAAATTAGGGCAGTATAGAGTTAGCACATTATTGTATGCTGATGATGCCGTTCTTCTCTCGCAGTCCCGTATCGGGTGGCTTCGAACGATGAAAGACTTTGGTTTTCTGAGTCAGGAGGATGATTTAATTATTAATTATGAGAAAACCAAGGTTATGGTTTTTCACTCTGCTTGGAGATACCTGGGTTGGTTTATGGGTGGGCATAAAGTAGACCAGGTCCGTATATTTAAATACCTGGGGGTGGTGTTTTCAGATAATGGTAACTGGGGTTCTCATTTGAAACATGCTAATCAGATAGCTACCTCTACAATGACAACTTTGAAAAAAAAATTTAGGGCCGGGGGTAGATGTATGGTTCACCCAGCAAAAAAAATCCTAGAGGTTAAGGTAGTATCTCAGCTTTGCTATGGGGCCTAGGTCTGGGGAGGTTCATTGTTGACAGTTGCCCCCTTGGAGCTGGTGTTTAACCAATGTCTGAGGACCCTACTTGGAGTACCATGGGCCACACCTCTAGCAATATTAAGACTGGAATTGAGTTTACTATCTATTACCTCAAGGATTAAAATTCTGGTGTTAGTCTATTGGTTAAAAATGTGTTTCTCTTCCCCTAGTACATTAGTACGGTTATGCTAGATGGATAAAATTACTATTAGGAATGGTAAAACTCATTCAAAAGATCTTTGGTGGGGGCACTTTTATAAGGGAATTCGATCACTTGGATTTTCTGTTGAATTTTTATTATCACTTCTCCTTATGATTGTTCTAAGGATGATTAAGCAGAAAGTGACTGACATAGAACTTCAGGAAGATAGGGCTCATGTGGACTCTCTTAGCTTTGCTCCATGGTACAAAGACTGGGTACCGGGGCGTACTTCTCTCTATTGCAGATTCCTAGACAGAGAATTGCCTTTACACACCTGAGAATTCAGGTAATGGATACTGAGGTACTTCAAGGTCGGAACAGAGGGATGGACTATTCAGCCAGTGTGTGTGTGTGTGGGGGGGGGAGTAAGGGTCAAATAGAGGACCTTTGACATAATCTATTGTTTTGTTCTATTTATAATGAAATTAGGGAGAAACTATTCAGAGCTCTAAATGTTGATAGGGGTTGGTCTATGCAGAAATAACTTGTATATTTGTTGAGTGATGTGGATGAGAAGGCTACACTGGCAGTAGCTTCCTTCACTGCTACTTAAACTCTGTATCCAATTTGTTAACAGAATAGTGATTAACCAGAGTTAATTTAGGGGTCAAGTTGTTATCAGTGTGCCCTGAGATGGATAAGGAGATGGATGGGGGTCAAACTACTGTCTTCAATAAGTTTCAAGAAGATTTGGGTGCTAAATTCAGGGGCCAAGCTGTTGCCGCCAGCAAGCTCCAGCAAGAGCGAGGCGATAAAAACCTGAGATTGAGGGATTTGTTGTTGTGACTTCTGTTCAGATAATTTTTGTTCACATTTTATTTTTGTTGTTTTTATGTCCAATGTTTTATTTTGTTTTTATGTAATTTTGGTATTAATATTGATATGTCATTGGCTGAATCAATAAAATGTATCTTATCTGTTGAAATCAGTACTGATAGTACAAATGTTTGAATTGTCTCAGGTTATGTTTTCACCGTTTTCACCTTTCTGCTTATAAGTATGTTACTGTAGATACTGCCTTGCTTCTGTTTAACCTGATGGGGATGATCCCATACCCTGCACACGGTTTCACATGCATATCCTATGTAGGAGTCACATGCACCCCCATTAACAGGACATTGTGGGCATTTGGGATTGCAGTTCATTTATCCTTGAGATGCTGGCCTTTGGTTGCCTGATCATTGTGAAATCCATTCCTCTGGAGAGTCCAAGTGCAAGACCAATGTTTCACATATACCCTATTTAAGTCTTACTTTGAGATCTTAAGTCCTGCTTTGAGATATAAGTGGCACATGGTGTAGTTTTAGCACTATGCAGAAATCTGGAATTTGAGTAACATTGACATTCTCAAAAATCTGTTTAAATCTAAGCACTTGCTTGCAAAGGCATTGACAATTTGTCATTGAAACCGTAGCAAGACAAAAGTCTCTCTTTGTAACAAGGGCAAAGTAAGGAGTACACAACATAAGCAGCCCCATGCACCTGTGTTGCTCTGTCACACGAAATGCTTCTCTTTTGTGGTGTTTGTCTCTGGGTTCAAGGGAAGGTTACAAGTTCTGAATTTATTTTTACTTTTATAAAAAATGTTGTGCATGAGATACAGGAATCCTCTTTAGAATTGTACTCATGCATCTGAACATAAAAGTGTACTCCTGGAGTTCATGAAATGTTCGTAAGCACCTCTGTTCATAAAAATGAATGAACACTTTTGGAAATGATCCTTGATTGCTTTGCAGTGTTTATGAACCAAGACAACCTGTAAAACTGAATAAATTTTGTTCTTTAACCCAGCTGATGAAATGTAGCTAAGAATGGTTTTTCATGTGGTTTTATGACTATTCCACGTTCCTTGCACTAAGAATTATGAAGGAGCTGGGCGTAACAATTTAGCCACTGAAAAGATTTTAAATGCATTTGCCAAGGTCAATGAAGGACATAATGTCATATTCTAATATGAAGGCTCACTCCTTCTAGAAAGCTTGAACAGGAGAAATAAGAATGGCTAAATGATGTGTGCTGTGATGTTAGGACATTATGTACAGAGAAGAAGTCAAGCAGCCACTTTCCTCCTATCCTTCTGCTGTTCCTGTTGAACTAGCAACCTGAATTTGGCTCCACAATTTGCCTGTTCCTAACAAATAAACTGGGAGGTAACCTTTCTTTCCTCAGTTCCCTATAATCCTGGAATTTTGTATTGAATGAAGGGAGTGACAAGAAAGGTTGCATGTCTTGTATTCCTCTATGAGAAGGTGGACCAAAATGGCTGGGAGTGGCCTAAGCTTATACTTTACACCTGAGAAGGAATCAAAGAGGGGGTAGTGATTACTTTCTCCATCAATAAGGGAGAATGAGGGAAGTAACTGATTGTCTAATACCTTGACTGTTTGTTGAAACTGGTAGCCAGTTAAATCAGTGCAGCCCCTAGTATGGACACCGACAGACTGTTTAAATAATGCTTAAACTGATCATGCATACACAGTAAATTGAGTGACAGCTATTTAAACATATAGATTTTATGATTTTGGTCTAATGTAATTAGGACAGTTTTAGAGTTGGGGCACTTTTTTTTTTTTTAGGGCCAGCGTGAAGGCCAGTGGGATGGATAATGAGGTGAATACCCCCTTTATTTTTAGGAGATGGCACAATTTCATTCTGTTGACACCTTTGAAGCCACCAAAATCCTCTGTCCCTGGATTCTCCAATTCAGACAACTAAGCTCAGTGGCATAGCGTCCATTAAGTGACCCCGGTTTTATGCCAATGGCCGCCAGGTGCCAGGGACTGCCCCACCCAGTTTTGTGGGATTTTGTTTTTCTTGTGGTGCGTCACCCACTCCTGTCTCCCTCTACTCTCTCTGAGTGGGTGGCCGCCTTAGGAAGCCTTGCCTTGTTTCAGTTCCCCCCCCCCCAACATGGCACTGTGGCTTGAATTTGCATGCCACCAGCGGCCACCTATATTAAGCTGCTTCCAGCTCCAGCCAGAAGCAGCTGATACTAGGCGGCCGCTAAGGCAGAAACTCAAGCCATAGCGCTGTGTGTGGGGGGGAGGGGAGGTGACTTCAGCAAGGTAAGGCTTCCTAAGGCAGCTGCCTGCCTGTCTGGGGAGAGTAGAGAGTGGCAGCAGTGGGAGGTCTGCCACAAGCAGCACCACAGCCCCAGCTGCTACTTCAGTCATCGCTGCCGCCCAACTGCCACTCCATGCCACAGGTAGGTGAGGTGGGAAGCGGGAGGGGAGGGAAGGTAGGGGTGGGAAACCGGTAGAATCCGTTATCCGATAATGCTGGTACCGGGCGTACCGGCATTATCGGATTTGACCCGGTAATCCGGACCGGGTACCGGATTCCGGGGTACCGGATTTTTTTTGCATTGCAGCCATTTAAAAATGGCTGCAATGTAAAAAAACTGCCCCAGCAAAAAAGTTTTTTTTAAAAAAAACCCTCCCCGAGTCCAGGCTGCGCGGGTGGAAGGGGGGACACCCCCCACCCACCCTGCCCAGCCTGGATTTTTGTTTT
>QEPC01015290.1:483808-498912 GCA_003113815.1 Sphenodon punctatus
CAGGAGTAGACAGACAGATCAGGGAACCCTTCCCCCATCCTATTTGTCCTACTCCTGCCAGGACCTGATTGGTTAATCTCCTCCCCCAGGAGGTTTCTCATCTCTTTGTGTCTCAGAGAGCTTCCTTCCTCCCTCCTGAACACATCTAGTCTTAGGACTTAGTATAGATGTAGGCCTTTCTTATCCTACATGTTTCTCCTAATAAAGCTACTTAAGCTTTAGTATGCTTCCTGCCTGCTTATTGATGATTAGAACCACGATGCAAGACACTCCTCTGTAAACTCTGCATTGGGCAAATGGATGCAATGATCTCACAGTCCTTGCATTTCCAACAAATACCACCATGGGCAAGATTATGGAGTCCCTATCTTGGCTGTGTCATAGGCAGGGGAAGAAGAAAAAGGGACCCCGGGCCCACAGGTCTAAAAAGAGGCAGATAAAAAAGGCGGGAAAGTAACTTCAGTCACCAGGGGGTGTTGCTTCCCACCTCCTGGATTCTCCTCAGTCCTCTGCTAGTAGCAGTTCGTCTGAGGAATGGAGGAGGGGGCGCAGGCTAGTTAGTTCTCTGAGCCTTTTTTCAGATTCTGAGGCAGACTCCTCTCAACTTCCCTCTGATTTGGAGGAGGGAGAGTGGCAAGACACTCCATCCGCTCACAAAGACCAGGGCAGGCAATTCCCTCTTCATTATAGGGAGGAATTACTCACTCAGGTTATAAAAACCCTCCAACTAGAGGAAAAGCCCTTCAAGGACCAGTCCTCTGACCCAGAGGAAGAGGATGACAGGGAGCTCATTCCTTCTGTCCAGGGCAAGGATAAGGGCTGGCCGCTCGACAGAGCTTTTAAAAAATTAGTGCTTTCAGGGTGGAAATCCCCAGGGAAGGTGTTTAAAATGAATAAGACCCAAGAGGCCCTATATAGCTTCTCCAGGAAAAAGGAGGGCATATTTAAAAATCCCAAGGTGGATGCAGCTGCTGCCTCCCTGGTGAGGCAGATGGTTTTTCCCAGAGAGTGACTACTACCCTAAGGACTCTACAGACAGAGCTATTAATGGAGTCCTGAGGAAGGTCTTGGAGTCTTCTGCAGCTTCTCTGCGAGTAAACATTTTGTCTTCTTACGTGGCAAGGCCCACGATGGCGTGGGTGCAGGAGATGCAATCCACAGACATTTCGGAGAGGAGATCTAAGGTCCTGTCCTCTCGAGTTATGTTGGCAATTGCCATGTTGACGGACACCACCACGGACGCCCTCATTTGCTCATCCCACTCGGTGTCCCCTCCGTTGTAGCTAGGCGTAGGATCTGGTTAAGATCCTGGCAGGGGGATGCAATGGCAAAAAACTTATTGGTGGCAGGCCCCTATAAAGGCTTCAAGCTATTTGGTACATGTTTGGACAAGATCATGGCGGATGCTACTGATAGAGCTAAAACCAAGATTTTGCAACAATTTGGGGCCCAAAAGAAAACCTTTTGGACCCCATTTTTTAGGTTTGGAGGTCCTTCCATGTCCTCCAGATGTAGTCAGAACCAGGACAGGGATTCCAGACAGCCCTTTCGATTAAGGGGGCAGGGACAACGCAGACCTGATAAGTTTAAGCCATGCTAATCCTCTGCCTCCCAGCCTAGTAAGCAGGCATGACTCTTGGGGGGACATGGAGATAGGGGGCAGGCTTCAGCTTTTCTCCAATGTCTGGGAAATATCGATCTCAGACATCTGGGTTTTGCAGATTGTTCATCAAGGCTATGCCTTAGACCTGCGCGGGACCCCAAGAAGCAGGTTCCTGCCTTCCCCAGTTTCCAAAGATCCCCTAAAAATCCTGGCCATGTCCACAGAGATAAACAGGCTGTGGTCCATAGGAGACATAGAAAAGAACCCTCTAGAGGAAAGGGGTAAGGTCCTCCATTCTATTTTTTGGTGACCAAAAAGTCGGGTCAATGGAGAGCAGTTCTGGATCTAAAATTACTAAACAAGTGGATAAAACCACAAAAATTCAAGATGGAAACGGTCCATTCAATCTGCCAGGGCCTGTCAAGAGGAGATTGGATGACTTCTCAGGATTTAAAGGAGGCCTACCTCCACATCCCAATCCTCCCTGCGCACAGGAAATGGCTCAGGTTTGCATATGACCAGAACCATTAGCAATTCAAGGCCCTGCCATTCGGTCTCCCCTCAGTCCCCAGAACGTTCTCCAAGACCCTGATTACCCTGATAGCAAATCTACGCAGGGAGGGGATCCATGTTTTTTCTTTATCTCGACGATCTCCTGATCAGAGCACCATTTCAGGAGAAAGCATCAGCGGATGTAGCCAGGGTCATCCATTATCTGAACAGCCACGGTTTTATTGTGAACCTTCCCAAGAGCCAGTTGGTACAACGCCACAGGATAGAGCACCTGGGCATAGTCATAGATAGGACCTTAGATGCTGTATTTGTTCCACAGAAGCGACAGGAAAAAATTTGCTCTATTGTTCTTCTTCTTCAAGCCAGTCTTTGGCTAAGGCTCAAGATGCTGGCAAGCTTGCTGGGGTTTATGGTATCATGCTCACACCAGATCCAGTGGGCACGCTGCAACTTCAGACCCTTTCAGAAGCTGCTCAGACCTTTCCAGAGAGAGCTTACTCTGGGAGGCAATCCATGGGTACGTATTCCTGCCCATCTAAAGTCTTGCATGTCTTCGTGGTTAGACCCAGCAATCTTTGCAACAGGAGTGCACTTGTGGAGCCCTCCCAAAAGGTAGTAACCATGGATGCCATCTCGAGAGGTTGGGGAGCCCGCATGGACTATCTATCGATCCATGGGCTTTGGTCCAGGAAGGAATCATCCAGAAGCATAAACTTCCTGGAGCTGAGGGCGAATAGCCTCGCTCTGGAACACTTTGCTCACCTCCTCCTCAATGCACATACCCCTGTTTACACAGACAGCACCATGGCGAAAGCCAATGTAAATCATCATGGGGTTTTGAGGTCTCCGTCCCTGCAGAGGGAGGCCAAGAAACTCTTGGATTGGGCCCAGGTTCATCTGGCATCCCTGAAGGCATTACATATAAAGGGGACAGACAATACCCGAGCAGATTGGCTCATCAGGAGGGAGTTAGATCCACACAAATGGGCCCTGAACAAGATAAAGTTCAGGCAGATAATGGGGATCTTGGGACAACCGATCCTGGATCTGTTTGCCAGCCAAGAGAATACTCAAGTGGAGCTTTTCATGGCAAGGTCACAGTCCAGGGTTGTCGTGGCCATAGATGCCCTGAACCAGAGGCGGCAGCTGAGTCTTCTCTATGCCTTTCCCCCTTTTCCTTTGCTAGCAAGGACTGTAGCAAAAATCAAAAGCGAAAGGGCCTTGGTAATCTTGGTGGCTCCATGGTAGCCGAGGCGTCCTTGGTTCTTGGACCTCTTGGAACTGAGTGTGGAGAAGTGTCTCCCTCTACCACCAATTCAGGACTTGCTGTCTCAGGGACCCCTATTCTTTGAGAACGTGAGGTCTCTAAAATTGACAGCATGGAAACTGAGCGCATAGCTCTCCAGAGAAAGGGCTATTCAGGGGCAGTGCTCGAGACACTCTTGGCCGCTAGAAGACCAGCGACCAGGAGGTCTTATAGGGCAACCTGGAAGGTTTTCTCCTTATGGTCATTGTCTAGGGGACAGGATCCATGTAGAGCTTCCATTCCTCAGATTCTAGACTTCCTGCAGGCGGGCCTAGACAAGGATCTCAGACACAATACCCTGAATTTAGCATTAAATTCAGTGCTAAACACGGTGTCTAACAGGAACCTGTCCACCTGCAAACATATTTTCCAGTTCTTAAAAGCAACGAAGCACGTTTCTCCCCCTGTTGTGCACAGGTGTCATTCCTGGGATTTAAACCTGGTGATCGATGCCCGAACTAAATCTCCATTCGAACCGCTTTCACAGATTTCGCTTTACATGTTATCTCTAAAGGTTTGCTTTCTGATTGCGGTCATCTCAGCCAGTAGAATTTCGGAGATGGGGGCCCTGCCTATGGAAGAAAATTTCTGTATCTTTCATAAGCAATTGGTAACTCTCAGGATTGACCAGGCATTCATTCCAAAGATTAATTCATTTTTCCACAGATCACAAGAGGTGGTTCTGCCATCGTTTTTCCCAAAGCCAGTGCACCCAAAAGAAAAGCTTTGACACACCTTAGATGTGTGCCACCCCTTGAAAATTTACTTAGCTAAAACCCAGAGTTTTAGAAAACCTATAGCTCTCTTTTTCAATCTTCGAGCTAGCGTTAGGGGCTCTAAAGCGTCAAAAACTCTAATCTCTAAGTGGGTGAAGCAGGTGATAATCGAGGCCTATAGAACCAAAGGAAAAGTTCCCCCTCTTCAGATTTGGCCTCATTCTTTTCGGTGAGCAGTCACTTCTTATGCCTTCAAGGCGAGGACCTCATATGAGGAAATATGTCGAGCTGCAACTTGGGCATCAGTTCATACTTTTGTTAAACACTATAAGATTAACACCTACCAGTCGACTGAGGCAGTCTTCAGTAGACATGTGTTACAGACGGTGCTAGAGGCCTCTGGCGCTGTTTGTTCTCTCCCATAGGGTCTATAAGGCTCAGGTATATCCCATCCAGAGGACTGTCTGTGGCAGGGGGAGGAAAGAGAATTGGTCACCTACCTCGGTGATTTCTTTTCTTCTCCTGCTACGCAAACAGTCCTCCGGCCCCACCCAGAAAAACAGAGGATGGGGGTCTGGTAGGGACTGGTTGGCCGATCTCTATCTCTACTGCCCTTATGTAAATAGTTGGTCCCTTTTGGACCTCACTTCGTTATTTACTTACCACTTCCCTGGTCTCTCAATTAATACTTAAGTATTTAGACCAGGGGAGGTTACTGGATTTCTCTCTCTCCTTGCAAGACAAGCCGGTCCTCTGCTAGGGAACTTCTGGAGTCAATTGTGGGGGTAGTTGGGGAGGAGCATGCTCAGAAGGAACAATCTATCTTCTGCCTCCTGTTGGTCATGGGAGGAGCTACCCATTGTGAGGACTGTCTACGTAGCAAGAGATGAAAATAATTCACCGAGGTAGGTGACCAGTTCTCTTTTCTTTTGTTTGTTTTTACTCTGCCACCTGTGAGTTTCATGGAGTGCCCCTAGTTTTAGTACTAGTTGAGAGGGTAAATAACAATTCCCTGTTTACAGGTTCCACACCACTCATGATTTTATAGACCTCTATCATATCTCCTCTCAGCCATCTCTTTTCCAAGCTGAAGAGCCCCAACCTATCAAGCCTCTCCTTATACAGGTGCTGTTCCATACCCTGGATCATTTTTGTTGCCCTTCTCTGTACCTTTTCTAGTTCCTCTATGTCTTTTTTGAGATGGGGCAATCAGAACTGCACACACTATTCAAGGTGCGGTCACACCATTGATTTGTGTAGAGGCATTATGACATCCTCAGTTTTATTCTCTATTCCCTTGTGAATAATTCCTAACATTCTATTTGCTTTTTCGACCGCTGCGGCACACTGGGCTGAGGATTTAAGTGTATTATCCACAATCACTCCCAGATCCTTTTCCTGAATGGTAACTCCTAGCTTAGTACCCAGCATTGTGTACTCATAATTTGGATTGCTTTTCCCAAAGTGCATCACTTTGCACTTGTCCACATTAAATCTCATCTGCCATTTACATGCCCAGGCACCCAGTCTTGTAAGATCTTGCTGCAGCTCCTCACAGTCTGTTCGTGTTCTGACTACTCTGAATAACTTGGTGTCATCTGCAAATTTGATCACCTCACTCTTAACACCCTTTTCCAGATCATTAATGAATACATTGAAAAGAACTGGTCCCAGTACAGATCCTTGGGGCACACCACTTTTTACATCCCTCCATTGTGAAAACTGGCCATTTAGTCCCACTCTTTGCTTCCTATCCTTTAACCAGTTACCAATCCATAGCAAAACACTACCTCCTATCCCATGACTTTTTAATTTTCTCAAGAGTCGTTTATGTGGGACCTTATCAAAAGCTTTCTGGAAATCCAGGTACACTATATCTGCTGGGTCTCCCCTGTCCACATGCTTGTTTACGCCCTCAAAGAATTCCAAGAGATTAGTGAGGCATGACTTCCCTTTGCTAAATCCATGCTGACTCTTTGCCATTAAGCCATGTTTATCAATATGCCCAGTGATTCTGTTCTTAATGATAGTTTCCACCATTTTGCCCGGCACAGACGTCAAGCTTACCGGTCTGTAGTTTCCAGGATCACCTCTGGATCCCTTTTTAAATATTGGGGTTACATTTGCCACCCTCCAGTCCTCAGGTACAGTGCCAGATGCCAACGTTAGGTTACAAATTACTACTAGTAGGTTTGCAATTTCACATTTGAGTTCCTTCAGAACTCTGGGGTGAATACCATCTGGCCCTGGTGATTTGTTCATATTAAGCTTGTCAATTTGCTCTAGAACCTCCTCCAGGGTCACGTTGACTTGTGACAGTTCATCCAATTCATCACCTACTAAGTAGAGTTCCGGCGAGGGTATCTCCCCAACATCCTCCGCAGTGAAAACCAAAGCAAAGAACTCATTTAGCTTCTCTGCAATGTCCTTGTCCTCCCTGAGTGCCCCTTTTACTCCCTGGTCATCTAATGGCCCAACTGACTCCCTAGCAGGCTTCTTGCCTCTGATATACTTGTAAAAGGTTTTGTTATTTGTTTTTGCCTCTTTAGAAAGTCTCCTTACAAATTCTTTCTTGGCCTGCCTTATTACCACCTTACAGTTACGTTGCCAGTGTTTATGCTCCTTTGTATTTTCCTCATTGGGGCTAGCTTTCCATTTCTTAAAGGATGCCTTTTTGGCTCTAATAGCTTCCTTTGCGTATACATTTATCCACAGTGGTAGGTGTTTACTTGTCGTTCTACCTTTTTTAACTTGTGGGATGCATGTAATCTGGGCTTTCAAGATGGTGCTTTTCAGCAGCCTCCACGCCTCTTGCAAACATGTAGTCCTTTCAATTGTGCCTTTTCATTTCTTTCTAACTAGCTTCCTCATTTTGGCATAGTCTCCCTTTTTAAAGTTAAAATCCAGTGCTGTACTAGACTCCCACGCATTCAATGGCTGGCTGGCTGGGTCAAGGGAATGCAGGTAGAGGGTCATGGTGTCCTTGTACTTGGACACCTGCTTTAGGTCCAGTACAGGTGTGATTTGTGCCTTACCTGGAGGCGCACCTTCCTGAGGGGGAGGCGGAGGCAGGTAGAGTAGGTTTGGATGTGACTCGCATGGGCAGTGGGGGAGTATTCATCCTCTGCTGTCCCCTGAAGAAGGTCCTGCTGCAGATGTGCGAGGCAACTATCGAATCATACATGCAGAGAAACCAGTTCAGCGTTTCAAAATATGGTGATTTTTGCCTTCTGAATCTGGACTTTTGATTGTTATCTTGGATCTCTTTAAACCCATGCCTCAGGTCCTTTGCCCGCTGCCAGTACTGGGGCAGATCCCTACTGTTCCCATGCTGTGGCATCTGATTCTGCTCAGGGATATATTGGAATGTTGACTCATTCTGGTAGCATCTCATGAGCTGCAGCTGTACATTGTTCTCTCCTCACAGGGCAATGAGGACCATGGTCTCCCTCCTTGGACCAGGTCACATCCCTTTGATGGATGGGTGGGAGTATTCTACTTCCACATCAGGGGCCCATGATACTGATGCAGTGGTGTGTCAATGCCAGTGCTTGCCTGTGAAGACAGTAAAGGACAAATGATCCTTACTTACTGGCTGTTCTGGCTCTCCTTTGAGGGGGAGGGGATATTCACTTGTCATACTGGACCAGCTACTGTACTCCATGGCCTCTGGCCATTGATCCTCTGTCCTGTCATTGGCGTGTTGGGTACTGAGCTCATGTTGTATACCACTATGTTTTGATCCAGTGCGGGTTTGGATTTTGTACAATTTGCCTTTAAGGACTCTGGTGGGGACAGAGCCAGGGAGCTGAGTGGGAAGCAATTACTCATGGACCAAAACTCTAGGGTTTTGGTCCACAACTCTCTATGATGCTGGTGAACCTGTATGTGTGTGAGGTGGGCCACAGCCTAAAAGACAGGCAGTAGCCCATGGGAACTCATTGCCCCATATTTGTCCACACAGTAAGCTCCACATTTCAGGGGATGTCCCTGTGTGCAGTGGCCCTGGGGAAACATCTGGTGTCTGCCTAACGAACAGGCAGATGACCACCCATCTGATGTGGGCTCATGTAGGCTACTGTCTTGTTTGTTAACACCCAAAGAAGGCTAACTTCTGGCTCCATTCATGTTAGCAGGAAGTTTGCCATTGATTTTCAATAGTCATGGTTTTCATGTGTCATCATTTTTCACTTGTAATGTGTAAAACTACCCTGTTACAGTAGTGACCGAATGTCATTACCATGTTAACTATCATTGGCCTATATGCATGTCGTCCAAGAGCTAGTGCAATTCCTAGTGGACAGATACCCCTCACACAACATTCATTAAAACAGTAGCATGTTTACTTGGAATGCCAGCAGAGAGGCCGGGGACGCAATGGCCCTTTTAGACTGAACTAACCTATGGATCCCTGTAGGTGTTTTTTAAAGCTCTTGATTGATATGTTCTGGCAAGACAATGTGCAGACTCTTGCACTTCTATTGCCTGTGGTCTATCAGTTTTTAAATGCATGGCCTCAGTTTTCAGTCCTGTCAGTCAGGCATTTTCCATAAGCACTATATATTTTTTCCAAGTGCCATAGCACATTATGGAACTAGAATTTTCAAAGGTCAGAAATGACAGAACTATCCAGTAGATAGTTGAATACACACACTCAAATTAGTGCGCTCTCTCTACTGATAAAAAATACTCCTATGAGCATATTGTGTCCTCTTATTCAAAACTTATGTCAAGTCTTGTAGAACATACAAAGGGCTGATCACCTCTTACTCAACGCGTCAAGACTTCTGTCAACACATGACATGTTATTTCTAAAAGCAATGAATTCCAAACAAGAAAATGTCATCACCGTGCTGTAGCAGACCAGGTTTTCTCTGGTGGAATTTCAGGAGCATAACTAACTTACACCACTATTGAATTTCACCCCACATTGCTAATACAGCCCCGCTTAGACCAACAGTGTTAAGCTATGTGTTTAAGACAAAGCCTTCATAGTTCACATCAAGTTAGACCTAAATTCTGTGCAAGAACATCTTTGCTTTGCAAACCCACCAATTTGGCAGACTGGAAATTCTGCAGCAGTACAGGCAATTATTTATTTATTTATTTTTTAAGTGTGTGGATTTTTATGGAATAATTTGAAAACGAGTAACATTTTATTTATTTACAAAGAATTTAGTTATTTACTTTCTTATTACACTTAGCATATTTTATGGGTGCCTCTAAATTTTTTGCTTTCCTTGTGGTGATCAATTTTATACTGAAATCATCCAGTAGCTATATTGTAGCAGGAGCTGGTTACAAAGTTAAAGAAGAGAGCAGCTGGAGCTTTCAGCACCTGAAAAAGTCTGGAGTGCAGAAGAGTCTTTTGACAATGGGGGAAAATATTCAGATCTTCCCCTTACACTTGTGGGCACAACTGAAATTCAAGTTTTCTTTGGCAAGGGTCGGAGTATCTATAGAGAAGAGAATTCTTCCTTTCCTAGCCCATCAGCCTTTGCTCTCCCGTCACCCCATCATCCATCCATTCATTAAACCCTACTACATAAGGGGATCAAGATGCCTGGAGGTGGCAGCCATCTGCCAGCAAAAGGGCAACGCTAAAGGACGCCAACCTTTCTTGAGCTGTTCATGGCCACAAAGTTGTGCTGTCTGGTCCTGAAGCGTCTGCCATCACACTGCTGCTTTTACCCCTCCCTTATATTATAGTCCCTGTCTCAACTACAGCCTCCCATTGGGGTTTGTGTATTGTATTTTATGGGTCATTGGTTTGTATTTTATGGAAATATGTTGTGGGCAGGAGAGTGGGAGGGATGGGTGTGTGGAATAGCTTGAGGTGCTTCCCCATGGTGAGCGATTGGGGGGTGGGTGAGGGTGGGGTGGGTAGCACCTCAATTTAGTCATGGTCCTTCCGTGGTGGGGGGGGGCTAGCATGTGGGTGGGTGACCGTTGGAGGAATCAGAGTAGGAGGGATGGTATGGGATGGATTGTTGGGGTATTGGGAGGTGCAGGGTGTATTTTATATGCATTTTGTACTGGGAGGTGAGGGGTGTACTTTACATGTATTTTGTACTGCTGTTGTTTTTTATAATGTAAGCCACCCTGAGCCATTTTTGGGCTAGGACAATATATAAATCTATTACTATTATTATTCATTAAATCATCAAAATAATTCTGCTAAAATGGTCTATGTGTAAAATAATTAGCTATGTTGGAATTTAATCTGGTCCTAGCATTTTGAGTTTGTTTCTTCATTTAGTATCATTTTAAGGAATGTCATAGGTGGAAGCTGAGTTTATATCTAAAAGCCCTTTCAAGATAACTAAATCATCCTGACAGTGATCCAACCTACTTCCCACCACCACCCGGTGCTAATTTCATTCATTTCAGTGTGGCTTGCACCTGTGTCACACTTTGTAGTTTGTCTCATGTTAAAAGATAGTATTCTCTAGCATTTGGAGCACAAAATTGGACTCAGGGTAACAATGGCCCTTTTTACATGGATGCTGCTGTGGGCTCGGTGGGTGGTGAGCACATCCACCAACGGCGAGCAAAGAAACATTCACATGGACACTGCCATGGGGGGTTGTGGGAAGTCCATGGTGGCACCCATCCACTCAGAGTCCCACTGAACACACATGAATACAGTTTACACGAACACCCCGTACACCAAGCCAAGGGAAAACCATGCCCAGTCAAGTGACGTTACAACATGGCCAAGTGAGGGCAAACAAAGCTGCGACATGTGGCACCATCCGTACACTGTCAGACTCCGAGCGGGCTGGGGAGGAGGGAGCTGGAAGGACAAGTGATACAAAGAAGCAACCCCAGTCAAGCACCGAGACATGGGTTCGACAGCCAGGCACCACAGATCCTCAAATCCACAGACCCTGCCTGCACACCATTGTCCACACAAGCAAACAGGGGAGCCCAGAAAGCAGAGGGAGAAAGGGGGCCAGAACCAGGGTGGGGTGGGACAGAGCACAGTGCCCAGAACACACAGGCAAGCCCCATAAGGGGTGGGGGACACACCAGCCCCCCCCACCAAGAACCATAGCACATGGGACCCCCAAGCCCCAACACACCATGCACCGCACAGAACTGCAGAGGAGACAGCAAGCAAAGTGGACAGAGGAGGCAGGGTTGGAGGGCACAGAGAGGAGAAGCACTGTCCAACAGTGATAACCAGGAAGCACAGCAGCAGCAACACACAAAGCATGGGGTGGGGATGCAAAGGGCAAAGGCAGAGCCCCACACCATGCCAGGGAAGGGGGAGGGCAGACATACCATGGTCCCAGAGGAAAAGGGAGAACCCCCCTCCCCCAGCATGCCTGCTCCAACAACAGAAAAGAGGGGACGGGACACCAGGACTCGCGCGGGGGACATGGAACCCCATGCAAACAGTGGAGGGGGCCACACTGAGAGGACAGGGGCCAAAGGTTCAGGACACAGATAAACCACAGAGATCAAGTACACCAATGGGGAGGGGGAAGCACACACCCATGGACCCATGCCCTGTCAGACAACCACCCCACACCAACCAGACCTGACCCACACAGAGGGACCTGTCAGAGGGAAGGAGAGGACACAGACAAGGTGGGGAGGGAAATAATTCTGAACAAAACTTTAATAAAGAACTAGCAAGAGCAATAGGCTCAAGGGATAAAGCAATCTGGGACACATAGCATCCAAATGCTT
This sequence comes from Sphenodon punctatus, assembly GCA_003113815.1. Classification (NCBI taxonomy): domain Eukaryota; kingdom Metazoa; phylum Chordata; class Lepidosauria; order Sphenodontia; family Sphenodontidae; genus Sphenodon; species Sphenodon punctatus. The sequence continues at coordinate 495,645 of QEPC01015290.1, forward strand.
CTGGGGCAGATCCGCAGACCTGCCTCCACCACTTGGCCTAGGTACGATCTAACTGGTGCACCCACTGCAGGACATGCAGGACCAGCTGTACCACCTTTTCCCGCTCCCTGGTCCACTTGTTAATCATTGCCTGCACTAAATGAGAGAGGGAAAGGGAGTGCAACATAAGGGCAGTCCACAATCCAGAACATCCAAGGAGCACACACACAAAAAAAGGGGGCGGGGGGAGAAGGGGAACACACACAGAGGGGTAACTCTCAGATCTCCTGGTACACCCATGCCCCTGCACCAAGGTCAGATGCCACCTGCTGGAGCTGCCCAGCCATCTCTCCCAGATTCAGCATAGTCATAAGCATAAGCCTAAGCACAGCAGCTAGAGGGGAAGGGAAAGCAGGAGGTGGGGACAGGGATCAGGACATGACAGGGGGAAGTGGAGAGAACAACACCTAGAAGCACACTAGATCCCACCTGGTCCCACCAGCCCCCCCCCCATATCCCATGACAGGAGAGGAAACCGCCTCAGAGGTCATCCTCAAGGGAGCGGCAAGGGAGATGGATCACACCCAACAGCCGGCCACACTCATGGTCAGGAACCCCCAAATTGTGGCTCCTCTCCATGGCTGTCAGAGGATGACTGGGGGATCAATAGGGGGTGGTAGACACAACACACTATGGGGTTGGACCCAGAGAAAGTCCAGAGCACCATAAAGGGACAGTAGCTAGGGATGGGTGAACAGATCACGGTTTGGGTTTGGCCGTTCGGTTTGGCCACGTTCGGTTCGTGTGTTCGGGTTCGGCCATTCGGGGGGATCGCCGAGTTCACGTTCGGCCATTCAGTTTGGCCACGTTCGGTTCATGTGTTCGGATTCGGAAATTTGGATTTCAGCCGTTCGGGTGGATCGCCGTGATCGCGTTTGGCGTTTGGCCTAAAAATATTGCGAGTGCACAGGAAGCCAGAAATCGTCTCTGAAACCGGAAATTTGTGTGTGTGTGGAGCTGTGAGGTGAGTGGGTGTGTGTTTGAGTCGGTGGCTGCTTGGTTCATGTGTTTTGGCTGTGATTGTGTTGGGTTTGGCTGTGTTGTGTGTTTGGCTGGTTGGTGTGTGTTGTGGGTGACTGTTGGTGTGTGCTGTGTAGGTTTTTTGCAAAAAAAAAATGAAGAAGGCTGCTTGCATCCTCCGGCTGGGGGCACATTTGCTGGTGGAGGAGGAGGAACCAGTGGAGGCTGCTGCCCCTGCTACACCTCTCGTGGTACCGGTGGCACTAGTTTCCTTTTCGGACGAGGAGGAAGCGGTGGGCTCTACTGCCATTCCTGCCAGGTTTGTAAACCTTTTTTTTACTTTTAAGACAAGAAAGTCTGTATCAGTTAGAGCGAGCTCAGCTCACTGGCGTGCTGGTGGGTGCGTGGGTGGTGGGCATCAGTCAGGCACAAACAGTGGCCAACAGTGGGTGGCAGCGGATGTCTGCCACAGAAAGAGAGGGTACTGTAGTGTGGGGGACTCTTCCAGCAGTCAGGCATGAGAAATCCCCCACCCAAACATGTGCCAGGCTATCAAGGGTCTCCACTCTCCAGTTGCCATCCCATTCTCTATGCACCCTCAAATAAGGGCAATCTCATTCCTCCATCCAGGGTCACATCTTGCATCGCCATCCCTAGCACCCCAAGGAGGGCAGCAGGATTTGCACGTGCCAGCCAGGGGCTTTCTAGTTGAAATATCTAGCATCCCCTATCACCCCTGGGAGGGCAGGATTTGCACGTGCTTTATGGGGTTTTTCAGTTGCCGTCCCTAGCACCAACAAGGAGGGAGGATTAGAGGCATCATCATAAATGCATGATATTTACTTGGTGTTCTTATGTGTTCCCATTTCAGAGAGGAATCGAATTCTGTCCCCAGGCCCAGCCCTGCTTCCAGGACCAGGCCTAGGATGACAACTCATCACTGGACCCCAAGGCGGAGCTCGCCAGCTTCATCCCGAGACATTCTGCGCCATTCATCAGATGTCTGGCAGTTTTACATCCAGGGTGACAGAACCGCCACATACAAGGTATGTCACGGGGACTGGAAAAACAGGGAATGAATTACCCTCTGACCTGTTAGGAATGGAAGTCCCTTGCAGAGAGAGATTGGATGGCCACCAAGTCCACCCACTCGTGGAGACAGAATGCAGGCAGGGCTTGACAGACCATTGGTCTGACACAGTATAGCACTTCTAATGTTCCTTTCTTTTTCTGCTCTTTCTAGTTCTGCAAAAAAGTTTTCCACCGGCAGAGGGAGGGGACAACATCGAGGTTTCTTGCTCATATAGAGCAGACCCATGAAATGCAGGTGAGGCAGGCAGGTGAGGAGGAATCCTCTGCAGCTGCGCTCGTGGAGTTGCAGCACACCAAAAGGGGGGGAAGGCGACAAGGAAAAGGAGGCATATAAGCCCTTCCCCTCCCCCCACCTCCAGCATCAACCTGGAGACCCCAGGGATCCCAGAGGATGCTGCGATCAAGGCCCTTCGGGTCAGGTTGCATAGCTGCACCCAGGGCCATGTGGAGGAGGTCCAGCACTCCTCCGCCGACCTGGAGAAGTGCCTGGTGGTGGAGAAGCAGGCGGTCCAGGTGGAGCGGCAGTGGGTGGTGGCATACAGTCAGTATGTGTCCGCTGAGCTGCGCTGCGTGAAAGTCTACCACCAGGCACTCTCCAGGTGGCATAACGATCTGGCAGAGGTGGTGGAATATGCGGTGGACAATGGCATGGTGGATCCCTCCACGGTGGCCAGCCCTCCGGAATATGAGCCGCCCCAAGGCCTGTTGCCTTTCCCCCAAATACGGGGGGACAGGCCCAGTGGCAGAGACTGAGTGACACTGACTCTTAGGTTGTTTAATTAATGTTTCCTTTACATGTTTGCTTTTGTTTTATTAAATGTCGCTGCTGCTTTTGTTGTTGTTGTTGTTGTTGTTGTTGTTTTCCTGTATTGTAAATAGTTTTAAGTAAAGTTTTTGAATTTATTGTTGCGAGCTTCGTTTTACATGTCCTTTCTTTTATCCCTCCCTATGTGCTGAAGTTCTGGCTGGCAGGTGGCAGAATCTCATACAACTACTAGATCCCTTCCAGCAGCACATGCCACCTCAAGTAGCGTAGTAACCCAAAGATGTGCCGTGCAGAATGGTCTCAACTAGCAGAAAGCCCCCAGAAGGTGCAGGGCTGCTGGTGTTTCTGTGGGTCGGTAAGACAGAGAGAAAGAGAGATAGGCTCCTTGGCAGGGGTCGGGAGGTGGCGGGC
>QEPC01015290.1:520437-549833 GCA_003113815.1 Sphenodon punctatus
ACCATGTGCAGCCCCTCCTCTCTTCGCTTCACTGGCTTCCCCTTCCTGAACAAATCCGGCACAAGCTCCTAGTCTTCACCTATAAAGCTTTTCACAACCTTGCTCCCCCCTACCTCTCTGCACTTATCACCCTCCATACTCCAGCCCGTGCACTTCGCTCCTCCTCTGTCCCTTCTCTCACCGTTCCACGTCTTCCCTGCTCCCCTAAGCACCTTTGTCCCTTCTCACTTGCTGCCCCCCATGCCTGGAACTCCCTCCCCGTCCACATCCGCCTTTGCCCCTCCCTTCATACCTTCAAATCTCTCCTTAAAACTCACCTCTTTCACTCTGCTCTGTCTGACTCTTTATCCTGCTGAGCCACAATTTCCTATACCTATGGTCTGTTTACCCTTATTCTTCCCACATGCACCTTCCTGCTGTCATTCTCATGGTAACCAAGCCAAGTATGTGCACTTGAGTTCTCGCATCTTCATGAATGTTAGACCTCTTGTCTCTCCCTCTGTTCCTCTTCCTATGTCTCTCCCCCAGCTCCTGTCTCTCAGATTGTAAGCCCTAAGGGCAGGGACCGTGTCTATTTTATTACTTTGTAAATTGCCAGGTACACTGCTGGCAGTATATAAATATTTGTTAGTAATAATAATAATAATAATAATAATAATACTAGTAGAGAACACCTGTTCACTAGGGACACTCATTGGTGGACAGGACAGTATACCCTTGACCACTTTTGACAGGGCAGGCCACATGTTGGCCTTCCTGGCCCTGTAGGCCAAGGGATCCCTGCTGGGATCGATGCATGGCTCCTCCTCCAGGTAGGTCTTAATGGCTGCTGAGGCACCATCCTCCTCCCTCTGGTAGCTTTGCCTGGGCACCATCTCCACCACTTCCCTCAGCCACGCTGCTTGCCCTATTGTGCAGGACCCCATGCTCCCCAGAGTGGCCAGCACATAGGCTGAGCTTCTTCTGCTGCTGCTGGCAATAGGGGTGCTGCTATTGGTGGTGGTGCTGCTACCGCTAGGGCTGGGGGCAGGGATAGACCCAGCTGGCTGACAGGGGTGGCTGCTCCTGCTCCCACTCCCACCATCTCCAGGGGTGTGCTGCTGCATAGTCCGCTTTGCCTGCCAGACCCTCTCCACCAAGTCACCCTTCCAGTGGCCATAGAGCTGTGTCAGATGTGACATGCTGCTCTTGACCCTTTTTTCCAGCATTGATGCCAGGACATATTCCTCCCGCCGCAGGAGCTCATCAAACCGTGCCTTCAGCCCTGCCTTCAGCTGCTCCACCAGGTCAAACACCTCATCAGCCAGCTTCCTGCCCTCGGGACCACAATCCTGCCCCCCAAGAATCTCATCCAGCCTCCTATGGAGACTCTGGACCAGAGGGGTCACCTGGCTGAGGGTGGCGGTGGAGCTGCTCATGGTCTTCGTCACGTCCAGGAATGGTCTGAGCACGAAGACCATGTGAGCCAGGATCTCCCATTCCACCCCATTGTACCCTGGATGTGCCCCTCTATCCATCACCAGTTGAACCTGATGCAAGGCAGCTTTCTGCTTGAGAAGCTGCTTGAGCATCAGGAAGGTCGAATTGCACCATGTGAAGACATCCTGGACCAGCTGGTGCACTGGAGAGCCTTGCTTGACCTGCTTCACCTGGAGGAGCTCGGTGCCCTTCACGCTCCAGTTAAAGAACCCCGCCAGCTTCCTCCCCCACTCGATCAGGGAGCTAAAGGTTCCTTCCCTAATCCCCTTATCCCCCAAGGCCAAAGCCTCCCTGACCACCAGGTGAAAGGTATGTGTGGAGCAATGGATGCTGGTGAAGCCCCCATCATGGACTGCCTTCAGTATATTGGCCTCATTGTCCATCACCACACACCTCTTGGTGAAGGGCATGGCTGGTGTGAGCCACTCCCTCACCATGGCATTCAGGGCTGCCTCAATGTTCCTAGAGGTGTGTGGACTGTCCATTATTTTTGCCTGAAGCAGGGCCCACCTATACCCTGCTTTGTGACCACTCCTACCACTGGCATTGGCAAATGCTGCCTCCGCCAGGTCCTGACACCAGTGTGTCATCACCGCCAGGTATGTGTGCTGCATATTTCTACTAGACCACACATCTGTGGTGAAGTGTATGGTGGCACCCGAAGCCCCTGCCAGATGCTCCCTCACCCGCTCCTTCAAAGCCCTGTACAGGTCTGGCACCACGTTCCGACTGATGGTGGTGTGGAACGGAAGCTTAAACTGGGGGGCTAGGAACCCATTCAGCTGCCTGAAGTCCATGTCCTCTACAATGGAGAAGGGCTGCCCATTGAGCGCAATCATTTTGCCAAACAGGCACCTGGCTTTTGCTTGAAAGTCATGCCGCCATCCAGCTGCCGATGGCCTTGGCAGCTGCCCCCATTCCAGCTCCTCCATGGTGGGCTGACACTGCTGGCGAGTATCCTGTTCCTGTTCTTCCCCCCTAGCAGGAATGCTCCTGCTGCTAGAGGCAGCAGTTGGTGCAGGAGCTGAAGGAGGCAGGCAACTGGCTGGCGTGGCCACTGCAGTCAGGAACCCACTGGCATCCGCTGCCCCTGCCTGCCTGCTTAGCAGCAGAGCACTGTGGCATGACTTCAGGTGCCTTGCCATGACATTTGTCCCAAGGTTGGTGAGCACATGCCCACGCTTCACCACCTTATTGCACATAGTGCACTGCACCTTATTGCACATAGTGCACTGCACCTCCCAATATTATTATTATTATTATTATTATTATTATTATTATTATTATTATTATTATTATTAAACAAACATTTATATAACACCAGCAGTGTACCTGGCAATTTACAAAGTAATAAAATAGACACGGTCCCTGCCCCTAGGGCTTACAATCTGAGAGACAGGAGCTGGGGGAGAGACATAGGAAGGGGAACAGAGGGAGAGGCAAGGGGTCTAATATTCATTAAGATGCGAGGTCTCAGGTACACGTACTTGGCCTGGTTACAATGAGAATGACAGCAGGCAGGTCCATGTGGCAAGGATAAGGGTAAACAGACCATAGATATAGGAAATAGTGGCTCAGCAGGATAAAGAGTCAGACAGAGCAGAGTGAAAGAGGTGAGTTTTAAGGTGATATTTGAAGGTATGAAGGGAGGGGGTGGGGGAAGGTGGATGTGGACAGGGAGGGAGTTCCAGGCATGGGGGGCAGCAAGTGAGAAGGGACGAAAGCGCTTAGGGGAGCAGGGAAGACGTGGATGGGTGAGAGAAGGGACATCTGCCCGCACCAGCTTAAAATGTGCCCAGGCAGAGGATTCCCCCCCCCCGCCTTCCTGCCTGCCCCGGGTGACGCACTGCTGCCAAAGCTGTTGGGAGGGACAGAACTTGGTGGTGATGACATAGCTCTGGGAGGAGGGACACCCATTGCCTCAGCTCCAGACATCTCTGCAGAACTAGTGTCTTCTTCTGCCTCACTGTCCCCAATCACTGTGATGTCCCATAAAGGGGAGTACTGGGACCCTGAGACTTGATTGCCCACCATACTACTGCCAGTCTCCCTGTGTCCCCTATAGCTGCTGCTGCTGCTACTCCTCTCCCTGCTGTCATTGCCTGGGGATCGGGTCCTGCCTCTAGTAGCCATGGTGGGATCCATCAGTCCTGGACTGCTGGGGATTGCCTCGACAATGGGGGACATTGGTGGCCCTGGAGGAACATTGGAAGTAGCACCTGCTCCATCAACAGCAGAGACAGCTGCAGCTTCATGTACTTCAGTGCCCTGCGTGGCACTGGAGGATGCTGGCAGGAGGCACCGCTGAACCACCCCCAAACTAGTGCCACTGCTGGGAGATGGTGAAACCCATCTCCCAAAATCAGGCCTGCGAAGCTTGGGGCATGGTGGCTCTGGCTGCTGCTGATGCATGCTGCCACTCCTCTGGCACAGCCCCTACCACCACCTCTGCCACGTGCCCTATTGCCCACCTTACGGGCAGCAGACCGGCCTCTCCTACTTCCCTTCCCCATGTCTTCCAACGCAAAGAATGTGATAGACAACACACAATGCTTTTATATATATATTTTTTCCAAATTCTTTATTTGATATCTATCTATCTATCTATCTATCTATCTATCTATCTATCTATCTATCTATCTATCTATCTATCTATCTATCTATCTATCCAATATTACACAGGGATGGGGGGAAACACAAAGAAGACAGGGAGGGTACAAAACTGAAATGAAACCTAAATCAATCTAATCCTTATCTAAATAAATCCAAAAACAGGGGAAGGGAATCAGAGATTCAATATATAAAGAGAGGGGGGGGAGGATTCAGTGGAGGGTAGGTATAAAGAATACAGGGATGGATAAAAAATAAAAATAATGCTTAAATCTATCTTATCTAATCTAAATAAATGATAATCTGGAGGTAAATATGTGAGATGGGTGAAATAGGAGGAGGATGGCAATGGATTAGGAATAGGAAGAAACAAAAATGACTGGGAGAGGGAGTCTTCTGAAAATGCCTGCTGATAGGATGAGTGGCTAGCTCAGAAGGTGTTGGAAGGGGGAAGGGCAATGAGTTTTGTTACTTGCTGAGCCTGCCTTACCACAAGCCTCATTGGCTCTGTGTAGCCTAGCCCCACCCACCACCAACCCCCCATGTCCAATTTCAGACTGCAAAGCCAGTGGTCTGAGGAGAAAAGGGATGGTGATTGGGCAGGCTGGCTGCTACTCCAAACCTCTCCACCCCTGGTGCCTGGAAGTCTTCTCCTCAGCTGCCTCCCCCTCCCTGTCCTGTTTTTGCCTTCCAGCCATGTTTAATGCCCAAACTCATCCGAACTTTATACAAACCGACCGAACTGTTCGGCCGTTTCAGAGTTCGGATCGAGTTCGGGTTTGGTGGGTTTGAGTTTGGTCATCTGAACAGACTGAGTTTGGTCTGAACTCTGAACTTCTGAACGCGTTCGCACATCCCTACTGTCTGCCCACTGGACCGTCTCCACCAGCTCAGCCTTCCAGTATCCATAGAGTGCTGTCTTCTGTGCCACGCTCCCCTTGACCCTGGGATCCAACTTAGTTGCCAGCACGTATTCTGGCCGCTTCAGAAGTTCAGCAAACTTCCCCATCAGCTCTGCCTTCAGCTGCCACACCAGGCCAACAGCCTCAGACCCCAGTTTCCTTCCCTCAGGGCCACCATCCTGAATCTGGAGAATCTCCTCCAACCTCCTGAAGAGACTCTGGACCAGGGGGGGTCACTGGTCTTATGCTGGCCATGGAGGAGCTGATGGTCTCCATCACAGCCAGGAATGGTCTCAGAACAAAGACCATTTGGAAGAGGATGACCCATTCCAGCCCTTTGTACCCTGGAGTTTCCCCACTGACTGTCAGCAGTTGAACCTGATGCAAGGTGGCTTTCTGCTCCACAAGCCGCTCGAGCATCAGGAACGTGGAATTCCATCTGGTGGACACATCCTGCACCAGCTGGTGCACTGGGAAGCCTTGCTCTGGCTGCTTGGCCCAGAGGAGCTCATTCACGATCCGGTTAAAAAAAACCAGCCAGCTTCCTCCCCCACTCTATCAGGGAGATAAGGGTGCTTTCCCCAATCCCCTTGTCCCCCAAGCCCAGAGTGTCCCTGACCACAGAGTGAAGGGTGTGCGTGGCTCAAGGGATGCTGGTGAACTGGACTGCCCTCACTATGTTGGCCCAGTTCTCCATTACCACGCATCCCTTGGTGAAGGGCACACCTGGCGTGACCCACTCCCTCAACATGGCAGTCAGGGCTGCCTCAATATTTACAACTGTGTGGCGGACATCCATAACTTTGGCCTGAAGCAGGGCCCACTGATACCCTGCTTCAGAACCCCTCCTGCCACTCCTGAAAGCTGCCTCTGGGTCCTGCCACCAGTGTTCAGTTACCACCAGGTAGACGTGCAGGGCATTCCTGGTGGACCACATGTCAGTGGTGAAGTGAACAGTTCCCCCCCTAACCTGCAGCCAGCTGGTCCCTCACCCACTCCTTTAGACCCCGGTACAGTGGTGGCACCACATTCCAACTGAGGGTGGTGCAGGACGGCAGGTGAAACTGGGGGACCAGGAACCCAATCAGGCAGCTAAACACCATATCCCCCACCACAGAGAAGGGCTGCCCATCCTCAGCTATTTTTTATTTATTTATTTATTTATTTATTTATTTAATGCATTTCTGTCCTGCTCTTCCTGGCACAGGCGGCTCATAGCGGTGAACAACAATAACAATATAAAATATAAAATACAAATATAATATAAATATTTTAAAACATTTTAAAACATTAAAACACAACAGGGGAAAAAATCCAACCCCCACCCTCCCCACCCACCCTTTACCCCTCTCCCTCACCAAATGCCTGGTGGAACAACCAGGTCTTACAGCTCTTATGGAACGTCGGGAGGTCAGGGGCCAGATAGGCCCCCACCATCAGGGAATTCCAAAGGCACGGTGCAGCCACCGAGAACGCCCTGCTCTGTGTGGCCCCCCGGGAAACCTGGGGGACCTCTAACACGGCACCCCTGGACAACCACAGGGGCCGATCCAGAAGCCGGGGTATGAGGCGATCTCGGAGGTAAGCTGGGTCCAGGCCATGTAAGGCTTTATAAGTTAAAACCAACACATCTCAGATATGTCCTCCCGTGAAGGGGAGTACTCAGCCCCTGAGCCAGATGAACTGCCCACCATGCTGCTGCTGCCACTCAGAGCACTGGTGTAATGTGCTAACGGTGACCCAGCCCCACCAGGAGCCAGGCCACCACATTCTGCACCAGCTGCAGCTTCCGAGCTGTCACCATAAGTAGCTCCACGTAGGGCGCATTGCAGCAGTCTAACCAAGGGGTAATAAAAGCCCCCAATAGGCACATTGCTTTCAGATGAAAGCCACGTCACCCACCATGTCCTGCAGCTGCCAACTGACTTGGCAGCTGCCCCCACCCCAGCTCCTCCATGGTGCTCTGATGCTGCTGGCGAGGCGGCTGCTGCTGTGCTTCCACCCTAGCAGGAATACTGCTCCTGCTCCTAGAGGCAGCTGTTGGAGTAGGACGCTTGCCCGCTGATGGAGGTGTATGACTGGACACTGCGGCCGGGAACCTGCTGGTGTCCACTGCCCCTACCTGCCTGCTTAGCAGCACAGCGCTGTGGCATTATTTGAGGTGCCTTGCCATGGCAGTTGTGCCAAGGTTGGTGAACACCTGCCCACGCTTCACCACCTTCTGGCACAAACTGCACTGCACCACCCTGGGATTTTCCACCTGCACCAACTTAAAATGCTCCCAGAACAAAGATTTTTTGCCCCCTCCTGCCTTCTGGCCCACACTGAGTGACACATTGGGAGCCGGGGCATGGTGGCATGGTGGCAACACAGCCCGTGGAGGGACAGTTATTGTCTCAGCACCAGCAGATACCTCCTCAGCAGAACTGCTCTTTGCCTCACTGTTCCCAATCTGAGATATGTCCTCCCGCAAAGGGGAGTACTCTGCCCTTGAGCCAGATGGACACCATGCTGCTGCTGCCACTCTGAGTAGCACTCTCCCTCTGCCCCCTGTAACTGGTGCTGCTGCTGCAACATCTGCTGCTACTGCTCCGCTCCCTGCTGCCATTGCCCGGGGCTCGGGCCCTGCCTCTAGCAGCTGGGGTGGGATGCACCAGCCCTGGACTGCTGGGGGGAGGGGCGACAATCACCTCTACAATGGGGGACAATGGTGGCCCCTGAGGAACTTCAGCCCCTGAAGCACCTGTAGCTGCAGATGAGACAGCCTCAGCCTCCTGCACTGCAGGCATTGTAGTGCCCTGCGTGGCAGTGGTGGACACTGCCAAGAGGCGATGCCTAACCACACCCTAGTGCCACTAGTTCTGGGAGCCTCAGAAGCCTGTGGCCCAAAATCAGGCCTGCGAAGCTTGGGGTGTAATGATGGGCTCTGGTTGCTGCTGCTGCTGCATGCTGCCACTCTACTGGCACAGCCCCTTCCACCTCTGCCACATGCCCCATTGCCTGCCCTATGAACAGCAGACCAGTCTCTCCTTCCCTTCTCCATTTGTCCCTCCAAAATAATGCAGCACACAAAGATTTTATATTTTATTTTTCAATTCAGTTTTTTTAATCTAATATTATATATAGCTAAACTAAGTCTAACTGCTATTAACTATTCTAGATGCTATGGAACTAAACAGATTATCTAATAACTACAAAGGCCTAGTCCTGCAAATACACTGAATATTAAAACTAAATCACTAAACCCTATCTCTATCTCTAAGCTAACTCCTACAAATATCTACTATCTACTATCTCACATATCATATCATCTATCTATCTATCTATCTATCTATCTATCTATCTATCTATCTATCTATCTATCTGGGATGGATGGAAACACAAACAACACAAGGGGGGTACAAAACTGAAATGAAACTTAAGTAATCCTACTCCAAATAAATCCAAGAACAGGGGAAAGGAATCAGGGATTGAATATATAGAGGGAGAGGGAAAGGATTCAATGGAGGGGGGAGAAAGAACAGGGAGGGGTAAAAAATAAAAATAACTCCTAAATCTATCTAATCTAAGGTAAATAAATGAAGCTAGGTAGGTGAATATGTGGGAATGGGTGAATAGAAGAAGGATGGCAATGGATTGTGACTTTGGGAGGAACTGGGAGAGCGTGAGACTTCTGACAATGCTGCTGAAAGAATCAGTGGCTAGCTGAGAAGGATTTGGAAGAGGGGAGGGCAATGACTTTTATTCCATTCTGTGCCCGCCTTCCCACAAGCCCCATTGGCTCTGTGTAGGCTAGCCTGTGGCCAAATGCAGCCTGCCAAGTCAGTGGTGTGAGGAAAAGAGGACTTGTGATTGGTCAGGCAGGCTGCTATTTCAAGTCTCTCCACCCCTGGCTCCAGGAAATCTACTCCTGAGCTGCCCCCTCTCCTCCCTGGGCTTGTTCACCACGTTTTTCCCGCCCAAACTCAACCGAACTCTACCGAACTTTACCGAACTGTTCAGTCATTTGAACGTTCAGTTCAGCCGTTTGGTTCAGTTGACCGAACATGTTGAGTTCAGCCAGAACTCCCAACATCTGAACCACGTTCGTACATCCCTACCCACCAGCTGACAAGTATGTTTCTCCAAAAAGTTATATCTAGTTCCTGTCCTGAGGCTGGATGCACTGGATGGAAACAGACATGCAGCAAGTGTGGCAGCTCCCCAGTCCAGGGAAGGACAGGAAATAGTATCCACCACTCTCCTGTTGGGGTTTGTTCATTCTCCACCAAACAAATATGCCCATGGATGAAGAGCCGTCCCGCTGTCTGCACACCCTGGGTGGTGGAAAAGATGTGCTGGTGGGGACCCTCTGCCTTGCTCCCAGTGCCTCATCCTCCACCATGACAGGTAGCCATAGTGAGCAGCCACGGTGGACCCTACCCCATGGTGAGGATGGTGGCAGGGGGTGACAGACACATTGGCCTGCCCCTGTGGCCAGTGTTGGCCCACGTGGGCGACCCTTGACTCTAAATGAGTGCCTGGGATCATCTGGAGGTCTCATTCCAGGTCAGTCTTCTACCTCCCTTGGGGAAGTAGCAGACCAGCAGAGAAACAGATGTTTGGTGAGTCCTGGACCACAATGGGCTACTGCTGTTTATTGTTGTAGGTATCAGTTCTCACCATAACCCATAAATTAAAATCAAATAAAATATAGACAAAAATACACTCATAATATAATATAAAATAACTAAAGCCATTAGTATAATTAGTATAATACTAGTATCACTAACAATTTGTCACTATAGCCAACATCCCGGTTTACCACTTTAACAAAATATTAAAAATCCAGTAATAGTTTAATAATCTGCTTTAAGATTTAATCCATTCTAGATTTTAACCAATCCTAGAATATTGAATCATAAATCATATTAATCGTCCTTCAAGTCTGATTGTTCACACAGTTTAGTTGCACATAGCCCAAATGAACCAACTGCCATACAATCAGAATAGGATGTAGCATGTAGTATTCTCTCAATTTTTTGTAGATTTGACTGATTATTTCCTCCTCAAACAAGGGGAGAATCCATGTTTCTGGCAACAATGGGCAATAGTGGGCCAGCATCATGTCTATTTTCACTCACTGTCGCCCCTTCTCTAGGGCTTCCAGGGTCTGCTGCTCTGCTATTGGGATCAATCAGCTGTGACACCAGGGCTAGCATCAGATGGTGACCAAACTTGACATGTGTCATATTTGAGTCATATAATCATAAAGTTGGAAGTGACCTCAAGGGCCATCTAGTCCAACCTTCATTTTGATGCAAGATCGCTAAAGCAACAGCATGGGTGACAGATGACTGACTTTCAAGAAAAAGAAAAAAAATCCTATATGGAGCTTCATACTTCTGCAAGAAACTTAGTTATATTTGGTCAGGTGCTTGAAATTTTTTCCATTCATATCTATAAAGTTTCATAGGATATTACATTAGTACTGACTAGCATCCGTAATACTGGAACAAAGTGAGATTAAATCTAGCAGGAGTATTGATTCTCATGATTCAGAACATAGGTTTATTGTCAGCCAATGTCAGGAATAAATTTCCCCAGTGATGTGGTACTGTACAGGTAGATTGGTTTTCACATTTACAAAGATAAAATGTATCCATATTTAGATTAATCCTAAACTTATTTCACTAATAAGGGAGATTTCCTAAGTAGAGCACTAAAAATCATTCGGTGTTTCATTCTCTCCCACTAAAGTGTGAGACATTGGTTGCTAGTATAGATCTATGCATAGAATTGGTTGGTTAAAATTTGTAAATGTCTATGCTCTTTCACCCTTCACTCATTTTCAAGAAGAACTAGCTTTAAAGAATTGTCCATCCTTTAATTCTGGGACTCATCTTTTACTCCCTCTGGTAGATCAATCCCCCCCCCCATGCTTCGCAAAGGGCATGCACCGGTGGGCATTGGACTCAGGATTTCCCCCCCAAAGAAGTCAGAGCAAGGATCAGGCCCAGCCACCATGGGACCTAGGAAAAGGGAGTTCACCCAGGTGGATAGCAGCCTAATCCAGGAAGGAGGTGATTAAGGGAGATAGCCCTCAGTAAATGGGAGATAGTCCTCAGTAAGTGGGAGGGGGTTCTCCTGTTAACAGATTGGTGGAGAACGTGGGCAATCACATGGTAATCCACTCAAGACATGGGTGGAAAGTCCACAGAGGCATTCATAGCTACAGACAGCAGAAACCCCCAAAACGTCATCTCTTTCCTATCTCTGTGCCCCTTTCTCTCTTCTTTCTCTCTCTCTCTTCTCTCTCTCCAGACCTGTGGATTTTAAAAGTTTGGGGAGTGGGTTTTTGGGGAGAAAAACTCTGGGATTGTGGGGTTGGGGTTATTGTGGTAACTATTGTTATTTATTTATTTATTTATTATTTTCTTACAAGGATGACATACATTAAAATTTATAAAACCTTTACTTTCATAAAAACATCAACAATTAAAACATCCAGGGATAAAGAAAAATAAAAAATAAGGGCAGGGAGAATAAAAACCCTAACCCACCCTCCCACCCTCCCCCAAAGGCCTGGGCGAACAGCCAGGTTTTATAAGCCCGCCGAAATGTTAGGAGGCTTAGGGCCAGGCGAGCTTCCTCTGGGAGAGAATTCCAAAGACGTGGCCCATTAAACTTGCATATAAAGACGCCAAGCCCAACGGAGCCAGGGACTAGACTGAGGGCTCTAGGAAAGAGCGACACATCCAATGGGACCTTACTGGTGACCAGCTGCTGCCGCATCAGCCCTACTCATGAGTTTAGAGGATTGGATCTTGTGATTTCTAGAGGCAGTCATGGGATCTCTGTTTGTACTTGTGTTTGCGGTCCTGAACTTGTAGTGACAGGTTCATGGCATTTGAAAATAATGGGAGAATTCTGGCCATGGGGTGTGCAGCGCCAGTCCTCGGATCTTTGGGGTCTTGAATCTGGAGCATCAGGTTTGGGACAGTAGGAGAGTGCTGGTCTTGGGATTGCATGGGAAGCCCTGGGATTTTTGTGTCTGGGAGCCCTAGTGTGGGTCCCATGACTTGTAAGAAGTTTTTGGCGGGGGACTGCTTCAGCAGCCTGGGGAGTGTACCATTGGAATGTGGAGGTGGTAAAAAGTAACACAGGGAACTATACAAGAATAGGTTCTGGAATGACAATCAGTGCTTGGGAGGTGGAAGGTATGCTCTGAAAGGGGCAGGGAAAGGCAAAACTGGAGATATGGGCAGCAAAAAAGGGGAAGTGTCCATGGGAGCCGGGGTGTTTTAAAAGCGAGGACCCAGTGGCCTTCGTATGGGAGGCATATTCAGAATATTGCCAAAAGGTTAAACACATAGGGAGTAAGAAGGATGTGTGTGCTTCCTGGGCATTGTGGTATATGTGATGTGACTTACAGGAGATGTTGAGGGAGACTAGGCAACAGTGCGAAAAGGAGGTAGAGAGAGCGGAGAGATTAGAAGTAAAGTGTGTGGAACTGGAAAGGGATAAGTTTGAGTCTGTGGCAGAAAAATGGAACCTGACATCATTCCTTAAAAGAGCCCAGGAGGAGAGTAGTGGAGCCTTGGTTAGGGCTGAGCAGGCTGAGAAGGAACTGGAGGGGCTGAGGGAACAATTAGGGCAAGCCCAGTCAGCGGGACGTTTCTTGGCTGATCGGAACTGGACCACTAAGGTCACGGCTAGCCATGAGGCTTGTGAGGAGACCATCCGTAAGCTGTGGGGGGAGCTTGATTTGTACAAAGGTTTAGTGGCTGCCGTGTGAGTCGAGGATCTCCGTGGGGTGGGGCCCAATTCTCTCCACTTGGAAAGCCTACCTGCCTCTAGATGCCATTCCAAAGTCCCCTTATAACCATGCATGGCAAGTGCCTGAGCCTCTGGCCCCAGTTGTAAGCCGGGACGTTGAGTGTACAGGGGAAAGAGGGCGCACAACCCATGAGGAGTAATGGAAATGGTTTGGTGGTCCCCCACTCAGGCAAAAGCAGTTGCCGAGCAGTTGGGCCCACTGAACCAGGACACTGTGATCTCATGGATGGCCAGGGTGTGGCAGATGTATCCCACAGCAGATGGGATACAGTTCATTCTGTAGTTTGGTTTGCGGCTATGACCTATGGTCAGCTGCTTAATAAATAAATTTCAATTTCACTGTAGACACATGGGGTGGGAGTACCAGTTCTACCGGTAATCGGTATTGCCGGTATTCCGCATACCAGATTTAAATCTGGTAATCCGATAATCCAGTAAACCGTACCGAATCTTTTTAATGGTACCAGTTACCGGAGCTTTGAAATTGCTGAAGGTGGCAGTTGCATTGGCACTTGAGGCTTTTGTCATGCAAGAGTTTGTTTTTAAGTACTTGAGTCCCTCCCTGCCCCCTCCCAGAGGTGCAAATGGATACACTTGGCACCTTTTTTTATCCTGCCTTGGATTGGTTGACTTTTTTGAAATCAAAAAAGTCATCCAATCCTGAAGGTTTCTTTAGGAGCATGGGCACTTAATTGGCTGCTGGTGCTGGCCAATAATCTTGGTTTTTTAATTTCTTTTTGTGGGACCTTCTGGAGTTTGTGCTTGGCCAGCCATTTTACAGCAGGCTTGGAGACTGAAAGGATCCACAGACTGCTGGAGGCGTGCGTGCGTGCGACTGTTGGTAAGTTTGGGGTTCCCTCTTCTTAGTATAGGATCCCCTTGTTGCCCTTAGCAAGGGGGATGGGGAGAGAGACACTGGGTGGGTGGTACCCCTAGACTTAGGGATAGCATGTGGGGGGTGGATGACTGATTGATTTTAGCCTTCAGAACATGTGCTGTGTGGGGGCTGGGCAGCATGGCATGCCATGATGAGAGTTTAACTTTCTTGCACAGGGGGTGGGGAATGGTGGCCTTGGTTGGTACCATGTTGCGGGTTTGTCTAGCCCTGTCTTGTTTTGGGGTGCTGTGTGCTTTGCAGTCTCTCTTCAGGTTTGTGTGTTCTCTTCAGGTTTGGGGGTGGGGGGACCGGGGACCGGTTGCTTGCCAGGCTAATGGTGGGGCCTGTGTGTGGCTGCTGGCTATGTCTTGCCTGAGGCTTTTTTGGAAGCTGAGCCAGTGGGGGATGGGATGTGGGAAAGCTGGCTGCCTGGCTGGCTGTGCCCGCTTGTTTTGGGGTGTGGGGTGCCCCACTGCTGCGCACGGTGGCTCATTGGCATGGCTTGCGTGTTCTTTGGTGGGATGGCATTGGTTCCATGCTGCTTGACAGTGTGGCAGGGCCTGGCTGACAATGCCAGGGGTTTCCCAGTTTTTGAACCTGGTGTTCTCTTCAGGTTTGGGGGTGGGGGGGTCCCCGGTTGCTTGCCAGGCCAATGGTGGGACCTGGCAACTGTGTGCACAACACAGTGATTTATTTCTTTTCTTTTTCATCCTCCAGCCACTGGACTGTGTTGGACTGTGCAGTTGGCAAAGTTGGACGTCAAGTGCGAGTAGCCGGCTGCGGGTAAGCAAGCGTCGTCGAGCCCACTCACTTACACTGCACCACACCTACATCTCTACCCCACTTTACTCACTCTATTCTCTTCTCTACCCCACTCTAGCTCTACCCCACTTTACCCCACTCTATCTGTATACCCCTCTATCCCACCGCCTTGCCAAACCCCTCCTCTCCCACCTCCTAGCTGTACCCCACACCCCTTGCCCTACCACTCCACTACCCCACCATCTAGTTCTACCCAGCTACTCTACCCCACCCTAGTTTTTCTACCCCAGCTACTCTACCCCACACCCTAGTTCTTCTACCCCTCCTACTCTACCCCACACCCTAGTTCTTCTACCCCAGCTACTCTATCCCACACCCTAGATCTTCTACCCCTCCTACTCTACCCCAACCCTAGTTCTTCTACCACAGCTACTC
Organism: Sphenodon punctatus; assembly: GCA_003113815.1. NCBI lineage: Eukaryota > Metazoa > Chordata > Lepidosauria > Sphenodontia > Sphenodontidae > Sphenodon > Sphenodon punctatus. The sequence continues at coordinate 535,321 of QEPC01015290.1, forward strand.
TACCCCACACCCTAGGTCTTCTACCCCACCTACTCTACCCCACACCCTAGTTCTTCTACCCCACCTACTCTACCCCACCTTAGTTCTACATCCTAGTTCTACACCCCCTAGTTCTACCCCACCCCCTAGTTCTTCTACCCCAGCTACTCTACCCCACACCGTAGTTCTTCTACCCCAGCTACTCTACCCCACCCTAGTTCTACACCTTCTAGTTCTACACCCTAGCTGTAGCCAACACCCTAGCCCCCCGTTAGTTAACCCCCCAGTTAGTTAACACCCCAGTTACTAGTTGTTAGACCCCTAGACAAGTTCAACAAAAAAAAACCCCACACACTTGTTGCCGGTGGTTCTTTCTTAGTGACTCAGTCAGTGACAGCTTAAAGATGAGCGGCCAATGTGGAACTAATATACAAGCCATGAGTGGCAGTGCTGGAAGAGACAAGAAGCCTCTTCCTCTTAGGCAGCTTACTCTGACTGGCACAGGGACACCGACGGTAAGGCCACCTGTGGCCTCTTCCTCCAGCACACCAGCTTCAAGTGCACCCAAGATTAAGGTCTCTGGATGTACCTTGAATCCACCGCAGAGGCTGGGATGGGAGGAGGGTGCTTCTTCCTCCCAGTCGCTGCCTAGCAGTAAGAAGAAGGGGGCTCCTTCTTCCTCTGCTAGTGCAGTTGACCTTTCGCTAACTGCCTCCTCTGCTTCTTCTCCTGCTCCTAGTGCACCACTGTCCCCTGCGCATGCACTTACACTCTTACAGTTGCCTGCTTCCCTGGCCACGTCCTCCACTGACACACACTCTAGCATGCCTGCAACCCCTCTCTCTCCCCTTGCCGACACGCACTGTAGCATGCCCGCGTCTCCTCTGGGCCTGCCCTCTACACCCAGACATGCTGTGCCTGCTGCCACCGCCCCTCCTGCAAGTGTTGCAACGAGCACTACCTTTGTGAGGTCTACTCCCAGTCATGCTGCTCCTGCCCTCCCAGGAACAAACACAAAGAAGATCACATCCTGGGTGTGGTCTCATTTTGACATCTGGGAGGAAGATCAGTCAAAGGCAGCGTGTTTGCACTGCTATGACAAGGTCAGTTGTGGTGGCTCTGTTCCCATGAAATGGGGCACCTCTGGCCTTAGGAGTCACATAGAATGTCACCACAGGCACCTCTGTGATCCCAAAGGGTCACGTTCCAAGTGACCACATGGGGAGGTGGCAGTTGTAGAGGTTGTGGGTGATAGTTCCCTGGAGGAAGAGGAGTCCTCTTCCACTCCCACTACAACTGCTACCGCTGGGCCATCTCATGATGGTGCTGAAACCACACACCCCGTCCCCAGAAGAGGCAGAGGAAGAGTGCTAGCCACTCACCCCAGCCCAGTGCTTCCCTGTCATCATCCTCCCAGCAGACTGTAACTGCATTCTGGGAAAAGAGGCAGATGTTTGCACCCAGACACCGCCGGGCTGTGGCCATCACCAAGGTAATCATGGAAGTGATTGCCCTGGATGAGCAGCCATTCAACCTTGTTGAGGGTGTTGGGTTCAAGCGGCTGTTGAATTTGCTAGAGCCAAGGTACAGTGTCCCTTGCCTCAAAACCTTCTGCTCGAAGGTTATCCCATCTCTGTATGGGAGGGTGAAGTCCCAGCTCCTTGCTGAGTTCTCATGCACGGAGGGGGCCATGGTACATTTTACCACGGACCTGTGGACTAGCCAGAGTGTGGTCCATGCCTATCTGGCGTTGACTGAACACTGGTGGCAGATGTCACCAGTAGTTGTCACCAGCACAGCAAGGACCAGCAGCAGTAGCACTGGAGGAGCGGTGACCTCTGGCAAGCCACGCTGGGCATTGCTTGATGCCCGTGTGTTTGACAGTGAGCACACAGCAAAGCAAATCCTTGGGATGATAATATCCATTCTGGGTAGGTGGATCCACATTGAGGGCTCTAGCTTTGAGGTCGGTTACTTTGTAAACGATAATGCCTCTAATATGGTTGCAGCCATGAGTCAGGGTGGCTACACCCATATTCGCTGCGGTGCGCACATTCTGAATCTGGTGGTTCAGAATGCCATCTCTGGGACTGAGGTCATGGAATACATCCTTGGAACTGCCAGGAAGATTTTTGGTTTCTTCCACCGGTCAGTTTCAGCCAGCCGGGTGCTGCGAGTGAAGCAGGAGGAGTTGGGCTCCCCTTTTCACCGTCTGATTCAGGATGTAGTGACAAGTTGGAACTCCACCTTTTTTATGCTGCAACAACTCCTGGAGAAGAAGGAGGTGCTGCATGCCCTATGCTTGTCGTGGAGCACTGGGGCAACACCACTGTCCGGGGAGGACTCAGAAGTGGTGGAGCATCTGACACAGGTTCTGGAGCCATTTCACATTGGCACGGTAGATCTCAGCTTGGAGCTTTCCAGTCTGTGCCAAGTGTTACTGCTTTTCATGATCCTGCAGCAATGAATGCAGGCATTTCTTTCTCGCGGTGACCTTTGTGAGTCTGTGAGGGCGCTGTCAGTGGCATTGGTCAATAATTTGGAAAGATGTTTTGACAACTTGCTGAAAAGTCAGCCATATTTCCTGGCAGTGCTACTCGACCCACGAGTTAAGAGGAAGATGGCTTCACTCATTGTTCCCTTCACGACCTACAGGGGTGACCTCGTCAATGAGGTGCAGCAGTATTGCCAACCGCAGTGGCCCATGCAGCATGAGGCAAGTGCTACTGCTCCTACAGGGGTTGCAAGTGGGGGACAATCCACCATGACTCTTCCATGGCTGGAGGAATGGGTGGAGGAGGATGCAGGACCTACATGTGAGCCAGAGAACCAGGATATTGCAAACACTTATGTTTTGCAATATCTTGATGAGCCCCCATGCCCTGTATCCACCAAACCCATGGCCTACTGGTCATTGAAGATCCATGTGTGGCCCCCACTTGCAAAGGTATCCATGCGATACATCTCGTGTCCTCCTATGAGTGTATCCTCGGAGTGGGTGTTCAGTGTGGCAGGAGACATTGTGACCCCACATCGCTCCAAATTGGACCCAAAGACAGTGGAAGAGTTGGTATTTCTCAAGACTAACCTTCCCCTTCTTGGGTCCAAGGAGGGCAAGACCTTTGACTGGGGGACCTGATGTGCTTGCCCAGCCCCAGGGGATATTCTCTCTGGCTTCCTTCACTCCCCCGCACCTGTGCACATCCTGACAAGACTCAGGTAAATTACATCAGCCTGCAGTTTGGTCAGCAGTGTCATTGATTAGCTCAGAGCAGCAGGTGGTCTCAGTTTTCACAGCCAGCATGGCACACGCAGCAGGGCAATATTTCCAGTCCAAGCACTCCACCAGGGAAAAGTAGTAGAAAAGCTACTACTTATTCCCATATATTGCCAGCCCACAAGTGGCCTCCTTTGATCCCATTCCATCCAGGAAGGGCAAGGAGTGGACTTGTCTCATCTCTCTTTACTCTTACACTCATCTCTCTTACACACACACACTGGAGTGGAGTGCCCCAGCAGTGCTAATCCATTGCACTCCATCCTTGGAGTCTTGAATGGAATGCCCCAGCAGGGCCCTTCACGCAGTCACATGCCACACCACACAAAAACACATTGACCTGACATGCGTGGGGTGGCCGCCCCCACCCCCAGGAAGACATGCAGAGGGATTTGGGAGGGTGGAACATCTTCCAGGGGGTGGGTGTCACTCCCCAATGACACGGCCTGTCCCCCAGACCAGCCCCCCTCCTGCAGCACCCTCCCCATCCACCCACAGCTCTCTCTTTCACACACACACTGGAGTGGAGTGCCCCAGAGGTGCTAATCCATTGCACTCCATCCTCGGAGTCTGGAATGGAATGCCCCAGCAGGGCCCTCCACCCAGTCACATGCCACACCAGCACACAGCACACAACACAAAAACACATCGGCCCGACATGTGTGGGGTGGCCTCCCCCACCCCCAGAAAGATGTGCAGAGGGCTTTGGGAGTGCAGAACATCTTCTGGGCAGCAGGGGCCACTCCCCAATGACACGGCCCATCCCCCAGACCAGCCCCCCTCCTGCAGCACCCTCCCCATCCACCCACCACTCTCTCTCGCACACACACACTGGAGTGAAGTGCCCCAGCTGTGCTAATCCATTGCACTCCATCCTTGGAGTCTGGAATGGAATGCCCCAGCAGGGCCCTTTACCCACTCACACACCACACCAGCACACAGCACACCACACAAAAACACACCAGCCCGACATGCGTGGGGTGGCCACCCTCACCCCCAGGAAGATGTGCAGAGGGCTTTGGGAGGGAGGAACATCTTCCAGGGGTGGGGGCTGCTCCCCAACAACATGGCCCATCCCCCAGATGAGCCCCCTTCCTGCAGCACCCTCCCCATCCACCCACCACTCCCTCACCTAAGCTCCAGCCCAGCCCCTCTCAGCCATCCGATGTGTCCCCAACTCCCCACCACCATCACTGCACCTACAGATGTGGTAGGACTACAGTCCCCTGGGATTAAAATACAAATAATTCCATAGGCTTGAGTCCTTCCATGTCAGAGGCTCCAGCACCCCAGCTATGGCACTTCATCTGGAACAGACTGGACCACAAAGGCAGAAGATGAATGCTTACTGCCAGCCACCCCCAATGAGTTCACTGCATGATGCAATGGGACCCATTTTCCTCAGTGGGTGTTTCTGATGAGCCTCTGAAGAGAAAGGGTCCTTGTGTGTCTCTGTAGCCTAGCCTGTGTATTTGAAATAAAAAGCATTACACACCCTGGAATCTGACTGTGTCTGTCTAGAAAAGGACTCTTGCAATGACACTCATTGAGGACAGGACACAGCAATGGCAGAAGAATAATTGATTATGTAACACTGCCAGCAGTGCACTGCATGACACATTGCTGCCTTTTAGCATCATTGTGTGTTCTGCAGATCCTAGGAAACTATTAGGCATCTCTGTGTCTGTAGCCTTGCCTAATGTCTGTCTGATTGCTACCATGGAAAACAACTGGCATTCCAGAGAAGATTAAACCAAGAGCACTCCAGTTGTTGAGTGATAACATTGGGGTTTGGAAGTGGTTGTGACAGGGTTACCCCCATCCCATATGTGTGCATGTGTACAACACACACACACACTCCAAATTTGCCCTCCCCCACCACCCAGTGGATTGAGGCATGAATGGTGAATGAATTAATGAACCGCTGACCAGGTCTAGGACTAGGCCTTCGGGCTGAACTCTGTGACCCAGTGGACTCAGGTGTGAATGGTGAATGAATTAATGAACCACTGACCAGGTCTAGAACTAGGCCTTCGGGCTGAACCCTGTGACCCAGTGGACTCAGGTGTGAATGGTGAATGAATTAATGAACCACTGACCAGGTCTAGAACTAGGCCTTCGGGCTGAACCCTGTGACCCAGTGGACTCAGGTGTGATTGAATGAATTAAATAACCTTTCCTTTTCCCTTCCATGGAAATGAACCCTTATGTATGAGGACCCCTTAATAAATCTTACCTGTGTGAGTGTATCTGTGTGAATTGAGAAATGGGGGGTGGTGGTTCAAAGGATACTCCCATCACCCTGCCAAAAGGTACCATAAAGAAGACTACTTGTGGGCAAGGAGGGACCAAAAATCAAGGAATCAGAGGTTCCAGATACAGGTAGGTGATGGCAATGTTATCTATTTTGGGGGTCTGGTTTGGGGAAAAACAAAAATAACAGTGCTGCAAGGTTGTACCCTTAAACTCTGAACTGCGATTGCTGGGCTGCTGGTTTCAGCCCTGCAGTTGCGGTGATGATCTTATTTCTGAGTGACAGCGCTGTAGGAAAAAAACCCTAATGCTTAAAAAAAATTGTGGCCATTGGGGGGCTGGGGACTACTGGTGGCCATGGGGGCTGTGGGCACAAAGTGTAGTATATGTACTGGTACTGGGCTGGAAGGTCCTGTGTGATGGCCTGCTGACAGTGACTTTGACTTCAGTGCCACTGCTGTGGACAAAAACCCTATTTTTATTTTAAAGATAAAAAAGGTAGTTGGCTGTGGGGGCTAGTGGGGGCTGTGGGTGTACTGGGCACAAAGTGTGGTCTGGTGGTACTGGTTGGTTAGCTTCATAGCTTGGTAGTTAGATTTACTTGTGTTTTTACTTTTTTTCTTGTAATTGAATTGCAATTTACAGGTAATTTTGGTTTTACTTTTGTCTCCCATTGATTTCAATGGGAAAAGCTGCCCATTGATTTCAATAAGAAAAGATCCGGTACAGGTATACCAGATCTAATCCGGTAATCCGGTATTCAGAGATCCAGTATCCGGTAAAACCGGTATTTCCCACCAAGTCCTACCCCTTGTAGACACCCAAAGAGTAGAGGTAATATCAAAGATATCATGCACCCACCAATTTGCATTCCCTTCAAGCAATATTGCACACTCTAAATTTCTCCAGGTATTTTATAGAGCTCTTTGCAGAAAAGGCAAGACCTTTATACAAACTCCTGAAAAAGGGACATGTGTGGGAGTGGGGTCCTGACCAGCAAAAGCCCTGGCTACTTTAAAATTGGATTTAGCAAAAGCTCCCATACTAGTTCATCTGGACCTCAAGCTTCCCTTTTTCATCCAACTAACCACAACAGAAACTTGTATAAGAGCCACTCTCACCCAACAGCAAATGGGAATGCAGTGGGTGGTAGCTCATGCCTCTAGGTTGCTCGATGAGGTGGAACAGAGGTTCCTCACCTATGAAAAGGCTTGCTAACCTTGATATGGACATTGAAACATTGGGAGTTCATAATTGGGGAATCCAAGGTTATACTACAAACTGCCCATTCACCCCTCAAGTACATCATATCTGAGAAAATCCAGGATGGATAAGTCATCAACCCACGTATAGCTCAGTGGACCCTGGCTCTGATAAACAGGGGAGTGGTGTTCAGCAAGGAACAAAAAGGGACCCCTGCCCCTATGGTTTACTCATAGAAGGGGTAGGACACATATGCCCCCTCCCAGAACTTCAGCACACCGAATGGCCAGTACAATGGGGAAAGAGTCAGGCAGAAGCAGCAGAAAAGGGTTAACAGTGTGGTATATGGATGGGTCATCTTTTTATGATCAAGGAAAGCCTAAGACAGGCGGGGCAGCTGTTCGGGTGCTAGATGGCTGGATACTACAGGGATCAGTGTGCCCCCATTCCTCCCAGGCAGCTGAAGTTAAGGCTGTATTGACTATCCTTGAATTCGAGCCCCTGGAAATCTCCCTAGCCATTTACACAGATTCTGATTAGACTGCACATGCAGCCACCGCGTAGCTTCCAATCTGGCTAGGAAGAGGCATAATTGCCTCTGATGGGAGACCAGTAGCCCATTCAGAGAAATGGAAAAAAATTGCAGAGCTAGTAAAAACCAGTACCAGCCTGACATGGGTGGTGCACACCAGGGGACATTCAAGGAAGCTTACAGATTTGCCTTTCTGGAACAGTCAAGTGGACAGATTAGCAAAGGAAGCTGCCACCCAGAGGAAGCCCTTCAACCCCGCAGAAGATACCTCCTCTGAAATGCCCTTAGCCCCAGTCACCACCAGAGCCCACTGTCTAGGATCGGGGGTCACAACCCTAGACTTGGGGACACTCCAGGAAGAGGACTGGGAAATAGAGGACTTGGAAACAAAAGGGAAAGACAGCAAAGGGAAATTCACAATCACCAAGGACAACAATGTGTGCTGGGTTTTTGATCCCGGGGGTAACAGACATTGGATAGTCCCGGGGAAGGTATGGGGGGACCTAATCCAATTTGTTCATGAACAAGGACACCGGGGCAAACAGGACACTCTAGACAGGATTAAAGAAACTGGACTGTGGCCCAAGATGAAGGTGGATGTTGAACAATGGTGTAACAATTGTTTGTCCTGTGAGATGGTAAATGCAGACCGTCAGACAATGAAAACTCCTATTCAACATCAGCGCATTGAAGGTCCTTGGGCTAGAATCCAGATAGTTTACATAGGTTTCCTCTCCACCACTGTGAGAGGGAACAAGTACTGTCTGGTAATTGTGGATGCTTTCAGTAAGTGGGAAGAGGCAATCCCCTGTAAAAACAACACCATCCACACCACCGCTAAAAGTCTCTTTAACATTGTCTTGTCTTGATGGGGAATCCCTCACTGCATCGACTCAGATTTGGGGCCACACTTTGTAGGGGGGTTGATGCAGGAGTTGTGTAAGGCTTTAGGGATCAAACAGCAGTTTCACATAGCCAGACACCCCACTTCTTCTGGTATGGTAGAAAGGACTAACTGCACATTGAAAGAGGCATTGAAGAAACAGATTAATCCAGCGGGGAAAAATTGTGATGAGAAACTCCCACTCATCTTGATGGCCTTTAGGGGGTCCAAAGCAGTTCATGGATACATGCCCTTTGAGTTGATGACAGGGAAGCAAATGCGGATGCCTGAGGCTTGGTGGTTTGGAACTGAATCCCAAGTTCATGGGGGAACAAAGCTGTCTCTGATACATGGGTCCAGTCCTTGGTAGAGGAGATAGCAAAGATACATAGGCAAACCGCCCTCCACCTTGGAATAGCACAACAGGACATAGATAAAAGACTAGGGTGGGTTAGGAAGCCTGTTGTGTGGGAAGTGGGACAATCAGTAATGTATAGAAAGTTCTCAGCACAAGAGCATTCCTTCACCCATAAATGGGAGGGCCCCATAAGGATAGTTAATAGAATTAGTCCAGCAGTTTACCAGGTGGAAATTCCAGAAGAGAAAAGGGGGCATCCTTGGAGAAAGTATTTCCATAGTTCACAGCTCAAGGAGTGGGCTGGCAAATATGTGGATCTCCCTGAGAACGAGCCTCCAGATCTAGCTGGCCCTTCCACCCTCCCTCAGTAGAAGGGCCCTCCACCTCAGAAAGGCACCAGTATCCCAAGCTTGCACTGCAGTTATGAATAGGAGGTTAAGATCCTGGAGACCAAGGAGGCTGGTGTATCCTCACTTTACTCAATCACGTAATGGCGCCTCGGTGAATCCAGCTCTGACACTTGCAGCAAGGGTAAGCATCCTGAACATCAGACAAACATTACATTTCAGGTTCTGTTATAGCGAGGCAGGAGGGCCACATCGGTCCCTCATTGGAGTGGCCAAATGGAGAGCAACGGGGGGAGCTGTGGAAATGGTGGTCATAAAAATATACCAGAACGGCTCTTCTAGATGGGAACTGTACATGAGGGAAGACCCGCATGTGCTTCAGTTCTACGCAATCTTGGTTAAGATCCATGGAAGGCCAGGGAACAGATATACAGTGCTTTAAGGGAATCAGCCCCCATCAACTCCCATCTGCAGGGAACTGTGGGAGTTTGATCCACTCATAGGTATGTCAGTGATGATGATTAAAAGTCCATTCCCTACTGTTCCATACCCTTCCCTAAAATCACCCCAGAGTCCATATCCTTCCCTAGTTCCATAAGTCAGTTAAGCAAACACTGTCTTGTGGGAGGAGGGGCCTCCTTGCCTCCCCTCTGTCTTTCTCCCTTGGTTTCAGTTAACCCTCACCCCAGGTGAGAACCCCCTCACTGGACTTTTTATCTCATCAGGGAGCAAGTGGCTGTTTGGATGAGCGTAGTGTTGGGACCCATGCCCGGAGATGAGCCGGTGAGAAGCTTCGTGAGCCCTGGGAGGAGATGGAAAGGTGTCATCCCAGAGAGCACTGCTGGGAGCAGAGTTCATGGGTCAGATGCTCCCCCTGGATGCGTGCCAGAACCAGTCCTGGGTCTTCGCCTTGGCGTGCAGTTTCCAGAAAGGGAAAATGAGGCAGGATACACCTGGGAGAACACGGCCCCAACACAAGCCACTGCCCTGGAGAAAGGATTAAGAGTTGGCCACAACTCCAAAAGAAAGAACTCCTCACCTCTGGGTCTGATGCAAGTCCTTCAGCAGAGCCACCAGACAAGAACTTGTGAACTAGTGACTTTGTAGAAGCTCCCCACTACCAGGACAATTGGACCCTCTATTGCATGGTGGAAGGAGCAGGCATGAAGAGCTCCTGAACTAACAGCCAAGAAACTTTTTTAATTACCCCAGCTTGTCCAGCAGTTGGAAATTAAGGACAACTATGTGAATTAAGGTACACCTGAACGGAATTATGCCATTGAACGGAGCTCCCTGAGACAAATCCAGACTGGTAATTCATTTCAACATTTATGGCTACATCCCTTTAGGGTATTGGACAGGTGAGTGAATTAAAATTCAGAACAGGGACCCAAAACAAAGGAGAGATCCATCCTTTGATTAAGCATGCAGAATCTTTCCAGAAATTAATAAGCCCTCGCCATGGGCTTGCATGTATCCAAACTAGATCAGCCTGTGGCAATTTGAAATCCTCGGGTCTCTCTCTAGAGGAATCCCAGGTGAATCTAGCCAGAATGAGTATGTTACAGGCAGCTCCCAGGTGGACCCCCCCTCATAAATATGTAATTTATATTGTGTTCCCTTTTATTATCTTTTGTTTAGATTCTGTGTTGTAAATAATTGTAGTATTGTAGTATTTTAGTAACGATTGGAGCATGTTAATTGTTTAAATAAGTAACACCGGTCTAGACTGCACAGCCATTGTTCCCTTCCCCTGTTGCCCATCCTTCCCCCTATTTATCTTGGCATTCATTTCCTTAGCCATGGGGTTTGTGTCTCCCTCTGCCCAGAAACTCTCCTCCCCCATACCTCTCTCCCCGACCTAGTTGTGTAACCCCACTCCAGACATTCATGTCTATTGGGAGTCCTTTCTGGGCTGGGATTCACAGTGCACCAGTGTGCTCGATATCAGGCCCCACCTGATTGATTTGATCTTAGTCTTCCAGAACGGGTTGGTACGTGACAAGCTGTGAGCTAGTATGTTGAACTAGACAAACCATGGCTCGGTTGTGACACCATAGAGCGCTCCTGACAGTAATGTGGGGGTGATGGTTAATAAATAACCATGTCCCCAATGGGGGGAATTGTTAGAGCAGCCCCCCCCCATGCTTGGCAAAGGGCATAGGCCGTTGAGCATTGGACTCAGGACTTCCCCCCCCCCCCAAAGAAGTCAGAGCAAGGATCAGGCCCAGCCACCATGGGACCTAGGAAAAGGGAGTTCACCCAGGTGGATACAAGCCTGATCTAGGAAGGAGGTGATTAAGGGAGATAGCCCTCAGTAAGTACTGGGCGATTAAGAAAGGGGGTTCTCCCTGTTTTGAGAAACCACTGGTGAATAGAATGCAGGCTAGCAAAAGCCTCAAAGACATGGAATGTTAGTATCCCCCCCCCCATCCTAAGCACAGAAACCCAGGTGCAGTCATTAACCTTGGGTCCCTTTCACAACTCCTCCCAGATCATTGGAATGTCCTCTCCCCATTCATGCCCAGATGTGTCCATTGTGTGTCTGTTGCCCATGGCTCCCCTAGGTCTCTTCCCTTTTGTGACACCTAAGCACCCACCTGGAGTCTCCTTTTGTCCCCATGGTTCACATATGCATCCTTCCTTTTGTCTCACTTAGAAACCCACCCAGATATGTCCCGATGGGTCATTTGTGTCCCTTTGTCCTCCCTGTGTGTCTTTTGTAACACCCTTGACGCTATCCCAAATCTTTTATCCTGAACCCTATGACTGCCCCTCGCTTCCCCCATGCAAACTGAGAAGGTTTTAGATGAGGACACGTGCAGGTTTCCCTGTGCATGTCTGTATCTTAAGAGATCTCCCAGACTTAGGTTTTCCCCTTCTTCTCAACCCCCACGAACTTCGCTCGATACTCGGGCCGCCTGTCCCTTTTCCACAGAAAAGTCAAGGTAAACTCAGGTCCAGATTTCCTTGCTCATTCTCTCTCTCTCTCTCTCTCTCTCTCTCTCTCTTTTTTTCTTCCAGATCTTCCACCCCCTGCTCCCCACCTCACTTTCATTTTCCCTGCCACCGCTTGTGTTTTTCCTTTGATCCCACCAGTCAGACTGGGGCTGTGTTCCCCTGTTTATGTGTATAAATAAACCTTTTAGTTTTATTGAATCTTTGTCTCCCTCTTTTCCTTCACTTTTGGGGAGGGTACATAAACTGCTTGTAGCACGTATTTGTCCTCAGACTGATCCTTAGGACACGCAGGAGCCCCGGGTTTTTACGAATTAAGCTAATTCCCCCTGAAATTAAGGAATGGTGGATATTGGGGTACCAACCCCACAATAGTCATGAGTGGGAGGGGGTTCACCTGTTAACACCTCCACCACATTTTCCTCTCGTTGCACAACGACAGCTTTTCTGATTGCAGTCCTAACTTCACTGGAAGTCAAGCCACTGACTTCAACATAATTAGAATAAAAACCCTCTATTTAGAGGGTTTTTATTTCTTGTTGACCCAAAATAGACTAAAGCCTTGTTGTATAATAGTTGGGAAATAGACTACAAAATTGAGCCCAATAATCAAAACCTAATTAAGACTATGATTTTTTCAGTACAAGCCACTGGAATCTCTTTCCATACCAGTCACCCTAAAAATATGCATTGATAAGCACTGAGCAAATTTTAACGAAAGCCCTAATGATTATTTATAATGAGGAACATTGGTACAAGTCTGTGTTAGAGCTTCCGTTTAGCAGTTGACATCTTTAATCACATCTGGTGGGATTACCCTGGTATTAAATTTTCTGGGAGCAAGTGTGCAGACAAAGCAGCTTGATCCTCAGCTTTCATGTAAAAATTATTTCTGCTCTTTTTACTTGGTCTAGAAAATATCTGATTCACTAAGAAAAGTTGAACATTTTTTGCACCGTATCTTGATTGCTGCTAGATTTTTTACTATATACAGATGGCCTATTTCCTCTGGTCTTCATTTTCTGTGTATGGAAAAGCTTGCTTGCTTAAAAAGAGTTTAAAGAGAACTAATTTGCTATTTATTTTCAGCTTGCTTTATTCAGATAGGTGATCATTCCATAAATTTACTTGTTACCATTTGTCTATTGTTCTAGCAACAATATTGTACCCGTTTTCCATGACTGAATATGTATATCTTATGTCAAGACCTCCCTAACTCGCTGCATGCTATAACCCTTTGGGAGAGCACTGAGGAGTGCCAGTCATTAAAAAAACCTAACTAACTGTGAAAAATAGGGCTCAGTACAAAATGGCTTTCCTCAGGGCCCATGAGATGACTGCAAGAGCGACCCAAGCAGGAGTGGCCAGACCAGTGGAACATCAACCTAAGAGCCTGATTTTCACTGTATTTCCCTTGAACTGGATGGCACTTTCCTTGAACCAGGTGGAAGCCAGGCCAGAAGGGTCTCAGGGCTGGGAACTCAAGAATGACCTTATCTATGGGGAAGTGTTGAGAACACATTCACAGATTCCCCAAACACAGGCTGGAGCTTAGGAAAGGGTTTGCCTAGAAAAAGGACAAGAAGGAAGGGGACAGATAATTTTATTTATTTTTTTATTTATTTATTTAACTAAATTTATACGCTGCCCCTCCTGCCAAGGCAGCCTGGGGGAAGCTAACAAGTCATAAAAATACAATAAAATACAATAATAAATATAAATATAACAACCTATAGAACAACCTGCCTCCTTACTGAAATGGTCATAGCATAAGAAGGACTGTTGGGTTATGTAAGGAGAAATTGTTTGCATTCATAGTGGTGACGTAGCACCACTTGTAAATAAATAGCTCTTTGGTCTCTGTATGTTAAGGACAGAATTGAGGCAAGTAGAATAAAAATTTTACAAGCAAACTGTTCCCTCGAATCCCTATGGATTGAAATTCCAGGTATCAAGCAGAAAAGTATAGCAGTGGGGCTATACTGTCGCCTCCCTGACCAGAATAAAGAGATTGATTATGTAATGCTAACAGAGATTAAACAGGCTACTAAAACTGGGAACGTAATAATAATGGGTGACTTCAACTACCCCAATATTGACTGGGTGATCCTCAGGGCAGGATGTGGAGGCAAAATTTCTGGATGCCATAAATTACTGCTTTTTAGAGCAATTGGTTCCGGAACCAACGACGGGAGGAGCTACTTTACATCTAGTCCTAAGTGGCACACAGGAACTAGTGCAAGGAGTAATTGTGGCCAAGCCACTAGGCAATAGCAATCATAATATAATCAAATTTGACATAGTTGCTGGAGGGAGAAAGGTAATTGAAAGTACAGCAGTGGCTTTTAACTTTAAAAAGGGAGACTATGCCAAAATGAGAAAGCTAGTTAGAAAGAAACTAAAAGGCACAGTTGAAAGGACTACATGTTTGCAAGTGGCACAGAGGCTGTTGAAAAGCACCATCTTGGAAACCCAGATTACATGCATTTCACAATTTTAAAAAGGTAGGAGGAGAAGTAAACGCCTACCACTGTGGATAAATGTATACGCAAAGGAGGCTATTAGAGCCAAAAAGGAATCCTTTAAGAAATGGAAAGCTAGACCCAATGAGGAAAATACAAAGGAGCATAAACACTGGCAATGTAACTGTAAGGTGCTAATAAGGCAGGCCAAGAAAGAATTTGAAAGGAGACTTGCTAAAGAGGCAAAAACAAATAATAAAA
>QEPC01015290.1:551951-610248 GCA_003113815.1 Sphenodon punctatus
TATCTATATATACAATATTACACAGGTGGAAACACAAAGAACACAGGGAGGGGTACAAAACTGAAATGAAAATCAATCTAATAATATTCCTACTCTAAATAAATCCAAAACTTACAACAGGGGAAGGGAATCAGGGATGGAATAAGAGGGAGAGGGAAAAGGATTCAATGGATGGGGGGAAGAATGAAGGAAGATTGAACACAGGGAACACAAAGAGGGGTAAAAACAAAAAAAATAACACCTACATCTATCTAATCTAAACTATATAAATGATAATATGGAGGTAAATGTGTTGGATGGGTGAAATAGGAGGAGGATGGCAATGGATTAGGGATAGGAAGGAATAAAAATTGTTGGGCAAGAGGGAGTCTTCTGAAACGCTTGCTGTTCAGGAACAATGACTAGCTCAGAAGGTGTTGGGAAGGGGGGAGGCAATCAGTTTTGTTTCTTCCTGTGCCTGCCTCACTGCAAGTCCCATTGGCTCCGTGCAGCCTAACTCGTGGCCAATCGCAGACTGCTAAGGGAGTGGGCTGAGGCGAAAAGGGATGGATTTATTGAAGAATTTATTAAAGCGTAACCAAAGGTCATTGCTTAAGACAAACATACACAAAAGAACCATAGACACACAGCAGGGGAAAAAAAATCAACCAATGATCATATTGGCCAAAACAAAATCACAAAATAAAAAAAAATTAAAATATAATAATAAACTCCCAGCACTAATATCTACCTAGTTACAATTCCTCTAAAATGTTTGTGATGAAAAAAAAGGAAATAAAATATCTCAGTCCAACCCATTATTCACTACTCAAAAGGGAAATTAGTACTAGTTAGTGCCAATTGACCATGGTCATAATCATTGAAAAGGAAGACCCCATATACTTCTCGATCAACCCAAAGGTCCCAACATGGCGGTCCTGCAAACAGAATATACAGCCATTAATTCTTCAAAAATGGAAGCCCCTCTGGGAGGAAATTCCCATTTCTTTAGGGCTGCTTGCGTGGCCAGTCGTGGGCTAGAGATGATGGGGCAATGCAAGTAGAGTGCTGGCCTAAGCCCAGAACCTGGAAGGGAAACATCAGCAGCCATATTCTTCAAAGAACTAAAAGGCTGTACCTCCTCTGAACCCTGGGGAGTCCACTCCACCACCGGTGGACCTATACCCGCCTTAAGGGAGGCACTGGGGGGACAAGAGGAAAAAGTTGTGGTTTGCGTACAGGGTACAGAAGTGGGGGGAAACCCACCTGATGAGGCATCATCGGGCGGAATGCAAAGATCTTCTGCCAAAGCCAAGCCCTTGGGACTAGGGCTAATCGAGGGGGTTAGCAAGTTGGATACCCTCATCCCTGGTACCTGCAATAAATCAGGATTCCCAACAATAGGGGGGCAACTGGCTAAATGGGCTTGCCGATGCAATGGAGCAATCCCAAATTTAGCATACAAAACAGTCATATGTACCTCCCAAAAAGAAAAAAACGTAGAATAAGACAAAAGTTTTTCGGCTATAGCCTAAGCACGGAAATATACAACAACCCGCCTTGTATAACCCCTCGTGGGGAGATGAAAAAAACGGGCAATGTGAGAGGGCAAAAAGGCAGAGCCCAAAATCTCTGCAATTTGCTGGGCAATCTGGAACTTAGAATCCCAGGGAGGGAGTATACCACATCGCAAGGGATGGATTGTAAAGACCAAAGCCTCTGACATAGGGTTGAGCTTCCACTCAGTATCCATCTTAGACTTTACAGGGCAAAATTGTCCTACACCATATAATGGAATAGTTTGAGAAGCTTGAGCCTTAGTTTGTGGAGCCATCCCAAACCCTGACCCACCAAAATCATTAATACGTCCCTCGAACTGAGCTAATTGCCGTTGGATGGCCTGGAATTTGCCTCCAAACCCACAATTTGAGGCATAAAGTTTAGTACGATTCCTTCCAGCTATTGCAATAAGGAGAAAACCTGGGCCTCTTGCTTTTTAAGAGAAGCAAGGTTCAATTTAGTATGGGAGCCCAAATGTTCTATAGAAGAGTCGCCCTTATTTACGATGTTATTTTTGAGCCTCCCCTACTCCTGCTTTGGACTCTGGGTGGAGAAAGGTGTGGGTTCATGGAGCCCCATTCCCAGGAGGACCCTCAACGCTGATTGTTTAACCTGTTGCGCTCAGACCAGCTAGGAGCTGGGTGGAGCTTCCCAGCAGGACTTCAAAAGATCCCTTTGCCGCTCAGCGGTTCTGAGCCTCCCCTACTCCTGCTTTGGACTCTGGGTGCCTGTGGGCTTGTGACCGGGTGGAGAGGGGTGTGTGTTCATGGAGCCCCGTTCCCAGGAGGACCCCCGATGCTGATTGTTTAACCTGTTGCACTCAGACCAGCTGGGAGCTGGGCGGAGCTTCCCGGCAGGACTTCAAAAGTTCCCTTCGCCGCCCGATGGCACCAGAGCAGTGCACGCAAGGGTGTGCCCTTGTGCGCACGGCCTTAGGCGTAGGGCTTAGGTGGGGCTGTCCTTTTGTGTATTTGGGGGTTTCCGTGTGGACAGTTGAGTTCCTGCCTCTTTGGGATTGTGTTTTTGGACTTGTTAGTACCATGCCAAAAAAGGGTAAGACCAAGAGGGGGACGGGGGCTATTACAAGGGTGTAAGCTGGGCAGTTGCTATTGGAGGATTGTTTCAATACGGCGTCGACACTGGCCAAATCCAAATGAGAGAGCCCTTCATATTCATCTATTACTTGTCAGACTGGGTTAGAGCAGGATTTGTCATCTGTATCTGTGGTATCTATGCCCCTTGTTGCTTCCCATATGCATAAAGCAGCAGAGTTGGAGGATGGCCCTGAATTTATGGGACCTGAGCCCTTTAAACAACTCCCCAAGGTCCCAGTGGATTCTTTGCTGTCCTGTGCCAGGGCCTTTAGGGAACAAGGGGGAAGGCCCTGGCTGCCAAATCCCAAAAAATTCCCCAGCGCCTTTTAGGTTTCCAACAAGTTGGTTCTGGTGGAAGTAGTCGTCCAGCACAGACTTCCATAGAACACTCTGACCCTCAATTAATATCCACCAGTAACTCAGAAGGGAAATCCCTTTCACCAAATTTATTCAATACTGGCCGGAGGGATTTGGAGTCCCCACCCACTGACAAAGGGCTGCAGTCCCTCCCTCTTCTGGACCAAGATAGTGTGTCACAGGAAAAGGGATGGCGATTCAGCAGGCTGGCTGCTACACCAAGCCTCTCCACCCCTGGTGCCTGACTCCCCCTTCCTGTCATGTTTGACCTTCCAGTGACACTCTTTTTGCCACACGAACTCACCTGAATGCAGTCCGAACTGACCGAACTGTTCGGTTATTTCAACGTTCAGAATTGAGCTTGGTTCGGTCAGTTCATGTTCAGATTCAGATTCAAGTTTGGTCGTCCGAACAGACCGAGTTCAGTCCGAAGTCCGAACTTCCGAACCGTGTTCGCCTAGTCCTACTTGTGGAATTTACTGCCAGGGGAGGTGGTCAAGGCCAGTAGTATAGCTGAGTTTAAAAGAGGTTTGGACAAGTTTCTGGAAGATAGTTCCATTAGCAGTTATTAGCCAGATAGGATTGAGGAAGAGAACCCTTTACTGTCTGGAGCTTGGGGATGACCCACAGGGAATGGATAGCATGGTGACCTGTTGGGTGCTTCTCGCAGGCCCCCTTGATTGGCCACTTTTGGAGGCAGGATGCTGGGCTTGATGGACCATTGGTCTCACCCAATATGGCACTTCTTATGTTCTTAAGAACCAGTGTGCAGACAATAGCAAAAAACAAACATACAGCCACCTCAGCAGCTGCACATCCTAGGGATGTGGGGTCACCCTCAGTCAGGTGAAGTTGGGGTGATGGAATACACATTCCCCCAACTTGACCTGGCTGGGAAGGGGGGGGGCAAGAAGGGAAACGTGGCCGGTTCACTCCACCCCCACGCTGTGGCCAGCACCCCATCCTTCTATCATGATGGGCAGCCATGGCTGCCAATAACAGGCAGACACATCTGGCTTCCATGGAAACCCCCATGGTAGGCTGGGCTGGTGTGAAAAAAGATGCACCCACTTGATTCGGCCCACTCTCGCCCACCTTGGCAGCTCTTGGGTCAAGACTGTGGGCCTTGTTCCTTCCAGGCCCACGTTTCTGATCTAGCTGTCTTCCCCACTGGAGTCTTAACTGGGCCTACATCTGGCAGGCCTGGAACAGATGTGCCCTGGAATGGATATGATTCAGTGCTGGCCCAGGCAGGCCAAAACAGGCTAAAATGGGCAGCATAACATTTGTTATCACCCTATGTCTTGTCTCTGTGTCAGGACTTTATTATTATTATTATTATTATTATTATTATTATTATTTATTATAAAACATTTATATAGTGCCAGTAGTGTGACTTGGTGCTGTACAGAACATAGAAATAGACGTGGTCCCTGCCTGTGGCTTACAATCTAAAAGACAAGGAGGGGGAGACAGTGAGAGGGGACAGTGGGAGATACAGGGGAGAAGACCAACAAACAACAAACATTCAAGTGGATGCGAAGTCTCAGGTGAGTGTGCTTGGCTTGGTTACAATCAGGCTGGTTGCAGCAGTCTGCAGAGGAGGGCAGACAGTAGGTATATGGGAATGACTAGCAGGCATTGGGAAAGGCGTCAAGGAAGATGTGGGTCTTGAGGAGGGATTTGAAGGAGCGGAGGGAGGGGGCAAGGCAGATGTGGGTAGGGAGGGAGTTATGACATCGGAAATGCTTGTGAATGTATTTTAAACTATTTGATACACTACACCCGTAATGACAGTCAGGTTGAACCTCATTCTGATAATGTAAAATAAAAATATAATAATAAATAATGTTCAGTATTTGGTCTGTGCATACTATGTTTGCCCCTGAACACACTTTCCAATTTTCTTACAAATACAAGCTTAGGCAAAATGGTTAGCAAGCCAATGGGCTTTTATATAATCAGTGGCAGTTTTCAGTGCTTTTAATTGTTCAGTGTCTTCAGTATCGTTAGTCAGAATGCTTTCAATTAGTTAAATTAAATTAATTAGTTAACATTGGTTGAGCATCTTGACATGGAAAGTGCATTATAATGGCTAAATCCCACTTTTATTTTCATAAGGAGGTGATGTAAATGAAGCCAAAGTAATTGCTGTAATTTAATTAGACAAAATGTACTTGGGTTAAGTGGGATTATTGTTGTTTTTCCTTTCCTTTCCTTGTTCAGCACATCACCTTTGTCTCTAATTAAACTTTTATTCTTCCTTAATTTTCTCTCTTCTTACAACATAGAGATGGGAGAGATTAATGAGACCATCTCATCCTTACACCTGTGGATTCTGGGTTGTTCTCAAAAGTATATTTTGTAGTCCTTTGTCTAGTCTCATTTTAAATTAATCAAACAGCGGTGCAGTCTAATAAACCTCACTCTCAAATTTCCCCCTGCTCATTTGTAACCCATTAAATCTCATTATATCCTTGTGATCCAACTCCTTCCCGCTTTCCGATCCCCAAAATGTTGGTAATTCTCTTTGTTTAAAAGAAAGAAGGAAATGGTCTGGTAGTGTTAATAGTGTTGACTGTGTATGCATCTCCTTCTATATGCCTTCAAAGAGTAAACATTCAGTCATTGTGGTTCAGTTATGCATGGTTCAGTGAATGACATAGGCCTTTTTTACATTGATGCCACCCAGCCACGAACACCCATAAACACCCATCGGATGGGTGGGAGAGCATCTGTGTAAATGTCCAGAAGTGAGTGGGTGCACGGTCCCGACCCACCCACCAACACCAACAGAGCAACCGGGAAGGAGGCGGCATGCTCCATGTGTGCAGGTGGGTGGAGACGGGTGTTGAACACCCACGCATCCATGTAAAACCCAAAACACACACACCCATGTGGATGGGTCTGCTGAAACCACCAAGAGATGGCTAGAGGGGCCCCACAGGTGTCCCCAAGCAGACACACCCACTGGGGGAGACGTCAGACACCTGGTTGGGAGCCCTTAAAGGAAACTCGAAACATGACATGGGTGCGCCGGCTCCCAAAATGTCAGGAAGGAAAGCCACTGACAAAACAAAGGGAGCCAGTGCCATAACATGCACGGGATGGGGCAGGGTAAGCAAAGGGACCCCGGGACACCCAGGGAGGGGGGCCCAGGCCAATGGCACTGGGGGGGGATTAACACCCACATCCCTCCATCCCACCACAGCCATGGGGCAAAGGGATGACAGCTCAAAGGAGAGCAAGGTAGGAGCAAGGGTACTGTAACAACCAAGGAAGGGGGGGGTCTGGTATGGCAATGCCAAATACCATCACGAGGAAACACAGGGTGGGTAGCTGACAGCTAACCGCCTCCCCAGGAAAGCACCCAGACACAGGAGCAATGCACCACTGGGGAGACAGATGAAGAGGACCCCCATGAAAGTCAGGTAACCCAGCGGTGCCCCCTGGGGGGAGGGATCACCCAACTGGAGAAAAAGGAGGACAGCGAGACAAATGCTAATCTCCATGCAATAAGCCCAACAGGAGGCGACCTGCTCCACCGTCACATCAGCCATTGAGCAGGCCCTGAGCCGCAAAGCTGGACTTCCCCTTACATGCAGGACCCAAAAGGGGGAGCCCTGGTCCAGGCAGGAGACCCAGGACTTCAAACACATGTGGGGGGCCCAAAAAGGTCCAGCATGACCTGGTGCGCATCTACAAGACCAGACAGGTCTATGAAACCATTGCCCAGAAGATGCAGCGGCAGGGGTACAATAGAAACGTCAACCAGTGTATGCAACAGGCAAAGGACTTGAGGTGCAGATATAAGTATATCAAGAACAATAACCTCAAGTCTGGCTGGCCATGCACACAATGGAGTTCCATGGCCAGCTGGACTTATTCCTCTGCATGGACGGGGACATAGATGCCTCCCACATACTAGAGGTGGGAATTTCGGTTCGCCCGGTATCCGAAACTGACGGTATTTTGCTGTACCAGCAGTTTCGGATTAACCCGGTTATCTGGGGTACCAGTACTGGTTCCCCGTGCCGGATTTTTTTACATTACAGTCATTGAAATGAATGGCCGCAATGTAAAAAAAAACAAAAAAAACGCCCACTCATTTTCCCTCCCCCATCCAGGCTGTGCGGGTGGAAGGGGGGACACCCTCCACCCACCCTGCCCATCCTGGATTTAAAAAAAAAATTTAACCTGACGTCCAGCTGCTAGTGCGGACTCCGGGCCGCTGCTGCCACGACGGTGGCGGTGACCCGGAGCCCACACCTGCAGCAGCCAGGGTGATCCCTGTGGTGGTGGGTGGTTTAACACCCCCACCCCAGGGATCGCCCTCCCCTCCCCACCCAGATCTCCTTACTTGTCCTCTGGGTTGCGGTGGCAGCAGCAGCATGGCACGGGTCTGGGCAGCTTCAGTGCTAGTGGCAGCTGGCTTCCCTTCAGCGCATTACTAGGCCTTCCGGGGAACTTCCGGGTTTCCCCAGAAGGCCTAGTGAAGTGCTAAAGGGAAGCCAGCCACCACTAGTGCTGAAGCCACCCGGACCTGCACTGTGTGGCTGTTGCTGCTGCCACCACCCGGAGGGCAAGTAAGGTGATCTGGGTGGGGGGGGTAGGGCAATCCCTGGGGTGGGGGTGTTAAACCACCCCCCACCCCAGGGATTGCCTAGTACCTGCTGGTATGGGCTCCAGGTTGCTGCCGCCGCTGGCGCAATGGCGGCCTGGAGCCCACACTAGCAGCTGGACTTAGGGATAAAATAAAAACTAAAAAAATCCAGGCTGGGCAGGGTGGGTGAGGGGTGTCCCCCCTTCCACCCACGCAGCCTGAGAGGGTGAGGGCGGAGGTATGGGGTTTTTTTTCATTGATTTCAATGGGGACAGTTCCCCATTGAAATCAATGGGAAAAAAACTGTACCGGTATACCGTTTTTAATCCAGTTAACCGTTTTTTTGTAAACCGGTAACCAGTAAAACCGGTAACCATTTTTTTCCCCAAGTCCCACCCCTACCATATACACAGCACCGCCTTTGCCAGGGGCAGAGAGAGGGTGAGAACAACACACACACCCCTGCCCGACCTGGATTTTAAAAAATTTTTTATCCCAAAGTCCAGCTGCTAGTGTGGGCTCCAGGCCACTGCCACGCCGCCGGTGGCGACCCAGAGCCCATACCAGCAGGTACTAGGTGATCCCTGGGGTGGAGGGTGGTTTAACACCCTCCACGCCAGGGATCGCCAACCTCCCCCTACCCAGATCGCCTTACTTGTCCTCCGGGAGCAGGGGGAGATTGCAGCCCCTGGCGTGGCCAGCCAGGATATGGGAGGGGACAGCCCCATCACACAGGGGGAGAAGGCATCCCAGGAAACAGGGACTGGCAACATCACCCTCCGTGTGAGTCCACAAAACCCACAGACCCACAGGCCACAGGGATAGGGGTCACACAGGGAGCGGACGGACACATGAGAGGCCCCCCAGGATGCAGAGGAATATGATCCAGGTAGGAGCACTTCCACAGCGTGGGGGGGGGCACAGTGACCAGGGCCCAAACCGGCAGCAGGTATCAACTGATAGATCGCTTTTCCTATCGTAGCACAAGGATCCCTGGAGGTGCCCGAGGAGGAGGTAGCAGTTGAGGAGGTGGTTGAGGAGGAACCGGAGGCAATACCAAGGCCCTGAGATCAGGACAATGATGGTAGGCCAACGCGGACACTGGAAATGCTGCAGGAGATGCCACTAGCTTCAAGGGAATCTACAAGGGAATCTTCTCAATTATGATGGGGCACATCATAATACAAATGCTCATGGACACTTGGTGTATCAGTTTTGGGCATATCTGTTTTTATTGGTAATGGGCACACAGGCTGTGGAAGGGGGGGGGATGGGTTAGTTGCCAGCCATCAGGGCAACAGTGCATCTACAGATGGTGAAGACCGCGGTGGTGGAAGGGAGGTATGAGAGGGTTCCTTATGAGGAGTGAGTATGTAGCTGTTCCCAGGGAGGGGTAGAGGACGCAGTGCATTTTTTTGTAATCTGCCCCTACTACAATACATTTAGGGCAGTTTGGCTGCAACCGCTTATTCGTGATCCCCTGATCCAGGGATATGAGTGATTTCTCAACCTTCACGAAAGTGAGGATGTGGTGGCCGTCGCGTCCTATATATGGTTAGCCTCTAAAAGAAGAGAGAAGATTAGGGGGAGGTTACAGGGGCAGAGCTCTGCCGGGGCAAGCCCCGTGAAAGAACAAGGCAATATATAAGTAGCATTAGTTTGCTATGTTATTATATTGCCAGGTAGCCACATGGCAGTAGGATGATTATATGTGGACGGCTGTGTATTGTACTGTATTATTATATTGAGGCCCAAGCTACCTTCAGTATTTGGAGATATTGGTGATTTTTTTAGGATCAGTTTATTGGTCCTACCAAAAAGATGGAATTGTGACATGATGGTTGGACCAAATTATCCTTTTCAATCAATATAGGTTAAAGGTTGACATTTTTTGCGACTGTTGCTCTGTTTGGATGGGTATGAATCCACGAATAGTAGAAAATGATAACCGATAACAAATGTTGATAGGTATTAGTCTATGTCACCATGATGTATTCGTTACAGAAGACGATATGGCAGATGTTACCTCTTACGCTTTTTGTTATTGCCAAGACTATTTGTTTAGCTTGATGTAGTGCTGGATTATTGGTTTTTAATAGTATTATTATATTGTACTTGTTTTTGTATTTGTATTTGTCTGGTGTGTGTTGGCCATGGCGAGAGCCCGTGCCGAAATAAAAATGATGAAGAAGTGTCTGTGTCTAACATTGGAACACAAGTGATCAACAAGAGTTCTCAAGCTCTTGTGAACCGAGAGAGCAAAGAGTCTGTAGATGGGAAGGATCAGGCCCTTGAGTGACAAAGGAGTTGTCCCTGAGAAAGGCTTGAATCACCCAGAGAGAGAAAACGGATCCAAGTGGGCTGTACGCGAGGGAAACTGAGTCACTCAAACCCGGTAAAGTGGCCGTGCAGACCTCCAACCCATGACAGTTGGCGCCCAACGAGAAGGGTCAAGCTCAGTTTGTGGACCAATGTGTAGAAATTAGAGGAGCACTGCCAGGTGACTGGAATCCTCTGAGGGGAGTAAATCCGATACCTGCAGAGACTGAAAGCCTCAGGAGTCAGGAACTCAGCTCTGAGAGAGTGGAATAAGCAGATCCTTGAACAGAGTGCGCTGAGTTTGTTGTTTTAGTTTTAATTTTGGGTCAGGGACAGTAGCAAAATAGGGCTCCCAAAGCACTTTCATCACCTGAGAAAGTCAGAGCTGAGCAGGGAAGCCCGAAACAGAGATCTCGAAGCAGAAGGGAAAAGTAAACAGCAACTGAAGCAGCTGATACAGGAATTTGAAATGAGCATGAATGGAATGGATGGGAACAGAGCGGGGGCAGAGTTGATGGGAACAGAGCAGGGGCCGTGTGGCCGCACGCTGCGTCATGCAGCCCCATCCCCTCCAGGAGGGGGGGTTGCCCAACAGACATCTCGAAGCAGAAGGGAAAACTAAACAGCAAAATTAGAAGCTGATACAAGAATTTGAAATGAGTACGAATGGAATGGATGGGAACAGAGCGGGGGCAGAGTTGATGGGAATGGAGCGGGGGCCATGCAGCAGCATGCTGCGTCACGCAGCCCCATCCCCTCCAAGAGGGGGGGTTGCCCAACAGATGTGACGGATGGCAGCATTGAACCTGGGCCGTGGTTTGGTGGTCCCCACAGCCGGGAGCAAAGAGGAGAATGTCTGTTGGCACACCCCATTGACCCCCGCCCATGGTCCGAACCACTCCATGGCCCAGGGTCAATGCTGCTGTTCGTCACTTCTGAAATCACCCAGAGTTGATGTAGGGCTTAAAAGAAAGGGGTGAGTCAAAGATGAAGCCTAAGATAGGGGCTTGGGGGACGGGAAGGATGGTGACCCCATAAATAAGGATAGACAGGGAGGAAGAAGAGGAAGGATGGTGGGGGGAAGATAAGAATTTCAGTTTTAGCCATGTTGAGTTTGAGTTGAAGGTAGAGATATCAGAGAGGCAGTTGGTGAGGCAAGTTTGAACAGATGGAGAGAGAGAGGGAGTAGAGAGACAGAGGTTAGTAGGGATGGGTGAACAGATCGCAGTTCAGGTTTGGTCCAGTTCAGATCTGTCCGGTTTGGTTCGCTCGTTCAGTTCGTTCATCGCATTCAGGTTCAGCCGTTCGGTTCGGTCCTGTTCGGTTTTGTATGGGCATTCAGAAAAACGCTCTCTGTGCAAGGAATGATGGCCCCAGACTCATGACAGTGGGTCCTGGGGCTAGAGTGGCAGCTTCTGGATATTGGCCACAGCCCTCCCTGACTGTAACTTGGCCCCAGAATCTTGGGACTGGAGTGGCTGTTTCTTGATGCTTTGGAAAATCGGCTCTCTGTGCGAGGAATGATGGCCCCAGATCCATGACAATGAGTCCTGGGGCTAAGGTGGCAGGTTATAGGTATTGGTCACAGCCCTCCCTGCCTGTAACTTGGCCCCAGAACCCTGACGGTGAGTCCTGGGGCTGGAGTGGCTGTTTCTTGATGTGGTGGAAAGACATCACCTCCGTGTGAGGAATGATGGCCCAAACCCATGACGATAGGTCCTGGGGCTAGAGTGGCAGCTTCTGGATATTGGTCAGAGCCCTCCCTGCCTGTAACTTGGCCCCAGAACCCTGGTGGTGGGTCCCGGGGCTGGAGTGGCTGTTTCCTGATGCTTTGGAAAATCGGGTCTCTGTACGAGGAATGATGGCCCAAGATCCATTACGGTGGGTTCTGGGGCTAGAGTGGCAGCTTCTAGATACATATTGGCCACAGTCCTCCCTGTCTGTAACTTGTTCCCAGAACCCCAATGGTGAGTCCTGGGGCTGGAGTGGCTGTTTCTTTTTATATATCTATCTATCTCTACACTAAATCTAACTGCTATTAACTATTCTAAAACCTATTGAACTAAATGGAATATCCTAATAATTAACTACAAAGGCCTTGTCCTAGAAACACACTGTATCTCTATCTAACTCTATAACAAAGGTAACTACTATGTATATCTATCTAGTAACTGTCTATCTAATAACTCTCTCTATATACAATATTACACAGGGGGAAACACAAAGAACACAGGGAGGGGTACAAAACTCAAATGAAAATCAATCTAATAATATTCCTACTCTAAATAAATCCAAAACTTACAACAGGGGAAGGTAATCAGGGATGGAATTAGAGGGAGAGATGAAAGGATTCAATGGAGGGGGGAGGGAGGAAGGAAGATTGAACACAAGGAACAGAGGGAGGGCTAAAAACAAAAAATAACTACTAAATCTATCTAATATAATCTAAATAAATGATAATATGGAGGTAAATGGGTTGGATGGGTGAAATAGGAGGAGGATGGCAATGAATTAGGAATAGGAAGGAACAAAAACTGCTAGGAGAGAGGGAGTCTTTGGAATTGCCTGCTGTTCAGGAACAGTGACTAGTTCAGAAGGTGTTGGCAAGGGGGGAGGCGGTCAATTTTGCTTCTTGCTGTGCCCGCCTCACCACAAGTCCCATTGGCTCCGTGCAGCCTAGTCCATGGCCAATCGCAGACTGCGAAGGCAGTGGTCTGAAGTGAAAAGGGATGGTGATTGGGCAGGCTGGCTGCTACTCCAAGCCTCTCAACCCCTGGTGCCTGGAAGTCTGCTCCTCAGCTGACTCCCCCTCCCTATCACGTTTTGCCTTCCAGTGTCATGTTTTTGCCACCCGAACTCACCCGAACACAATTCGAAATGACCGAACTGTTCAGTCATTTCGACATGCGGAATTGAGTTCGGTTCAGTCAGTTCATGTTTGGATTCGGGTTCGGTCGTCCCGAGTTTGGTCCGAACTCCAAACTTCTGAACTGCTTTCGCTCATCCCTAGAGGTTAGTATCATCAGCGTAGAGGTGATATTAGAAGTCATGGAAAGTAATGAATTTGCCTAGGGACAAGGTGTAGATAGAGAAGAGGAGAGGGCCAAGGACAGAGCCTTGTGGAACACTAACCAAGAGGGGAAAGGAGGAGGTGGTGGAGGTGGCAAAAGACACATTGAAGGAGCAGTCAAAGTGGTAGGAGGAGAACCAGTCGAGGACGGAGCCAGAGAAGCCAATGGAGTGAAGTACGTCTAGCAAGAGTGTTTGGTAAATCGTACAAAGGCAGCAGAGAGGTCAAGGAGGACAAGAATGGAGTAGAGGCAATTACAAGAAGATCATTGGTGATCTTAGCTAGAGCAGTTTCAGTAGATTGAAGGTTGCGGAAGGCAGATTGGAGGGGGTCAACGGAGGAGTTGTCAAAGAGGAAGTTGAGGCAGCGGGAGTAGAGAACAGGTTCAAGAAGCTTGGAAGCAAAAGGAAGGAGTGAGACAGGATGGTAACTAGAAGGGTGAGAGGGGTCAAAATTGGACTTTTTGAGGCTAGGAAAGACCTTAATGGTGGAGGATTTTCCTGCCTGTGTTTAGTAAAGAATACTATGAATCAACCACAATTTTATATAATTGGATATGGTAGAGCTTGAGAGGTCTGAGATTTGAACCACCTAAACCCAGTACCCTCAGTTCAGGGTTGCTTTTTGTATTGAAGGGTTATATACAAAAAAGACAGCGAGCTTCCTTCCCTGTTTAAGTGTGTTTGTAGATCAGAATGTCAGTAAGCGTTGTTGGTCTTCTGATGCTTTTGCTTTATATGTAGATTAGGCTTTCAGTCTGACATTTCGTTGATGCTGCTGCACTACATTACTAGATGCTAGGCCCCCAATTGTGGTGGAGGTTGAAGAAAATTCACGAGTTAGCATCAGAGAATGATCATGGCAGTATGAAGCTCTTATGAATGAGTAGGTGTCATAGATAAAGTCTTTTTAATTTTGAGAATGAGCAGTAAACAGCAATACAAGTTACAAAAAGTCTCTGTCCTGTTCTCTGTTGCCTTGGCTCAAACTCATCAAATGGTGTAACTGGGAGCAGAATTGTTTCTATGTGATGTAACCACAAATCAGCTGAGCTGTGGTGTTTGCGAGATGCCTAAATAAAAATGTCTGGACATCTGTGCGTTTATATTGTCAGCCATAATGCTACATTCTTATTTTTTTTAAATGAACTTTATTTTGCCCTCTTGATTCTGAAAACTGTGAAAATGAGACCTGACACTCTCATGTTTTATGAATATGCTAATGTTTCCCCAAACTAAAAATATTCCATATCAGATACCATTCATTTTAGATAAATACCATGATTACAATTTCAGTGTCAGTTATAAAGTTGCTGGTGGACATAACCAGACAGTTACACTGTGGGTGAAAACTGAAAACAGTTGATCAGGTGGCATAGCGACTCTCCAGCCCTGGGACGGGGTGGGAATCAGCAACTGCCGCTCTCTAGGTTGGGGAAGGACACAGATCAAATGTGCCCACATCCGGAGAGCTGTCCCACTGCCTGCATGCTCTGGATAGTGGAGGGCAACAGTATGCAGGCAGCTGGCCCCACCCCCATCCCCAGTGCCCCATGACCCACCGAGTTGGGGAGCCATGGTGACTAGCCATGGTGCCCTTCCATAGCAGCCCCCACCCTGCAGTGGGGGAGGTAGGTAGGTAAAATATTTATTGTTAGCCATAGGCCATAACAAACATGCAAAAATGCAAGAATACAATAGAAGAAAACAATGATCGAAACAAACAACCAAAGAAAAAGATATATACACAATTATAATAAATAAATAAATAAATAAAACTATAAACTACCTCAAAGAGAAAATTTGCTGTGTTGTTTGAAAAGAATAACATTTGCACAAAATGCTGCCACTGCATACGAGCGAGGGGAGTCGTTCCCATCAAGCATACAATATATTTTGAGGTCGTCACTCCTCCCGTCGCTCATCCTATCAATAAAGGGACCAATATATTTGTCCCTCACGTGGCTGTTTGCAGGGCAGAATAGAATAATGTGCTTGTCTGTCTCTGGTACAGCCATATCACAATGGTTGCACAAGCGGTCAGCCTTGGGATTCCATGGAATCTACCATTTAGAAAAGCTGAAGGGAAGATGTTATAATGCATCAGGGTAAGCGCTCTTCTATGACGCCAAGATGTCCTTTTAATTAGATATGGCAGTGGGGAATTAAATGACCTAATACAGCAATAACCGGGAGTGGTCATTTGGGCTGATAGCAGGGAGTTCTCATTCTGGGGTTCTTGGTCAGCAATTCTGAGTGCTATTAATCTCATGGCAGCCTTATAGCCTAAAGGAAGCAAAGCCTCCTTTGAAAAGTCTTATTTGGATACTTCAGCCTCCACAAAACATCCCCAAGAATCGGGGAAATTTGTGGCAGGAATAAGGGACAGGAGAGAATCAGAGATGGAGGGAAAGACTATCACATTCAGCCAAAACTTTAAGGTAGCTATCAAGGCCAAGGATTTAATTGTTGTTGATCCTGATTCCACCCTCAGCATAGCTAGAGGTACACAATTTGAGAGTCCAAGAATTGATCGTAGAAGAGAATTCTGGGGGCCCTCAAAGTGATCTAAGAATAAGGCTTCCTAGACTGCCACCGCGTACAAAAGTTGCGGAATCACTTTTATTTTAAAGAGCCATAAAACTGGCCCTATACGTTTATAGAAAAAAATGGAAAATTATAGAAAAATATAGATTATAGATAAAAAAATTTCTGATTATAGAAAAAAATGGAAATTGAACTTGTGGTTTTCTGGGCCTGGGCCATTGCGGCTCTAAAGTGAGGAGTCCAGTTACCAGAAGCTGAAAAAACCACCCCTAGATACTTAAAAGTTTGAACCTGTTCAACTATATTATTGTCCACACGCCAGACATGTTGGCAATGGCGAGAACCAACAACTAGTACCTTTGTTTTGGTATAATGGATCATCAGATTTTCCTGGTTACAATATAGCACTAACCTCTGGATACTTCTACGTAAGCCGATTTGAGTCAAAGACAGAAGAACCATATCATTGGCATACAACATAATGGAAAGCCTACGCTTTCCCATCTTAGGTGAATGTGTGTTGCTCCCAGCCATAAAAGGGACTAAATCATTGACATATAAATTAAAAAGGGCCGGAGCCAGGATACAGCCTTGGCGCACACCCCTAGCCTGGGAAATCTCCTCTGTTAGGGGTTTGTCCAGGGCAGGATGAACCTGGATAACATCATGATGTAATTTGATCAGCAGAAAGAGAAGGCGCCCATCCACTGTTGATCTACTGAGTTTTGACCACAGGTGCTCCCTGTCGATGGTATCAAATGCAGCCTTCAGGTCAACAAAACAGAAAAATAATAAGCCTTTTGGTTGAGCTATAGTGTATTTTGCTATTAAGTGTCTTAACACAAATACATGGTCCTGAGTAGATTGACCCGCTCGAAAGCCTGCTTGCTCTGGAAATATAACTTTCTCAGAGACAAGCCAGTTCTGAAGTCTAACCAGTAGGTACTTTGCGTAAAGCTTCCCTACGACGGACAAAAGGCTGATTGGTCTACAGTTTGTAGGCTGATTAGGGTCCCCTTTTTTATAGATTGGAATCGCCAAGCTTTTAAGCCAAGATTTAGGGATGACCCCTGTTGCATTTGTTTGCGTAAACAGAGGGGCCAACAAGGAGGCCCACCAAGAGGATTCATGCTTCAAAAGCTCTGGGGAAATAAAATTGATTCCTGGGGCCTTACCATCCTTAAGTTGATAGATGAGCTCAATCAGCTCTGTAGGAGAAACTGGTGGCCAGTTCTGAAACTTATCAGTAGGATGAAGCTCAATTCCACAAGACAAAGACCCTGGATTAGGAAATAAACTCTCAAAGTGTGCCTGCTGCCACTTAGTTAGAGAGAGCGAGTTAGTGGACGCAGACGAATCACCTACCCTGGCCTTAGCTATAAGCGACCAGAATTGTTTAGAGTCATTGGCCAGAGCAGCTTGATGTAACAGATTCCACTGAGTTAATTGAAAATCCAACTTCTTCCTTTGTAAAAGAATCCTATATGACTTCCTGCTGTCAGCCAAATGGGTCCTGTTATTTTCGGAAGGATAATTCTTCATGAGTCTAGCTAGTTTCCTAAGGGAATTCCTAGCACCCACACAGTTGGAATCAAACCATCCACGGGGGTGTAGGGTTCCAAGTCTATGACTCTTTAAAGAGGTTAAAAGAGGAATAAATAATTTCACTAGTTGTTCAAATACTGTAACTGGATCAAGGGTTGCATCCAATTTTTTTTTTACTTAACTCCTGGACTAGTGAGGAGCGAATAAATGCTGAAAGTGTTTCACCCAGATTGGAAGACCATTTAACACAAACAGGGCCAACTACAGGGACCTGTGGGTTCTGGCTATTAGCAATGGATAATACTCTCGTTCTTGCAGCATGGGGGCAACCTATTAAAAGGGTGAGGGGTGAATGCTCTTTCTCCCCTGAGCTAAGAACCTTTAATTCCAAGACATCATGTAGATAACTAGACGATATTATAAAATAATCAATAACACTAGAACCAATCTTGGAGTGAAAAGTAAAATTCCCTTCAAGGTCGCCTGAAGTTATACCATTCTGTATTATCAGATCCAAATCACTCAGAAGACGGGCCAATCTGGAAGAATTTGGGCTTTTGGTGGTGTCCATAGATGTACGAAGATTATTAAAAGGGGGTTTTATAGATTCTTCAGGCTCTAAAATCTTCAGACTAACTCTTGGGTTCCCAGTGCGAATATTCATATTCCCCCTCCCCCAAGAATGAGAATTGCTCTCGGGTATTTCAAATAAGCTTCTTGTATTATCCTCGTAACAAAAGGCCAGATTTCATCAGAGTAGTAATTCAACGCAAAGGATGGTACATAAATGTTTGCCACCAAGAATTCAGAACCCTGATAAAAGGTACAATGCCATAAGGCAAAATAAGATTTGAAATAATCGATCAGAATCGTCTTAACTTGCAGGGACTGCCGTATCAGCAAAGCTAAACCCCCGCTCAATCTACCTTTTATGCTAAGGGATGCTGCTTTTAAACAAAAAACATCAAAGTCTTGCTGGTGAATCTGAGCCTCAGCCCAGGTTTCTTGGATTTAAAAAAATATCATTATTCTCTAGCAAATATTTAATGTCTGGATCAGAGCCTCTTTGTTTCCAGCCAGAAATGTTCCAACTTAGTAGCCTAAGATGTTCGGGTTTAAGAGGAGTCAGTCAATCAGTTACCGACATAGCTGGAACTATAGAAGGGTTATTAGCTTGAGGACCTCTTTGAGAGAAAGGAACTTGTACTGGAGAAGAAACATATTTATTAGGCTGACTTGGTACCTTATGAACAGGGGATCTCAGAACCACCCCCAGATCTTTAGAGCTGACTATTGGAGAAGAGCCCTTCAGATCTAAATGGGACTCAGGCTCAAAAGGTTAGCACAGGAAAACCATCAGCAGGGCCCAGAGAGTCACTGCCCTCACAACCAATTAATGGGAGAGGGCCGCTTTGCTGGGGAGCAATAATGGCTCCAGAGATATTGCCCAAAGACAGCACCCCTTTTAGACAGGGGGCTTCTGTTCGCTTAGCTGTTAAAGCACCCCTTGATGCAACAGGTTCCCTGTTTATTCTATGAGAGTTTACTCCCCCAAGCCCATGTGGCATTGTACAGGCCATTGAAAATGAGATAAGCAGGGAAATTGGTAATGACGATAATGGAGCGGGTCACCCGGAATGTTTAGGCACAGTGGCCAGGTTTGAACCCACAACCTCCTTCCTTGACCCCAGAAAGGACCCCACCAGCTGCGTATGCAATGCCTCTAGTTGGTTGATAAAAGCCTGCTGAGCGCTAGCCTGGAGAGGAGCTGATACCTGCACTAGAGTTTCGCTGCAGGATAAGAGAAAGCAATTTACTAGGGCAGTCACCCTCAATTTCCATTGTAGTTTCATGGGTCAGGTCAATAAGTTATCCAGAACCCTGGGAGGTAAGGGATCTAACATCCTACCCTTCCCAGCACCAAGGCCCTTAATAGTGCCTTGGGCTGGGCCACGGGTTTTAGTATATATATCTTGCTGGGGAACCCTTATAGGGCGCTGAATATTATGCTCAAAAGTAGAGTTTACCCCAGGCTTAGGGCCAAGAGCCCTTAAGACAAAGATATTCCTGCCTCTCAGACTTTCGGAATGGTGAAATATATCATTCAACAGTTGCTGGTTGTTGAAAAAAATGTTAATTGTCCAGCGACCTTTGATTAGGAATAGATGTTCCAAGTTTATAATATCCCACCTGCTCACAAGTTTGCCCAGCACTAATCTTAAGTGCTCTGCAATGTCTAATTCAGTGTTCCAAGGTTGAAGATGCCCCAATGGTAGGGGGAGAATTGTAAAAATAACATTCAAGGGGAGGCAGGCAAAATCAGTCAGGCAGAGCTTATCACTGACAACAATAGGAGTATTACCCATAATGTGGTCATGAGCAGGTACAGGAGCCTGGTGGAGACCCCTTTTGTCAACCTGGCCCTTGAGCAGTGAACCAGATGGGTCTCTGTCAACCTTCACCAAGGTCTGCACCGAGGACACTAATGCCCTCACTTCGGCACTCAAAGTATTTTGTTGCTGGAACAAATAGCGTATAGATTTAGCTGTTAAAGCAACATGCTTGGCCATAATAGAAGGGAAACCCTCCCTCCCTATTTTGGAGAATTCAATGGAGGGTGAGAGTAGCTCACCCAAATCATCCAAAGGCTCATTAGAAATTAAGGAAACTTGCTGGACAGGAGTAACTGTCTCCGGCGCTCCAAGTTCTGATAACAAAGCATAATTATTAGATACTGGGGCTTTATAAGCCACAAGATCTGAACCTGGAGAGCCCTGCAGTGGGGTTGGTGGGGCCAAACAGATGTGTTGACCTGTTGTGGTC
Organism: Sphenodon punctatus; assembly: GCA_003113815.1. Classification (NCBI taxonomy): domain Eukaryota; kingdom Metazoa; phylum Chordata; class Lepidosauria; order Sphenodontia; family Sphenodontidae; genus Sphenodon; species Sphenodon punctatus. The sequence continues at coordinate 571,848 of QEPC01015290.1, forward strand.
CATGTTGGCCCAGGTGAGTGGCCCTTAGTCATGTGCTCCTGGGATCATCTGTGGGATGCATCCCAGGTTAGTTGACCACTCAGCCTGGGGCAGTCGTGGGCCAACATCTGGCAGCTGGGGAACAGACGTGCAGGTGGTTTCCCGGCCTAGGCAAGCCATAGCGGGCCTGTGTCATGCTGTGTTATATACAAGATCTAGCAGAGGAATTGAACATGGTGACAAATGCTATCAGTGACTTTCCCCCCTTTGTGTAATAAAAAAATCAGAGGAGTTTTCAGCCCCAAGCTGTTAAAAGAAAATCAACAATAACTGTAAACATCCCTGTAGTTGCATGAGTCATTGAATCATACAGATTCATGCCAAATGGACAAACAATAAAAACCATGTGCTCTAAATTATCATGTAAGTCTAAACTGCATGCCACCCACAGTGGGAATCAGGTCTGCATGATTCTATGCAGATTACAATGTAAAATGACATTGACTGAGGCAAACAAAGGAGATTAGCACATGGCAAACTTAAGATAAGGAAACTGCATGCCTTTCCAAAAAGGGAATTTTGAAACTAGACTTTCAGTCAAAAAAGTGTAAGCAAGTCATGAAAAGGAAATCTGCGATTATTTTTGTGTATGACAAGAAATAGGATAAAATGGCTACATTTGAATAATATTGGGGGGGGTCAAAGTGGGGTACTTGGTGGTAAATTCACAATCTTGAAAAGAGAGAACAAGCTTTAAAGTACAATAGGGATGTAGATTAAGAAAATACAACTATACCAGAATATCAGAGAAAACAGAAGACAGTCAAAGGTGAAAGTATCACTTTAGGTTTTTTGTGTTGTTATTTCTTTCTTGAGACTTCTGGTTTGGCTGCTGGTGGCTCTTAGCAGGTTCCTGCTGCTAACCAGCTACATCTGTGTGTGTGTTCTCCAACTCCAGGTATAAAGGGGCTTCAGGCTAACCTAAGACAGTGACTGAAGAGTGACGTCAAATGAATCTGGCCATTCTGTGGTTTCGGAGAGTCCTGCGAGCCCTGACACTGGTCCATGAGTACTTTCTACTTCTCTTTACATTTCCATCATGCTCTCTACTCATAGCCAGAAAGTCCCAATCATTAAGAGCAGGTGGACAAGCATGGTCCAACTATTTTTACTACACCCCCCACATTCAAGGGACAAAGGGAGATTACAGACTATATTTCTTGTTTTTCATATTAATGATTGCCCAAGAGTGGATATCAAATGAGCAAACTCCCCACCCTTGTTTCTACTGTAAACAAACTTCTGGATTTATCTGAACAGTCATTATTTTATTAATCACTCAAATGATACTAACATTTTCATAATTACTCTGAGTTAATATATTACTGAATATCACCATGAGTAGAGCTGAAAAGTGTACCCACAAAATTGGGTATATTTTATGGATTTCCAGAATCCAGCTTGACATTGCAACATTGGGTACCAATCGGCACCCCATTATGACATTATTTTATTTTATTTTATTTTATTTAGTTAGTTATACAAACACTTATATCCCACACCCTCCTGCACACTGGCAGCTCGGGGCTTCACACAACATAACAAAAACAATAAATAATAAACCATTTAAAATACTACAATATACAAAAATATACATCATAAAAATATTAAAAATTCAAGCAGAAGCTAAGGCAAATAAAACCCCTTCCCTATCCCCCACCCTACCCACTCCCTTCCCCGAAGGCCCAGCAGAACAACCAGGTCTTACAATATCTACGGAAAGAGGGGTGGTCTGGGGACAGATGGGCCTCCAATGGCAGAGAGTTCCACAGCTGAGGTGCGGCCACCGAGAACACCCTCTCTGCCATCGCCACTCAGCGCACCCGGGGGACTTCGAGTTGGGCGCTCCCAACCGACCACAAGGGCCGCAAAATGACCCGAAGCCTAAGGCAGTCTCACAGGTAAGCAGGACCCAAGCCGTTTAGGCCTTTATAGGTCATTACCAATTTGGACACAATGTCCCTGAATGTTGATTTCTTGTCCCTGAATGTCAACTTCTGGAACTGGTTTTTCAGCTTCTATGTCGATTTTTTTACTTCCATGTCAATTTGTTTACTTCCCGCCTATTTTTTTATTGTCCATCTTGGAAAGTTAACTTCTGGTCCTGGAAAGTCAACTTACGGTCACAATTCTTTTTTTATTTCCAGTGGTGCGCAAACCAAACAGCTGATTTGGGGCACTCTTTTGGGCCCCCTGATCAGTTGTTTGGTGGGCAAGGTGAGTCCAGTCCTCCAGAACCCCCAATCAGCTGTTTGGCAGGCAGAGTGATCCCACTCCGGCAGTCCCCACAGATCAGCTCTTTAGCATCTGGGGTGTGTGTGGTGCTCAGGGTCTGATCCTCAGACCTCACCTCGCACCTGGACTGGGAGGGGCCTAACAGATGGGCGGGTGCCTGTTACCGATATTAGCCCATCTGGGCAAGCCTTGGCCTGAGCTGTGTCACTGACCTTCTCCGGACAATGCATCCTGTACCAGAAACTTGCCCACCCCAAGATGGAAGAGGGCAAACTTCTGGTAGCCACTGACCTGATGAACAGGTGACTTGTGAGCTACTGCATCTACTTTCTTATTTGTTTTCAGCCTCTGAAAGTGGTCAAAACCATCCACTTTGAGGGAGGAGCCAAAATACATAGTGAATATGTAATAACCTATGAAAAGATTAACGTTGTCAATCTGGTGAAATTACTAGGCAGCTAATGCTGGAAACATTGGGAAGATCTATTTCTTCACCTTTTTTTATTATTTGCAATTTCTTGATGTTTCAAACCTTAGTTTCTCAGGTGTATCCTTGTATTTTTGATTTGCTTTGTTTTGCAGTTAATATCTATGGATTATATATGATCACTAAAAGAAGAGAGTTCTCACTTCCAGGTGTGACAATGTGAACTGGGAATAGATATTATTTTCCCAAAGTTTCTATTTTGCTGCTTAGTATTGCTAGAGAGATAGAGAGATGTCATTTTGGTTCTAAATGTAAGAGATGGAGACAATGTTTTTAGTTTTTTTAACAGCTCCCTCCAACTAATTTCTTTCATATACATACACGTCCTGCATTTTGTTTAGTCTATAGTTCTGATTTGTTGCATGCCTGAGAAAGGGACCAGTCTGGAATGAATGCTTGCACACTACTCACCAACAGAAGTTGGTCCAATAAAACATATGGCCCAAACAACTCTTTCTTCCTTCTTTGTATTTATAATGAAGGTACCAAGCATCCCTATTTCCCAGCATTGTCACATTTTGTGCTGGCTGCTATATAATGAGAGTTGCCTAGTTTTTGTCCTGGCAGCAGAGGTGTCCATGCTACAAGGGACTGAACTAGTTCTACAAATGCAATAATTTGCCAAGATTTTTCTGTGTTCTATCAGCAATAGGTTAATTGGTTAAATGCCCCCCTGCCCCCATCCTCCACATGCATCCTTGACTTAGTTCTTTGGAAAGTTGGTAGCTTTAATTATTAGATTTTTATTAGAATTCTAACTACATTCATTTACATCCTAGCTCAGAGCTGGTTTTACACATCTTTCCACCTAGGTAGAATATTAACATGCTCCCCATTGTTTCTTCAAACTGTGGTGGAGCAGTTGCTCTGCTAGAAGCTACTTGCTCTCCACTAATCAGGTGTCTAGCAGGGAAGCAGAAGCATTGCCTCTAGCCCTCAGTGAAAATACTAAAAGATAGGGATGGGTGAACAGATCGCGGTTCGGGTTCAGCCATTCAGTTTGGCTGTTCAGTTCGTTCGTCCGAACAAGCCGTTCGGTTCGGCCGTTTGGCTGTTCAGTTCGTTCGCCACGTTCGGTTCGGGCGTTCGGAAAAAGGCTCTCTGTGCGAGGAATGATGGCCCCAGACCCATGACGGTGGGTCCTGGGGCTAGAGTGGCAGCTTCTAGGTATTGGCCACAGCCCTCCCTGCCAGTAACTTGGCCCCAGAACCCTGATGGCGGGTCCTGGGGCTGGAGTGACTGTTTCTTGATGTGATGGAGTGACATTGTCTCCATGCAAGGAATGATGGCCCCAGACCCATGATGGTGAGTCCTGGGGCTAGAGTGGCAGCGTCCAGGTATTGGCCACAGCCCTCCCTGCCTGTAACTTGGTCCCAGAACCCTGATGGCGAATCCTGGGGCTGGAGTAGCTGTTTCTTGATGCAGTGGAAAGACATCACCTCTGTGCAAGAAATGATGTCCCCAGACCCACGATGGTGGGTCCTGGGGCTAGAGTAGTAGCTTCTAGATACATATGGGCCACAGCCCTCCCTGTCTGAAACTTGACCCCAGAACCCCGACGGCAGATCCTGGGACTGGAGTGGTTGTTTCTTGGTGTGTGGGAATGACATCGCCTCTGTGCGAGGAATGATGAGCTCAGACTCATGATGGTGGGTCCTGGGGCTGTAGTGACAGCTTCTAGATAAATATTGGGAACAGCCCTCCTTGCCTGTAACTTGGCCACAGACCCCCGATGGCAGGTCCTGGGGCTGGAGTGGCTGTTTCTTGGTGCGTTTAAATGACATCACCTCTGTGCGAGAAATAATGGCCCCAGACACATGACGGTGGGTCCTGGGGCTAGAGTGGCAGCTTCTAGATACATATTGGCCACAGCCCTCTCTGCCAGTAATGTAGGCCCCAGAACCCTGATGCTGGATCCTGGGGCTAGAGTGGCTGTTTCTTTTTATATATTTATCTATCTCTACACTAAATCTAACTGTTATTAACTATTCTACATCCTATTGAACTAAATGGAATATCCTAACGATTAACTACAAAGGCCTTGTCCTAGAAACACATTGTATCTCTATCTATCTCTTTAACTAAGAANGATCTATTTCTTCACCTTTTTTTATTATTTGCAATTTCTTGATGTTTCAAACCTTAGTTTCTCAGGTGTATCCTTGTATTTTTGATTTGCTTTGTTTTGCAGTTAATATCTATGGATTATATATGATCACTAAAAGAAGAGAGTTCTCACTTCCAGGTGTGACAATGTGAACTGGGAATAGATATTATTTTCCCAAAGTTTCTATTTTGCTGCTTAGTATTGCTAGAGAGATAGAGAGATGTCATTTTGGTTCTAAATGTAAGAGATGGAGACAATGTTTTTAGTTTTTTTAACAGCTCCCTCCAACTAATTTCTTTCATATACATACACGTCCTGCATTTTGTTTAGTCTATAGTTCTGATTTGTTGCATGCCTGAGAAAGGGACCAGTCTGGCATGAATGCTTGCACACTACTCACCAACAGAAGTTGGTCCAATAAAACATATGGCCCAAACAACTCTTTCTTCCTTCTTTGTATTTATAATGAAGGTACCAAGCATCCCTATTTCCCAGCATTGTCACATTTTGTGCTGGCTGCTATATAATGAGAGTTGCCTAGTTTTTGTCCTGGCAGCAGAGGTGTCCATGCTACAAGGGACTGAACTAGTTCTACAAATGCAATAATTTGCCAAGATTTTTCTGTGTTCTATCAGCAATAGGTTAATTGGTTAAATGCCCCCCTGCCCCCATCCTCCACATGCATCCTTGACTTAGTTCTTTGGAAAGTTGGTAGCTTTAATTATTAGATTTTTATTAGAATTCTAACTACATTCATTTACATCCTAGCTCAGAGCTGGTTTTACACATCTTTCCACCTAGGTAGAATATTAACATGCTCCCCATTGTTTCTTCAAACTGTGGTGGAGCAGTTGCTCTGCTAGAAGCTACTTGCTCTCCACTAATCAGGTGTCTAGCAGGGAAGCAGAAGCATTGCCTCTAGCCCTCAGTGAAAATACTAAAAGATAGGGATGGGTGAACAGATCGCGGTTCGGGTTCAGCCATTCAGTTTGGCTGTTCAGTTCGTTCGCCGCGTTCGGGTTCGGCCGTTCAGTTCAGTCCTGTTCGGTTCGGGCGTTCAGAAAAAGGCTCTCTGTGCGAGGAATGATGGCCCCAGACCCATGATGTTGGGTCCTGGGGCTACTAGAGTGGCAGCGTCTAGGTATTGGCCACAGCCCTCCCTGCCAGTAACTTGGCCCCAGAACCCTGATGGCGGGTCCTGGGGCTGGAGTGACTGTTTCTTGATGTGATGGAGTGACATTGTCTCCATGCAAGGAATGATGGCCCCAGACCCATGATGGTGAGTCCTGGGGCTAGAGTGGCAGCGTCCAGGTATTGGCCACAGCCCTCCCTGCCTGTAACTTGGTCCCAGAACCCTGATGGCGAATCCTGGGGCTGGAGTAGCTGTTTCTTGATGCAGTGGAAAGACATCACCTCTGTGCAAGAAATGATGTCCCCAGACCCACGATGGTGGGTCCTGGGGCTAGAGTAGTAGCTTCTAGATACATATGGGCCACAGCCCTCCCTGTCTGAAACTTGACCCCAGAACCCCGACGGCAGATCCTGGGACTGGAGTGGTTGTTTCTTGGTGTGTGGGAATGACATCGCCTCTGTGCGAGGAATGATGAGCTCAGACTCATGATGGTGGGTCCTGGGGCTGGAGTGACAGCTTCTAGATAAATATTGGGAACAGCCCTCCTTGCCTGTAACTTGGCCACAGACCCCCGATGGCAGGTCCTGGGGCTGGAGTGGCTGTTTCTTGGTGCGTTTAAATGACATCACCTCTGTGCGAGAAATGATGGCCCCAGACACATGACGGTGGGTCCTGGGGCTAGAGTGGCAGCTTCTAGATACATATTGGCCACAGCCCTCTATGCCAGTAATGTAGGCCCCAGAACCCTGATGATGGATGCTGGGACTGGAGTGGTTGTTTCTTGGTGTGTGGGAATGACATCGCCTCTGTGCGAGGAATGATGAGCTCAGACCCATGATGGTGGGTCCTGGGGCTGAAGTGACAGCTTCTAGATAAATATTGGGAACAGCCCTCCCTGCCTGTAACTTGGCCACAGACCCCCGATGGCAGGTCCTGGGGCTGGAGTGGCTGTTTCTTGGTGCGTTTAAATGACATCACCTCTGTGCGAGAAATGATGGCCCCAGACACATGACGGTGGGTCCTGGGGCTAGAGTGGCAGCTTCTAGATACATATTGGCCACAGCCCTCTATGCCAGTAATGTAGGCCCCAGAACCCTGATGATGGATGCTGGGACTGGAGTGGTTGTTTCTTGGTGTGTGGGAATGACATCGCCTCTGTGCGAGGAATGATGAGCTCAGACCCATGATGGTGGGTCCTGGGGCTGAAGTGACAGCTTCTAGATAAATATTGGGAACAGCCCTCCCTGCCTGTAACTTGGCCACAGACCCCCGATGGCAGGTCCTGGGGCTGGAGTGGCTGTTTCTTGGTGCGTTTAAATGACATCACCTCTGTGCGAGAAATAATGGCCCCAGACACATGACGGTGGGTCCTGGGGCTAGAGTGGCAGCTTCTAGATACATATTGGCCACAGCCCTCTCTGCCAGTAATGTAGGCCCCAGAACCCTGATGCTGGATCCTGGGGCTAGAGTGGCTGTTTCTTTTTATATATTTATCTATCTCTACACTAAATCTAACTGTTATTAACTATTCTACATCCTATTGAACTAAATGGAATATCCTAACGATTAACTACAAAGGCCTTGTCCTAGAAACACATTGTATCTCTATCTATCTCTTTAACTAAGAAAACTAATCTATCTATCTATCTATCTATCTATCTATCTATCTATCTATCTATACAATATTACACAGGGGGAAACACAAAGAACACAGGGAGGGGTACAAAACTGAAATGAAAATCATTCTAATAATATTCCTACTCTAAATAAATCCAAAACGTAAAACAGGGGAAGGGAATCAGGGATGGAATAAGAGGGAGCGGGAAAAGGATTAAATGGGGTGGGGGGTGCGGGGAAGGAAGGAAGATTGAAGACAGGGAACACAGGGAGGGGTAAAAACAAAAAATAACACCTAAATCTATCTAATATAATCCAAATAAATGATAATATGGAAGTAAATGGGTTGGATGGGTGAAGTAGGAGGAGGATGGCTATGGATTAGGAATAGGAAACAAAAACTGCTGGGAAAGGGAGCCTTCTGAAACTCCTGTTGTTCAGGCGAAAAGTGATGGTGATTGGGCAGGCTGGCTGTTACTCCAAGCCTCTCCACCCCTGGTTCCTGGAAGTCTGCTCCTCAGCTAACTCCCCCTCCCTGTCGCGTTTTGCCTTCCAGTGTCATGTTTTTGCCACCCGAACGTGATCCGAACTGATCGAACTGTTCGGTCATTTCGACGTTTGGAATTGAGTTCAGTTCAGTCAGTTCATGTTCAGATTCATGTTTGGGTTCGGTCGTCCAAACAGACCAAGTTCGGGCCGAACTCCAAACTTCCGAACTGTGTTCACCCATCCCTACTAAGAGATGAATTTAAGGGAGTGGCAAAATGAACCAGGAGCTCTCCCTCTCACAAACTTGGGGATTGTACAGTAGCATTCACATTTGGGTATATTCTGTTTTCTAGTTTCCTACAATTAATATTATGGAACAAGAGAAATCAATCAAAAGAAGAGTCTGATGAAAGTGCTAGGTTTTTACAAGGGATGTGAAGGGAGAATAGCATCTGTCTATCTATCCATCCTGCATTTATCACCCAAGACAGGGGCTACTAGGGCGAAAAAACAAATTAACAATTCAAAATGTTGATTTACTATGAAAGAAAAATGGCAGAAATAGATGTGCACAGAAGGCTGTTTGTTACATAAATGTTTCTACAGTGACTTATGTAGTCAGAAGATAATTTTGAAATCATGAACTTTCACACTTCTTTGCCTCAAAGATGGCTGCATTTTGCTTACTCTAACTTTTCCTTCCAAAATATGTATTTTCAAACAGAGATTGATCTTGAAATATTACAGACTTCCAATGGACTGTGTCAGAAGGATTAGAATGGAAATGTTTAAGCACCTTAACTGTCCCTGAGACTCCCATTTTCTTATAGACATCTAAATTGAGTAAGTGCAGCTTCCCCCTAAAAGCAAAACTATTCAAAATATTACTCCTTATGTAAACACTAATCTCAGCAGGGAATGGAGAAAGATTAAGTGCAGTTTATGAAAAAGATAAATGCAAACAATACCAAGCATCTCATACAAAAACCCTTTTCACGTGTTTATTGGAGAGAGAAGTTTAACTGATGCAGAGTGTTCCACTGGGGCTTACAAAGAAGTTATTTATTGTCACAGGTTCCGAAAGCTATGTTTCTTTATTTTTTGCATGTCTTCTCTGCTTCAGTCGATAGGCATCACCATTTGCTGTACTGGGAATGTAGGACCAATGACCAGAATGTCTAGTGAAATGAAAAGAACATTTTCATCTCTCTCACACACACACATTGTATCTCTGAGTGCATTCCAACATACATTAAAACGCTGCTTTTCCTAAATACAGTCAATTTCAAAATGCGCTTAAATAAACCCATGTACTATTCACATTTTAAGCACATTTTGAAATTGACTGCATTTAGGAAGCAGCATTTTCACTACACAGCACCCCATTCCCCTGGCTCCCGGAGAGGGGAGAGGAGTGGAGCCAGAGCTGGAGAAGTGATGTGCTGTGTAACTGATGTAACAGACTAGGCTAGTCAAATCAAATATATATTTTTTTATTGTTAGCCAAAGCTATTACAATTTATAATAACAAACCGACTAGGCTAGTCAGTATCATGTCAGGGTAATTTCAGATGTTACGGGACCACTGTCAACCACAGTGAATCCCCTGTGGTGGCCGGTTGTCCCGTAACATCTGCTGTGCATTCCGCCAGAGGTTCACCCCAGTGAACCTCTGACAGGAAACAAATTGACCACAATTCTGGACCTCTGGCCGTCCGGAGGTCCAGAATCGAGGTTAGCTGGACCACGATCTGGGATCGGCCGAAAGTAACATCTGTTACCTTCAACCAGCCTGGATTGTGGCCCAGACCACGATGCAGGATTGGATGCAGCGGCTGGATTGGCCGCTGCACCCACCCGTCTCCCGGGTAACAGGTGGCCGGGGAAGCACAGGGGGCAGGGCTCTGCGGCTGCACTTCGTGCCACGCAGCCCTGCCCCCTTCCCAATCCCCTGTAGGAATCAGGCCAACATGTCTAAAGGACAGCTGGACTGATTCTTGTCTGGGATCCAAAACGGATCCTGGATCGTGGTTCAGCATGGCGGGCCGAATGGCCCATCATGTCTGAAATTACCCTCAGTTACAGAGCACCTCTCTTCCTGGGCTCTAGGCTCCTGCAGAGGGGAGAGGAGCTGAGCCTAGGGCCGGGAAGTGAGGTGCTGTGTAACTGACATGTAACTGACTAGCCTAGTCAATATCATGTAAGTTACACAGTGCCTCGCTTCCCCAGCTCTAGGGTCCCGGAGAGGGGAAAGGAGCTGAGCTGAGAGTCAGGGGAAGCTAGGCATTGTGTACCGACATTCCGACAAGACGATTTATGTGGGTCAGTTCAAATGCGAGCTTGTAAAGGTAGCTTTTGGCTGCCCCTCAATGCGCTTGAAAAGCAAACATAGGAACTGCAAAATAAGCACATGGAGTCTTTCCCACATCATTCTAATATGCGGGGGAGGGGGGGGGAAGCACTGATTTAATGTATGTGGGAATGTGCTCTCTATGTCAATGCTTTGTTTCCTCTGTGTATTATACAGTAGAGATCTGTGCATACTTCATAACTCCCTACCCATAGTTACATAGCTGTGAACATTGAAGTAGCCCTCTACCATTAGGAATACTGACTCAAATTTTTACCAAACCACAAATGGCAATGGTCAGACTGAATATAGAATGGGGTGGAAGGGACCCTTTTCCTGCTGCGAGTCACATGTGGAAAGAGCAGTGAAGGTAAGACAGACCTGAGTAAGAACCAGAGAGGAGGTTAGGACTGGAGCAAGGAGAGATCTTTCAGTAATCCTCCAATCTCTGGGAGAGTATTCATCATCAGTCTCCAGTCTCAGGAAGAGTAAGGCTCATTATCAAGTTCCGGGGTGTGTGTGTGTGTGTGGAATACATAAAGAGTACAGGGAAACCAGGAAGAAAAGAGAACCAGGGAACAAGGAACTAGGAATTCAGAGGTTAAGGGACATGAAACCAGGGAACGCAGGGCTAGGAACACAGAGGCAAGAGCTCAAGCAAGAGTCTAGGCACAAGGGGGCCACAAGTGCCCAGTGGACATAACCAGTTACAATGATATCAACAGATGTGACATTGGCCCACTTTGGCCCACTGTAGTCTGGGACCCACGGGTGCATGTGTTCACACCCAGAGAGCTAGAGCAAGGAGACTAGGCAACAAGGGAGAAAGGAAACAGGAGTAAAAACGGCAGTCAAAGCACAGAGAGCCAAGGGGTTCAGGAACACATTGACTGGTGGAGTGGAGAGCAGAATGAGGAGAGGGAGATGAGAGTATGGAGGAGGCAGAGTCATAGGAACAGTGAGGAGAGGAGAGGGCATAGTAAACCTTTTGGATACCAGCCAGTATATAAGACATGTTGGTACCCAATCAGGAAGCTGGGAGGCAGGGCCAAAGGGAAAAGATAGGCCAAGGTTGGGTTGGATATAGACTGGGAAGAGACACAGATAGGAGAGACTAGACAGTGGAAATAAACATGGGTGGCGGTGCCAGAAGCCAGAACAGTACTCCAGCAACTCAGGGGCCCAGAATTCCATGCTTTGGGCCTTACTCTGTGATGTCTTTATCTGGAGATACTAAGATGCCAGGGAATTCACTGGTGCAATACATTTGGTGCCAATGTTATGGGGATGCAACAGGCCCTGAACATCTCATTCTTCAGTTTCCTTATGTTGGTCCCACATATCCATACCATTCCTAAAAACCTCCCAAACAGGAATGATTTGGGCCAGATACTGGAGATGTGCCCACTTTCAATACAACCAGTTTGTCCTTCACAACATCCTGGCCTCCTTCTGTTCTTTCTATTCCCTCCCTTCCTTCCCCTGCCTACAACCCTGAATGCCCCTCTTCAGGATCTCTTTCATAGGGTGTTAAAAGATGTGCAGTTGGCATGCCAGTTACACATCCCGGGGGGGGGCGGGGGGGATGGGGGTGGTCCACCCCTACCCAGGTTAGATCTAGTTAGGCCCTTGGGCTCAGACTGTTGGCCTGGTTCCTTCTGGACCCACATTTCTGGGCAGCCTCCTACCCAGTTGGGGAATGTAGCAGGCTCACATCTGGCGGTCACTAACAGACACATGGGTAATGAGCCATTCTGGGCCCACTGGGCCAGCGTCTCTTAACACCCATAATCCATTCCACCTTTGCTTTCAACGTCTCTTAACACCTGTAATCTGCTCCACCTTTACTTTCATCCTCCCCCTTCATGTCATTGTTGCCACTATCTCAATGTAGTGGCTCTTTTAAGCCACCCTTGCTGGAGTGGTCTTGATAGGACCCTATTGCTGATGCCAGGATGATCCTGGACATACCAGAAAGTTCATAATGAAGGGGCTGACAGAAAATCTATTTATAGGTCTGCAAGTATTCCTTATTTAGTTTCTTTACTTCCAATGTTACATCCATAGAACTCATTAGACGGGATCTTACTAGGATTCTATGACTGAATCCTCCTTGATCTTTTCTCCTCCTTGGGTGGGATCCAATGAACAACTCAATATTGGAGCAAAATGACTCCACTTTACATCTTGAGTTAGCTCCCCTGAGCTAATCTTACAGGAAGCATCACCTGATGTCTATAACAGGGAAGATTTGTCATTTAAAAAAAATCTGACTTCCAAGAAAAGTGTCCTTTTTCATATTTTCCCTTGCCTTGCACCCACCTCACTCCCATAGATGTATTTTACGATAGCATGCTAAAAAGACTAATCTGATAATCAGCAAAGTTATTTTCTTACTAAAATTCTATTGAATGGGACAAATGTGTGAAGACCCAGGCCTTGAAACAGTGACCCTGTGGTTCCAGATAAGGGGCTGCCTCAGCAACGCTACCTCCACACCTTAGTTTGCTAGCTGCCTGGTAGGCTAGAGCCCCCGTAGCCACTGCCTTTGTCACGTGTGGGGATATATGACCACTCAGCTACCACAGACACAGCCATGCTCCTAATTCTGAACCTGGGCCCTGATGTGACTCCCAGCCCTAATTTCTGCCTACATCCCCTGATTGTGAGTTATATTCCTTGCTGCAGCCTCTGAAGCATAGAATTTGGCATTTCTATTTCCTAGAGAAACTAAAGTGCAGAAACAGCAGAGTTATAAACAGTCCAAGAAAGACAGACCTGCCATATTTTGTTAAAGAAAAACCACCCAAAATGAGTTCATGGACAGTTTGAAAGGTTTTGTGCGACAGTTATTACTTGCTGGCCATGGGCAGGCTCTACCTGGTGTAATATAATAATATAAATCTATAAAAATGAAAGCATAGAGATAGCCTCTGAAGTCAATCCACAGCTTCTGTACAGCTTCAGGTAAGCCTTCTTAGTCCTGTAACTTTTAACCTCAATCCCTTTGTCAATCCCTCGTCTCATCATACACAACTTGGCTCACGCTCCTAGACATTTTTTAAACCCAGCTCTCTTAAAAAAAGAAGTAGATCCTGCAGCTTATTCTCTGAGTTGCTTTTCTTCAGTAAAGTATAGAAAAAATGAGAGATGCAGATGTAGTAAAGCCTCTTTAAAATTTTAGTTCAAAATAAAAATTAAAGGTGATTTTCTCACCTATTGCATACATTCATAAACCTGGCAGCAGGATTCTTGTTTTCAAGTTTTCCCTGAATTTCTAGAATCCCCTAGAAAGCAATAAAAATAAGCTATTCCATTTGTGTTCTGTCTCAGTGATAGGAACTGTTTCATCTTAATGGTTCTCCTTGCCATTAACTTTCTCTGTGTGCTCTGTTGACCCACTCAAAATGCAACAGAAATATAAAACTTCCAAACCACTTTATTCCCAGAGGATATGCCAGTCCAGAGAAATTGTCACCAGACAAGCAATCCTAAAGATTGGTGGCATATTGGCACATCTGCTGCTGTAGCTCTTAATCCTCCATTTTGCAATAACCAATAGTTGATGCCATGCTAAAAACACAATCTCTTAAAGAGCAAGATAATAGAAGGCTTGCTCAGAAATAGCTCTTCCCCAGAGTGAGTTTTTGCTTACAAATGGCTCTTATATACTATAACTATATAGTTTGAATCGTTTTGTAACACTGTCAAGAATGCCCAGAAAACAGCTGAAGAATTCAAACTTTTGTCATTGACATGTAGGTTAAATGCAAAATAAAGCAAGCATCAGTAATTAAAAGCAATAACATGTCCGTTTTATTTAATTTCACAAAGCCAGGAAAGTAAGTTAAATTTTCAGAACTTTTAACACCACCCTTTTCTGTATAAGAATTACTGATTCTCAACTGATTCATGGACCATGGATGGAGCATCTCCTGTTATGTTAATAAACATGACTCTGCCTAGACAACAGCCTTAGCGACACGTCTGTTAGTGGGCCACGACAAACCCGACTGGTAGACAGCTGTCCTGGAATTATGGGACTGGAAGGAACCAGGCCCCAGGTGGGCCATAGTGAGCAAGCACATTTGTTTGCACCACCATTCCAGTCGAACATGTGACCTCCATTATCGGTCACCATAACTGCCCGTTATTGGAAGCCATGGCTGCCTGACTTGGATAGGGGGTGCCGCAGCATGGGGGTGTGGCCAGTGGGCCTCACATTGCCCCACCCCACCCTCGGCCAGGTCAATCTGTGGAAACATTTATTCAGTTCCATGGCCTGACCTGGCTGGGGGTGCCCCCACGTCCCTGGGACGTGCAGCCGATGCACTGCCCGCATGTCTATTAACACCCTATGTGAGCTGTCTCTTTTGCAGGAGTTGTGTATTCGTTCATTTTTGGCAGTGATGTTATCTGCTACTTATAGACTGGACAATGACTGTTTTGACTTTACTTACTCTCTGAAGTGAGGAAAACATTCAGGCTGAGTGCACTGGAGAAAAAACCAGCATTTAGTCAATTGCAGTACATTGCCTGAAGAAAATGAACTCATAAGAACAAAAGAACATAAGAAGGGTCATACTGGTTCAGAAGAATGATCCATTGAACCCAGCATCCTGTCTCTAACAGTGGTCAATCTCAGTCGCTTGGGAAAAGTACCCAACAGGTCACAATGGGCTATCCATTACCTGGGTTCAGTCACACGAGACACTTCGGAAAGGCTACCATGCCTTGGTTCTGCCCTGCCTCCAGTCTGGGCAGTGTGATGCAGTATATTGTTTGATCAGCTATCGCCAGATGTCCCTCCCCCAACACATCATGGGGTGAGGTGAGCAGCTGGTCGCTATGTGCTGTGACCTTGGGAAAAGTCCAAGGGAGCATTGTGTAGCAGCGTTGCACCATATGGGATAGGTCTGTTCACATTCTGGGGTTCTTCCTGTCCTACTGCATGGCAAGCTTCACGGTGGGGCCTTGAGTGGCAGCTTCTGTCATCTGTTACTCATTGACATGTCATGACTAAGGTGGAAATTTGGTCAGCTAGAGGAGGGGGTGCCTGCTTGAGTGGCTGGTGCCTCAGCCCACCCAAGCCATGGCGGGATCTCTGGCAGTGGTCCAACTGCCCCATGGGCGGGGGGGGGGCACTTGTCTGCCTAGATACCCATGCTGGCTTCACAGTGTGGTGGCTGTGCTTGCCTGCCATGGAGTCCCACTGGAATCAGACTCCAGCAGATCATGTGGAGACACCCTCTGTTGCCGGGGAACTGAAAAAAAGCTCAACTCCCACCAGTAAGGCATTATGTCCCCTAAACCTATATTACTAATAGCTTTTAATGGATCTACTCTCCAGGAACTTATTCAATCCTTTTTTAAACCCAGCTATACTGCTGGGCTTGACTACACTCCCTGGCAACAAATTCCACAAGTTAATTGTGTGTTGAGTGAAAAAATATTTTCTTTTATTTGTTTTAAATCTACCATCAGTTAGTTTCATGGCATGTCCTCTAGTTATAGTACTATTTGAGAGTGTAAATAACCATTCTCTATTTATTCATTCCACACCTCTCATGATTTTATAAAATTCTATCATGTCCCCTTTCAGTTGCCTCTTCTCCAAGCTGAAGAGCTCTAACATTTCAAGCCTCTCTTTGTACAGGAACTGCTTCATAACCTTTATCAGTTTTGTTGCCCTTCTATGTACTTTTTTTGGTTCTACTGTGAAGTCACGCCCGGCGGAGCTCTTCTGGGTGGTGCGGGGGCTGGTCAGTCCAGCCTCCCTCTGCCTGGACGGGGACTTGTCCCAAGCCCGTTGTGAGAAGTTTGTCAACTACTTCGCGGACAAGATTGCTTGGATTCAGACCTACTTTGACGTTGGATTAGGGGCAGTAGGGGAAGAGCGCAAGGGGATGGAGGTCCCGTCTGGTCCAGCTTTGTGGGGGGAGTTTCAGGAAGTGACGCCGGCTAATGCGGCAGATGTCTTGGGGTCTGTGAGGGCCATCTGTTGCGAACTCGATCCGTGCCTGTCCTGGTTAGTGAAAGCTTCCAGGGAGATGCTGGGGACAGTGCTGGTGAGGGTAGTGAATGCGTCCTTGCAGCAGGGGAGGCTGTCGCCCAGCCTCAAGGAGGCTGTGGTACACCCCCTTCTGAAAAAACCATCCTTGGACGTGGATGCGCTCGCCAGTTACCGACCTGTCTCTAACCTTCCCTTTTTAGGGAAGCTTATTGAGCGGGCGGTGGCACTCCAGCTCCAGGTGCATCTGGATAGCATCGGTTTCCTAGACCCTTTTCAATCTGGGCTTCGCCCCGGCTATGGCACTGAGACGGCGTTGGTGGCCTTGGTAGACGCCCTCCACCAGGAGATGGATGCAGGATGTTCAACATTTCTCAACCTGCTAGATCTCTTGGCCGTTTTTTACACCATGAACCATGGGCTGCTATTGAGACAGCTGCGTGACCTGGGGGGTCTGGATGGGACTGTTCTTGAATGGTTCTGCTCATTCCTCTTGGGGATATGCCAGCGGGTGTTGTTGGGGGATGAGACATCGTGCCCCTGCGCCTTATCATGTGGTGTTCTGCAGGGTTCCATGCTGTCTCCTTTATTATTTAATATGTACATGCAGCCCTTGGGGGAGGTCGTGAGGGGGTTTGGGGTGCGGTGTCACTAATATGCTGATGATACTCAGCTGTACCTCTCCTTTTCAACTGACCAAGACCCGGCTGTCTCGTTGCTATCCCAGTATTTGGAGGCCATGGCGGAGTGGATGCAGCAGAGCAGACTGAAGCTCAACACCGATAAGATGGAGGTGATGTTGGTAGGGAGAGCGAGGGAGGTGGTGGCCCCCCTGATTGGGGGAGTTCGCCCTCCTATAGCTCAGCAGGTCCGGAGTCTGGGGGTGATATTGGACACAGACCTGCGCCTGGAGTAGCAGGTGGAGGCAGTCACTAAGGCTGCCTTCCGCCAGTTGTATCTGGTGTGTAGCCTGCGTCCATTCATCTCCGTCCTGGACCTGGCGTCCCTCATCCATGCCTTTGTCACCTCGAGGCTGGACTACTGCAACGCACTCTACGTGGGGCTTCCCTTGTTCCTGGTTCAGAGGCTGCAGCTAGTGCAGAATGCGGCAGCTCATCTCCTTACGGGGACGGGCCGTTGGGAGCATATTACACCTGTACTCCAGACTCTGCACTGGCTGCCAATAGCATGCCGAGCCAGGTTCAAGGTGTTGGTGTTGATCTATAAGGCCCTTTATGGTCTGGGCCCCTCTTACCTCAGGGACCGCCTCGCCCTCCGTGCCCCAGAGCAGCTCCTGTGGTCGGCCGGGGGTGCCTTCTTGGAGGTTTCCCACGTAAAGCGGGGGGCCGCAATGGAGAGGGCATTCTTGGTGGCCGGGCCACGCCTTTGGAACTCCCTTCTGGAGGAAGCCTACCTGGCCCCAAGCCTATTGTCATTCCGGCGGTGCTGTAAAACCTGGCTGTTCGCCCAGGCCTTTCAGGGTGAGGGGGCGGGTTAGGGTTAGGGTTTTTCACCCCCCATCCTGTTTTTACTGTTTTAACTTCTGGAGATTTGTTTTCTAAATATTTTGGTTATTGCTGATTCTTTTAAACTGTTTTTATAGTGTTTTTATGTATTTATATTTGTTGGAAGCCACCCCGAGCTGGTTGCAGGAGGGTGTGGGGTATAAATTAAATAAATAAATAAATAAATAAATATACTATGGGTGTTAACAGAAGTGATGGCAGAATGCCAGCATCACAACCTGACCTGGGACATGAACCTGCCACCAACATGGCCTTGACTGGGTTGGGTTGGCCAACAAACATGCCAGCGACCAGGATATCAGGAAAGACAGGCAGCTGCACATATGTGCAGCCATCCAGACCCTCAACCTGCTATAATGGGCAGCCATAGAAGCCAATATGGTGGACCAATCTGGACGTGGTCATAGCAGGCCATAAAAAATGTTATAACCTGCTGTGCCCCAATTTGGACTGATTGGGTGGACCATAGCTCAGACTGTGCCCGTGGAGGTCTCTGGCATTGCAGCCTGGGATCACCACTGACAAACCCAGGAGCAATCCTGAGTGAACATCTGGTGGCAGCACACCAAAAAATGTGCCGGTGATTCCCGGGACAAGTGGGCCTCATTGGACTAAAACAGGCTACCATCAAATTTGTTAACATTCTATATCTCTTCTGAAATGGGGCAACCAGAACTGCACACAATGTTCAAGGTGTGGTCATACTATAGATTTATACACAGGCATTATGATATTTCCAGTTTTATTCTTTATCCCTTTTTGAATAATTCCTAACATCCTGCTTGCTTTTTTGACCTCCCTGAAGGTGCAGTATGATTGAATGAAGGATTAGAAAAATGTCCCCAGAAAACAGATAATCTGTTCCTTTATGGAAGATCAAGGCTAAGATCTTACAATAGCCCAGCCACATGTTCACTTAGAGTGTCTGGTGGAAGAGTTTGTGGTACAGAATTCATGTGGCTTGTATTAGGGGTGCACAGAGGGAAAAAAAATCATTTTCATTTTCATTTTGTTTTCATTATTAAAATTGCATTCATTTTCATTATTTTTTCATTATTCATTTTAGTTTTCATTACTTATTTTTGTATTTTTTATTTTTATATCATTTCCAGTCATTTTTGGTATTATTGGATTTTTTTTGTAATTTCCAGTATATCAGTAATACTGGAAATTATCAGAAATTACCAGAAAATAACAAAAATAACAAACATTTTGGTGATTTTTGTTATTATTGTTTTCATTTTTGTTATTACAATAATGAAAATGACATTTTTGGTTTTGTTATTGTAATAACAAAAACAAAATGCACTGCCCAGCTTGTATGCATCGGGAAGGCCAGGGAAACATTTTGCTTCCCTGAAACATCAGGTTCCTGATGCTTCTTCTGGCATGCAGCCCTGGATTAACTTCAGTGTGGTGCTGTGTCTAAAAGTCCCAGTGAAGCCCACAGCATGACCTTCAGAATAGAAATAGCTGCAATGATATTTGTACAAACTCATTTTAAATGTCAGTGACACAGATTTGCTTTTATTTAAACTCAGACTTTACTATTGTAATGCCAAGCACAACAGTATTGCATTAACAACAGAACCAGTTACAAAATAAAAAATTAAAAAATGAAGATAGTTTTTGCAGTTTTGGCCTCAAAAATGAATACACATCAAAAAGTAGACAGTTTGTATAAAATGTAAGAAGTTTAACTAAATGATTTAAAAAAAAAAAAAAGACAGTGAAACCTAGCAAACCTCCCTAAGAAATAGCAAAACACAGTTCTTCAGTAGTTGTGTTCTGCAACTAAAAATGTTGTACTGGAAACTCTACGAGAACACGTAAAGTAGTCCTTTAAAACAGAAGACAATCAGTTCCTCTAGTGTAGATCAGGGGTGGGGAAATGCTGCCTGTGGGGGTCAAATATGCAGCCTGTGGCTAGGTTTTTTGTGACCCCTTTCCAGTTCCAGATCTGCCCTCTGTTCCACTTCCTATCTCCAAGCACTGAAAAGTAGAGCTCAGGGTAAAGGAGCAGAGATGAAAGCATGTATACAAGAATAGTGGACACATCGATGGAATAGATCCATGGTGTGGTGGAGCCTCCTTTTCCTGAGCAGACCCCTTAAACACCCCTGTCCTCAAAGTCTATGACCCTTTTTACATAGGCTGCGGTGCTGGGGTGTGTGTGATGTTTGAGCCGGTGCATGTGCGGAGGGCAGGGGGGAAAGTGCAGTTGGGTGCACACCAACCTCCACCCATCACACATGCATGGAACAATCAATTAAACAATCACTGGTTGGGCATGGGATTGGCCTCACAATTTGGAACTGGGATTTTAATGAGATTTCCCATTTTGATGAAATCTCATTTCAGCCCTACTCTGTAATCAGGAAGGAGGAAAAGGAGACATAGTAGGAGTTCCCAAGTTCTACTATACAGCAGCTATTTACATCTGAGTAGAAGTTCTGCTGGAAACATGGCTGAAAAGCTGTATACACAATTTCTTTTCTCACAGCTTAAACAAAAGCTAAGAGGTGTCAATTTTAGAGAATTATAAATAATATGAACTGCATGAAAATGTTATCATATTTAGACTATAGTGACTCTTATCCATCAAGAGAAAATACTATGTAAATAAGGTAGAATGTACTGGGACACATTTTTATCTTAATTCATATTGCTGGACAGAGGGGAAATGGTTGCAGTTAATATTCTGACTAGTGATGGGAGAAACTCAGGGAGGTCAAGTCAGATAAGTCCTAAATCATCTGGCTTTTATCTAAAGGCTATTAAGTTCTTCCAGAGCCTTTTAACCTTCTCTCTTTTTTGCTCTCGCTATTTTCCAACAAAGTGTCCTCCTTCTGCTTCACCTGCCAGCTTGACTGATTTTTGACACTTCATAACTCTTTCTCCTTTTGATCATTTCCAATGTAAGCTCTACAACTCACAGCCCTCATATTCCTTTACCTGTCTCCCAACACACCAGCACCCTTACTGCTAAAGTACCTTAGCTTTGCAGATGAATTTCCAATGTGTATTCATTATAGCCACCTCTTAACAATTCTTTCTCCTGGGAAGGTACAACTCAGTCATAACTAGAGCTGAAATGAGTAACTGCAGAAATAGGTATACCCAACAAACCTCTGGTACCCAAATCAACCCAACAACATCAGGTACCAGTGCAGGTACCCAACTGAAACTTGATTCAAGTACCAGATCTCCCAGAATGCCAACTTCTAGTACAGATTTTTCAATTTCAGTATCAATTTTTCTGTTTCTTTTGCTGTTTTTGTGGGTTACGGTCCTGGAAAGCCAACTCTGACCCCATGTTTTTCAATTTCCAGGCCTGATTTTTTAACTTCTGGTCCTGATTTTTTACCTTTATGTCCTGATATACCAATCAGTCATCATAAAATTTAAAAACTGGCACTGGAAATTACCAATCAGTACCCCGTCGAGTACTTGGTGTGGTACTTTAAAATGTGGGTATTATCCACGGGTACTAAATTAAGTACCTGTTTCACAATGAAAATGAGTAGTTTAAATTCTTCCATTCTTCCAGTATGCATTACCACGAACCTCTATCCTCTAATATCATCTGCTGTGAGTTACACATTTATTTTGCCTTCTGGTGTTCATCAGAGTAGTCTTGAATTACCTAGATGATATCCTGTCATCACTTTTATGCCATCTTCCAGTTTGCTGACAGATATGACACATAACCCATTCTTGCATTGATTGACTACTTTTAACCTCATTTCAGAGGCACATAGGCACATTCATGACTTGTAGTACTGTAGCATATGAGAGCCCCTGCCCCCCTTCTGAGGTAGAGAAGTATTATCATTTACACCATACAGATACAGAACCAAGAGAGACTTAGTGACTGGCCTAAGGTCACACTGAAAGGCTGTGTGTGAACAGGGAACAGAGCCAAGATCTGTCAAATCAAATATGAGCATGCTAATTACTAGACCATCTTTCTGTACTGAGAATTTTCCATTTATTCCTTCATCCTAATTCCATCCTGTCTCAAAGTTGATTTTAAATACATGATAAATCAGGTCACTAATTAATTTAGAATAGATATTCGTAAGCTTTCTAGATATTAAAGAAGTAGGGAGCTAACCAGAATCCTTAGTTTCCTTTCTGCTATAATCGTCTGTGGGCCCAGTAGTTCATGCGTAGAATAAATGCATTATACAGAGGTAATAAAATCTGCCTATAATGACCTGGAAAACTAGGTAGCATATGAATAGGATGTCATACCTATGTATGAAAAATGTACCTGTCAAAGATGTTGTTATACATGGATTTGACATCAACCTTGTCTAAAAACATTTTTTATTGATAACACAGCTTGGAAATACAATAAAATGGAATGCAGTCTTCAGTATCTCTTTACCTATTGTCACACAGCTTATCAACCTGTTTAACTTTTACTTCATATTTATTCTCTTTGTAAAATAAAAAAGGGCACTGCATTCAACTATTATAAAATAGCTGTCCTCTTACTTGACTGGAATATTACCTGGGTGAAAACAGACATGCACATAACTCTGTTTTACCACCACTTTAACATTTCTTATGCATGTTGTAAGGCTGAATTTGTGCTCTCTGCAGCCCTGCAACATGCATAAGAAATGTTAAAGTGGTGAGCAGAGTTAAAGGTTTGTATCTGTTTTTACCCCATCTCTACAATTAGTCCAATTGTTTTCAGTTGGCAGAGTATGATGACACTACATACAGGGTTCAAATTTCTTTCTACTCAAGTCAACGGCAAAGTGGAAGTTTGTCCTGCCCAGGTGAGTAAGAAATTAAGAAACTGGAAAGATGACGACCCTTTGTAAAATTCTGCCTCTATTGACATATGTGGCAAAACAACTGTTGACTTGAATTGGATAAGCATTTTGTCCATTGTCTTTAAAGGGACACTGTCAAGATAAAAGGGATGGATCAGATTTGGGGAAAATGTTAATCCTTAAGGTTGTATGCACTGAAGTACATGGTTTTAAATTTCTGAGGATTCCCTTTGAAATTTGTAGCCAACAGGACTGGTCAATATTACTAACTCACAAACATGATTGGATTCTAGGCAGTGGTTCCTTGATTTATTTCACAATAAAAATAAGGTAAGTTACTTCACTTATGATTAGAGATGTGGCATTTTCACCAGGAACAAGATTTTCTAAGTGTAGCTCCCACTGAAGATTGTGACAAAATGATTTAGCATAAAGAAAGCAAGTGGGATCTGGTAGGGAGGGATAACTTCATTCCTTATGCAGTTCCCTCTGAAATGCAATGGCAATGCATTCTTATGGAGGACTTCCTTATGGAGTTCCTTCTGAAATGCAATCTTGTGTTTGGCATTGTACATGAGAAAGTGTACAAACACTTATAACTTGGAGGAACTACTTATGGGCTGTCAGTTTATTCTGGCATGTAGACATGGCTGAAATGTCTCTTGTACTAAAGATTGCACATGCAGCCCCCACATTCAGATGACACAGTAAAATATAAAGTATTGTCTCCTGACGCTGAGAAAACTAGTTTTTAATGGGGATGCTCATTTGTTGGTGGCGGGTGTTATTTTAACAATAGTCAAGCCTTTCTGGGACATAAATTATTTTACACCATTTTGTAAAAGTTGGTCTAAAAGCTAAAAAAGGATAACGTTGGGCAGGTAAGAAAGAGGAACCCCAAAGGCATCCTTGGTATGGCCTTTGGGTCTTTCAGCTTTCTTTGTGAAGAATTAAAATCACTTTGAAAAATAATTGCTAGAGAAAGTCAATTTATCTTTTGTGCAATATGCTCTGCAGACTAGTTCTCATCTTTGATAGGCCCAGGGCCATCAGAAGAGGTAAAGAAAGGGTATTGCTCCTTTTCAGAATCTCCAGGTAAAAATGGCTTAGTACTGATGTATCTAACTTCTTTTAATCTATTAAGCAGGTTGAAAGGTTTGGTGAAGATTTGTAATCTAGGCTTGTTGATCTTTGCCTGGCTGAGTTCATGATAAATTTGTTATTATATAAAAAAGAGTATAAATTGAAATTTTAGGAGCCTCCTCTTTCCCTAGATGAATATTATGAAATCCAACCTCCATTGACATTAGAGATAAAACATGAATTGATTTCAGGTGGGGATCAAAGACCTTCATCTCTTGACTAGCAGATCCTGTTCAACTTTTGTGGGAGCTGGAGGAATGTATGATTATTTAGGGATGTGCAAATGCAGGCATAATTCTGATTTTTATTCTGGTTGCAGTGCCAATTTTTTTTGGGGTGTGTGCGCATTTTTTGTCTCAACATTTTGGTATGTGCTACAGTTGGTTGGGAAGCAACCACGCAAGGGTCTGAAGCCTATGTGTACTATAGACTGTATGTTCAAGGGGCTGCAGTGTTCTTTGTGTGCGTGCACATGCAACCCACTAAACCTGGTTATGTAAACACTCACCATGGTTCTAGAGTCTGCCAGAATAGTGAATGGGTTCGGTCTGTTTTGACAGTGGAACTCCCATTTTTGGTGGAAGGCAGACACAACTTGATGTGCATATTTGTACTCTGAACGCTAACCCATACCCTGAGTTACTCCAGTAAGGAAGAGGGACAACAGAAAATGATTTAGGGTGATCAAACTTTATATAGGTAAAGAAAACACACTGTGGTAATATTAACCCTCAAGAATTACAATGTGCTCTGGTCACTATAAGAATATAACAGCTCTGCTAAAAAATAAAAATAAAAATAAAAATAAAAATAAAAATAAAAATAAAAATAAAAATAAAAATAAAAATAAAAATAAAAATAAAAATAAAAATAAAAATAAAAATAAAAATAAAAATAAAAATAAAAATAAAAATAAAAATAAAAATAAAAATAAAAATAAAAAACTCAGCAATCCAAAAAACTTTCTTCAGCATCTGCAAAAGCTGCATAGGTTAATAGAGGAAAATCTTATACAATGGATAGCATACAGGGCTAGCCTTACCACACATAAGGTGACAGGGAGATTGCTCCTGGTGCTGATCTTTTCTCTACTTCAGGCCCCCAGAGTGGCCCCCCAAATTCACCAGGGCAGTGTGAAGTGCACCCACTCCCAGTGGGGTCCTAAACATGACATCTGCAGGGGTTCTACATTTTATCTTCACCCTGGACCCCAACTACATATATCACAACTGGCACAAAGAGTAAATGCAAAATTCCTTTAGTGACTTTGTTCCTTTTCCTTGTTGCTGTTGGACCTGAAGAACAAAATCTTTGCTTCTTATTCTGTAGGTCCTGCAATCAACCAAAACAGGCCATGAGAATGAGCCTCAGGTTATATAGGCCTTTACCTCCCCTCAGGCGGAGGCGTAGCTTCCTCATGCTGGGCCTAGCTGAACTGGCTGGAAATGCCCAACTGAGCATGCTTTTGTAACACTATGACCACATTCACACCTGATGTGATGGCGTCAAAAGACCCACAAGGCAAAGATGGATCCTGATGCCAGAAGTAGCACCAGTGCGAACGGGGTTCTTCTGCGGCTTTGCTTGTGGATGATGGGGCTGGATTTTGCACCCTGTCATCTGCGAGCAAAGCCATGGCAGAACCCCATTCACACCCGTGCTACTTCTGGCATCAGACTCTTCCCTGCTGCCACGTTTTTGCCTCACGGGTCTTTTGCCACTGCTGCGTTAAGTGTGAATGTGACCTTATTCTGTGGTCTGAATATCCTGCTTCAAACTTAAAATATCTGTGTAGTCCTGGGCAGGGCAAATATCTGGGTAAAGGACTGCAGCTGAGATTTAACAGGGGCTCATTTAAACAGGACCAGTCTAACATGGGAGAGTGAATCATTCTGCATTCAACTATTACAATATGTTGGGTTTTTTTTTTTAAAAATCACATAATAATTTAACCATTTGATTTTGGCCACTTTTACACGGATGCCACCCACCCACGAACACCCGGAAACACCCATCAGATGGCGTATGCCCCTGGTGCTGTTGCTGTCCCCGGCCCTCCCAGGGCCCGTTGGTGCGGGTGTTCCCCATTGCCCTGTCCCGTCTCTCCTACAGCTACTGTTGTCATTCTGCTGGCGATCTTGCACCTAGGCATGATAGTGCAGCAGCTGGAGCGGGCAGCGTGGGATATGAGGGTGGCGGGGAAGCTGTTCGATGGCATCCATGAGTGTGCTGCCTGTTTGCTGGGCCCTGTGCCTGTGTCCCGCTGTGGGGGGTTCTGTTCCTTGGTGCCCGGGGCTGGATCTGATGGCTGTCTCTCCCTCTGTCTCATTCAGTGCAAGCCATGATCACAGAGTGGACCCGGGAGCAGGGGGCATTGTTGGAGCTCGTCCTGCACGTCCTGGAGTGGGTGCACTGGCTGGACCACGCAGACGCCGAGCGCTGGCACCGGGCATGGGGTCACTGGCCCTATTGACCGGGTGTTGTCCCGGACCTGCCGCTACTGGTGCTGGCCCCCCCTTCAGTTGCCCCATCCCCCTTCTCTGGCCTTTTGTTTTTTCCCCCTGTTGCTGGTTCTCCATTTCATTAAAGGTGTTTGTGTTCCTTCCCAGTGTGTCCGTGTTTTGCTTTGCTTTGACCTCTTCCCTTGTGCGGGTGCCTCTGGGGGGGGTTGCAGGGTTGCCTGTGTTGTGTGGGTGCCTTCCCCCCTCTGGCCCCCCGTGGGCTATGAGCCCATCCCTGTGTACTTCTGTTGCCTGCTGTGTGTGGGCCGCTCTGCTGGGGGGGGCTGTCTGAGCTCTCTCCCTCTTGCTCCGCCCACGTGGGTCCTGGCAGCTCGGGGGCAGGGTCACGTTGCACAGCTTCATTTGCCCTTGGCCAGCCATGTTGTGCCATCACTATGCCAAGTGGGGCTTCCCCGCTGGTCCCAGATGTCCGTGTACTTGCACGGGTGTTTGCTGGGTGCTTCCTGGGATGGGTGTTTGGCCACTGGGTGTTTGTCGGCCCCTCCCCTTTTCTTCCCACAACCCCCTGCGGCGCTGTCTGTGTAACTGTCTCCCTGCTCGGCGCTGCTGGGTGTTCACTGGGTGTGCTCACCCATCCACACCCATCTCCTCCCATCGGCGTTGTTGTGCTGTCCATGTAAAAACAGCCATTGTAATCATGATTTGTAATTACAGTGGTATACATTTTCTTAACTTTTTTCTTTGTTTTAAAAGAAGAAGAATGCAAGACCTAATGTCTATATCCAAAAAGTACAGCAGTTGAGAATACAAATAAATAACAATAATAGCAGTTCACATATTTCCTTGGCTCAGACAATGTTCTATGATGACATAAATAAATCGATTCTTAGTCTCTGGTGATCCTTCGTGTGCTTATAGGCTGAAGCCAAATCCTGTTTCTCTGTGAAATTACAGGAAAGTTGTTAAAAAATGAACTCCAGGTTAAGCTCTTATCTCTGTCTCTTCTGCTGAGCTGGCTGGATCTGAACTGGCATACAAGATGGCTGACAATGTGGTTACATAGTTCAGCCACAGTATATTGCACAAATCCATTTACCCAAATTACTTAACTGAGTTCTTTTTCTTCTCAAAATGTCAGATTAGAAAACAGAGGCAATTAACCATTTTTCCTACTTCCATATAACACAACCAGTAAATGTGCGGAATTGCCATTTCCTCTCTTCTCTTCAAATGTAAACAACTTTACAGTCATCTGAACACTAAAGTTTACCCAACCTGTGAAACTACAGCAAAGTTGTTAAGATGGCTGCCTGTCTCATTACCCTTCCCACCCCCAGGAGTAGATACAGTCTAGAACCATAGTATACAGCACAGTAATACAGTATAGAATCATTAAATAACTATAAAAAATATATGCGTAACAACATTACTATGGATCAGCATTCAGCACTGCAGCCTATTATTGCTAACAACAACAATCTAACATGGCTTAACAATAAAATCAGTAACACTTCATAGCAGGAAATCCCTAAATAGGACTCTAACAAAGCAAGTATCTACACATACCTGCAAATTAGACATAGAATACAGTTGTGCAAACCACACACTAATACATGTGCAAAAATTGCAGTACAGGTTTTGGGTTTCAAATGCAGAAGTCAAAAAGGGATTTTTGAACTTAGCTGTGTTTTATCCAAACCCAAATGCACAACCCTAGTTAATATGAAAAAGATCAGTGAGATTTTTACTAATTTTTTTGAACTCTGTATGCATCATTCTACTAGATCAGGGGGAATAATCTACATGAGTTGATGAATTAATCAGAGTCCATCTGTTTCATACCAAACATTGTTCATAATCAAGAGAAGGAAAAGAGGTGAGATGAAGTCGAGCCAATTTTTTCTAAGTATAATATTTCCCACATTGCTCCCAAAGCAACTAGAATTGGAAGGAACTCAGCACCTTGCAAAATTAAGTTCTTAAAGAAGTCTGTAATTTTAATTGGGAAATTGTGTTCATTGTGGTTTTCCCATTCAGTGTAGAAAATACAGGAACCACAGGTCCCTGATTTGAATGCACTCCTAAAATGGCTTGATATGCATCTTCAGAGGAAGTGTATACATTACTGGAAGCAAATTAAAGGGCGTAATGCAATTTATAATTTTTTAACTGGCATAAAATACATTTGGCGTCTAGAATATTGGTTGTCATATTTGTTGGGGTCTCAAATGTCATAATTTATTTTTATCACAGTAGAACCTACAGACACAATATTTATTTCAGTCCCATTGTAGTAGAGTTCAAATACATAATGATATCTAATAATCTCTTCACAAATAATTGAAATGGAAAAGGGTGAAGAGAGGAAAAACTCAAAATAACTGTTTTAAGATTAACAGCCGGTCCATAGCCGACGGAGAGCCAGAAGACTGCCCAAGTCTCCTGACTCCCCATTCCAGTGACCTATCTGCTTGATCATATTTTCTCCAGACTTGTCTTCCCAGTGGGTAAAAAACAACAGTTCAATAGACTTTAAAAATGAGGTTCTTTAAAATTATGGGTCTACTAACAATCTTTGGATAAATCCAGGCTAAGGGCCTAATACAAAGCCCTGTGTAATCAATGAGACTAAGGCCGTTTTTAGACGAGCGCGGCGGCGCCCGCGCTTGTTTCCAAAAAAGCCGGCAGCCCATTCCACACGAGACGCTGCCGCCGAATACGCGCATGTGCGGCCCGACGCGCATCCATTTCCGGCCGCGTCTGACCAGCCTCGATCGCCGACCCGGTCAGTTCGCGCACGGAAATGGATGCGCGTCGGCCGCGCATGCGCGTATTCGGCGGCAGCGTCTCGTGTAGAACGGGCTGCCGGCTTTTTAAAGAAACAAGCGCGGGCGCCGCCGCGCTCGTCTGAAAACGGCCTTAGTGACATTCAACAGTTAGACATATCGTCTTCCAGATAAGATGCTAAATTAGGATTTCTTCTGCTTAGCTCTCAAACCTGTCCAAGTGAAAGTTAAAAGAACTCATTATCCCAGTTGAGATCATTCTTAGATCTTATCTAATCATAATCTTTCCTCTCCAGTGAAATAAGACTCAGTTCACAATCTAAACTCCAGTGAGTATGTAATTGCTGCTACACTGGCAGTTTTCCCCTTCTAGCTGTCAAAGTATATTGTCCATGTATAATTCCCTTTTTTGTCCTATGCAAATAGCATAGCCCTCTAAGCTACCTTGGAAAATGAGCTAATGTTGAGTAACTAAAAAGAACAGAGGTATGTAAGGCTGCATTTACATCTGCAGCGGTGGCAGAGAGAGCGGCGAGGGAAGACGCGGTGAGGGAAGATGCGGCAGCAGGGAGGAGCTGGATGACAGGAAAAGAGCCGGTGCGAATGGGGATTTGCTGTGGCTTCTCTTGTGCATGTCAGGGTGCAAAATTCTGCCCTGACATGTGCAAGAGAAGCCATGACAGATCCCTGTTGGCACCAGCTTTTTTCCTTTAATCTGGCTCCTCCCCACTGCCACGTCTTCCCTCGCTGCTCTCTCTGCCACCGCTGCCGATGTGAATGCAGCAGATCACCGCTGCCGCAGATGTGAATGTGACCTATGAATCATAGACCAGAGGTGGGTGAAGTTCCTAACCCCAAGAGCCACATACCAAAATCTACATATGGCTGAGAGCCCAAAACTCATACATGCGTGCATGTGCTGTGCAGCCCTTTGAAAGCTGAAACATCTCCCAGGCTGGACCTCACCTCTTCATGAGTCTCCTGCTTTGTGATTGACTGGCTGAGCCACTGATCTGTGGTCCTGGCTTCTGGGGAACAGCTGTGATTCCTCTGCTGAGTAAGGCACCCAATGAAGTAAGGCACAGCACAGGACCGTTAAGGCAATACGGGTTCTGGGACTGGCTCTAGCCAAGTGTCGCACTTGAAGTGCCTGAGCTTCCTAAGCCACAGTTTGCCCACGTCAGATTTATCTGTGCAGTTGATAAATTTCTACATTAAAAACAAATTGTCTAGCTAAAAATCAGCCAAGGGTCATGAAAAGAGCTGTTGGAAATGACAGAGGTTCCAGAAACTATTCTATTCTCTTTCAAGACAGTAAAATCTGAAAGAAAATTTTAGAAACCCAGGAAGCTAAGTTCCATTGAAAAAAGTTGTGTTTATTGGTATTTGACGGTGAATTCTTATAAAAGAATAATCTAAGTAGCTTAAATAACAACTGAATAAATAGAAAAATAGAATAAATGATTGTTCAGTTACTACTGTGCAATTTACTGTGCAAATATACTCTACTGTATTGCTATATTATGCTAGTTTATGCTAAAGAGAGAGAGAGAGAGATTTATTAAGCGTAACCAAGGTTATTGTGTAGTAACAGAACAAAAGTGTAATGCGTACTTTATATTTGATAAGAAAATTCTATGTGGGTTTACAGACAGCAGCATATGTACCCAGTATCTAACGAAGATTTCTCAGTAGGTTGTTCATTTTTCTTTTCTGTGTTTTTATTTTCTTTATAGGGCTGCCTATTTCCTCTTGTTTCTCTTCATTCTTCCTCTTACTTTTGACCACAATCCTCAAATCATTTACTTC
Source organism: Sphenodon punctatus (assembly GCA_003113815.1). Classification (NCBI taxonomy): domain Eukaryota; kingdom Metazoa; phylum Chordata; class Lepidosauria; order Sphenodontia; family Sphenodontidae; genus Sphenodon; species Sphenodon punctatus. Next base: position 602,830 of record QEPC01015290.1, read on the forward strand.
AGAGTTGTCCCATTATATGTCAAAAGGACTACACTGGAGTAAGTGTTCTGAAAGTTATGGTCATAACTTCAGCTACATTACTTCACTTATTTTACAGAAGCTTCTCTTCTCTGTGCCCTCTTCCATGCTTCCTTGAACCCAGAGGTTCCCAATATATGGAAGCCCAACTAAGATCTAGGGATGTGCGAACACCAGGCAGTTTGGTGTTTGGTCCATTCGCATTCAGCCTCTTCGGCCTGAACGGGTTCAGGGGGCCAAACTCGTTGGGGGGGAGCTTTTCCCTCCCCCCCTCCCCCCTCCAGGCTGCGCGGGTGAAAGGGGCACTGAGGAGAACACCCCCCTGTCTAGCCTCATACATTTTTTAACCCCACCTCACCCCAGGGATCACCCTAACTGGTGGTTCCAGGGCTCCAGCCCTGGGTCCAGCATTGGCAGCACTCAGGAGCACTTCAGGCCGCTACTTGGTCTTTCTGGTAAAACCAGAAGGCCTAGTAGCAGCCTTAAGCACTCCGGAGCACCGCTGCTGCCAGACCCACCGATGGACCTGATGCTGCTACCGCCGCCGCTGCCAGACCTAGAGCCCGACCTACCTGGTGGTGCCAGGGCTCTAGCCACAGGTCCAGTGGTGGCAGCTGCAGCAGCAGTGGCAGGTCGGGCAGTGGTGGTGCTCCGGAGTGCTTCAGTCTGATACTAGGCCTTCCAGTTTGACCTAGAAGTCCTAGTAGTGGTCTGAAGCACTCTGGAGTGCTGCCGCTGCTGGACCCGCCACCGGACCCACCACCGCTGGACCCATGGCCAGAGCCCCAGCACCACCAGGTAGGGTGATCCCTGGAGTGGGGGGGTTAAAACATTTTTTTACGTGGCTGGACAGGGTGGGGGGGAGGTGATCCCTGGCGCCCCTTCCACCCACGCAGCCTGGAGGGGGAGGGGGGAGAGAAAACCGGGTTCCTCTCTGCCCCCGCCCGAATGGGTTTGGAACCTGAAATTTGTTCAGCTGGTTCGGGCGGGGGGAGGGGGGGTCAGATTCGGGGTGTTCACAAAGAGGCCGAACAACCTGAGTTCGGGCCGCACCCCGAACTTCCGAACCGCGTTCGCACATCCCTACTAGGATCATGCCATTTGTGGATGGGGTCACAATCCTGATAGATAATTATATGAAAATATGTCTTTGTGTGGAAACAGACTGCTCGGCAGTGGCCCAATCTGGGCTGGTTTGGGAAGCTTCCATTGACACCGTCTGTACTGGGTCAGGCCACACAACAAACATGCCCACAGTCAGGCCTCTGGGGAGGGTGGGGAAATGGATGATTGTGCAGCCAGCCCTGCCCCTATTCTGCACCCAATGCCTCGCCCCCTGCCATGACTGACAGCAATGGTGGCCGGCCATGGAGGACCTGATCCCGGCCATGTCTTCTGGGTACAGCAGACATGATAGTTCTCTTTGGTCCAATTAGGCAGACATTAGCATGGACTGTGGCCTTGGCATAGTTTGGGGTGGGAGCCCAGGGTAGCCACTGACATGGCCTGGTGGCTCGCAGAAGAACCAGTGACTTGCAGGTCAAAGTGGGCCACAGCTGGTCTAAGAAAGCCACCACCACATCTGTTTCCAACCTTTGTTGATATCTGTGATCATGAAGTGACATTTAAATCTGAAAATGGAGTGCTACAGAAAAAAAGTTTGGAACCACTACCTTAACATTGTGTTCTCTTGTTTTGGGTCACCACCTTCACTATATGATAACACAACCATCAAAATCCATGTGAAACCACAGTATTTTTAGTTACATGACAACCTGTTCAACTTATCTAAGCACTTTCAACTATTCATGAATCACATGATAGCATTGATGGCTTCCACACACATCGTATGAAAAGGTCATGTGAGAACAGGCATTAATGTAATCTGTGGGTTTATTAGGTTTCAGCCTTGCCAATACCACATTCGTTATTTTATTTCTGTGTTTTAGCAATGTTTCAATTTGTGATCTACAGTGCTAATTTCATGAGTCTTCTGTGTAAATACATTCATTTTTAACAACAACAATAACGGGAACAGATGAGCAAACTAGGAAATAACTGTCAATCAATAATTGTTCAGATTTCATAGAGAAGTTTCGTTAATCTGTGCTTGTAACTCTTTTGTGTTCATGTTCATTCTTTTGTGGGGTAGAAATTTATAAAATAATAAATTTTCTGTAAGTATTTGTATGCTGAAACTTTGCTAGCACAAATGCTTGTCAGGAGTAAATTTTAAGCTCAAAGACTCGGTTGTTCATAGAAACACATTTCAAATTGCAGTAAAGCCTTGCTTATTTTGTCCCAGTGTGGTTTCTAGGCACTCTGGGGGAGTTACCATCTGACCTTGATGACCGTCTCATTGATGACCTTGTCAAGCTATGGAATATCTTGCTGACGGAGGCCATCGATCAAAGGGCTCCCAGGCGTCCATTGCCCAGGTGGAGGCTCTGCAGGCCTCCTTGGTTTTTGCAAGGAACTGCGGATGCTGAAGCAAGAGGGGCAATGGTTGGAGCGATGGTGACGTCATTCTCATGCTGAAGCTGACAGATTGCGACATAGAGCTAATTTATGAGCCTATGCTGTGGCTGTGCAGGCAGCAAAGAGGAAGTTCTTTGCTGCCCTCAGAGCGTCTGCAAAATCCCATCCGGCAGAGCTGTTCCGGGTTGTACGGGGGCTGGTCAGTCTGGCCTCCCTCGACCCTGGGGCTAAGTCATCACCCGCCCGCTGTGACCTTTTTGCGGATTATTTTGCAGAGAAAAACGTTAATATTCACCAAGTCCTCCATGTCTCACTTAATACAGTGGACGATGTAGAGGTTGTAGTAACCCCGACTTGTCCAATTTTATGGGATCACTTTCAGTCAGTGACACCCGCGGATGGTGGTGAGTGTCCTTGGGGCGGTTCGAGCCACATCGTGTGAATTAGATCTTGCCTGTCCTGGCTGGTTAAGAGCTGCCAGGAGACAGTGGGGCCATTGCTGGCCGGGGTGGTCAATGTCTCCGTATGGGAGGGCAGAGTGCCGGGCTGCCTCAAGGAGGCGGTGGTGTGGCCTCTGCTCAATCTTCCCTTTTTAGGAAAGTTTATTGAATGGGTAGTGGCTTAGCAGCTCCAGGGGCATCTTGATCGTGTCGGTTATCTTGATTCTTCTCAGTCTGTCTTTCATCCAGGTCATGGCACTGAGACAGCATTGGTGACTTTGGTGGATGATCTCCACCATGAGAAGTATAGGGGTCGATCAACCCTACTAATCCTGTTAGATCTTTCATCAGCATTTGAACCATGAGATGTTGGTGACGCACCTGTGGGACAGTGTGGGGGTGGGCAGGATCATTCTTGAATGATTCTGCTCATTCCTCCTCGAGCCGACTTTGGTTGGGAGAGTACGGGGTATAAATTTAAGATGAAATGAAATGAAAAAAAATTCCTGACTGGGAGAACCCAGCGGATGGTACTTGGTGATTGTTTTTCATCTTACCAAGGCCTCTCATGTGGGGTTCCGCAGGGTTCTGTCTGTCCCCTCTTCTGTTCAATGTGTATATGCAGCCACTCGGAGAGGTGATCAGAGGGTTCGGGGTGAGGTGTCATCAGCATGCGGATTAACACCCAACTGTATCTCTCATTTTCAATCAACCCAGACCCGGCTGTCTTGGTGCTTACCCAGTGTCTGGCAGCTGTCGGGGATTGGCAGCTGTCGGGGATTGGATGAGGGCGAATCGACTGCAACTGAATCCTGAGAAGATGGAGGTGATGTTAGTGGGTAAGTCGGTGGAGATGACAGCTCCCTCGGTTGATGGGATCTGTCCTCCACTGACCTCCCAGGTACGGAACTTGGGGGATGCTCCTCGATGCACAGCTCCACCTGGATCTCCAGGTGGAGGCTGTGGCAAGGAGTGCCTTCCACCAGTTACATCTGGTGTGGTGACTTTGGCCGCTGGTTTTGGTTCCTGACCTGGCCATGATCATCCATGCTGTTATTTCCTCTTGGTTAGACTACTGTAACGCACTCTACGTGGGGCTACCTATGGTGATGGCTTGGAAGCTGCAGCTGGTGCAGAATGCGGCGGCCCAGCTCTTGATGGTGTTGGGCTGCCGGGAGCACATTACACCAGTGCCCCGATCTCTGCACTGACTGCCAATACTCTTCCGGGCTCAATTCAGAGTGTTGGTTTTGACTTATAAAGCCTTACACAGCCTGGGCCCTGCCTATTTGTGAGATTGCCTCACTCCCCGGGTTCTAGACCAGCTCCTGTGGTCATCTGGGGGCACCATGTTGGAGGTTCCTGGGGTTTCCCGGGGGGTCACACGAAATTGGGCGTTCTTGGTGGCCGTGCTGTGCCTATGGAATTTCCTCCTGGTGGGGGTCCGGCCTACCGGCCTTTCATAGGATTTATAAAACCTGGCTGTTCCGTCAGGCATTTAGCAAGGGAGAGGGGTAGTGGTGGGATGGGAGTGGGAGGATTGTGGAGGGTGGAGTGGGTTTCCCTCCCTGTTTTTATGATTGTTATGTTTTAACTTGTTTTATGGTATTTTATATTGTATTGTTGTTAGTCGCTCCGGGCTGCCTGTGGCAGGAGAAGTGGGATACAAAATCTTTAAAATAAATAAATAAATAAATAAATTCTCCAACATTGACCATTCCTTATTCTCAACATACTTTACATCCTCTGCTGCTTTTATGGGTGATATAAGGCATACTGGAATACTTGATCATTACTAATCAGTATATACCAGAGTCCTCACATGTTTGGATACATCTCTAAACTGAATAATAAGCACATCCTGTATTATCAAGCTATGGGGGTTATTACATATGTATATATTATTTAATAATATTATATATTTGGTCGACCGAACCGAACTTCTGAACCGAACCCGGTTTTCAAACCAAACCAAACCAAATTTCCGAACTCGGTTCTGTTCGCCCATCCCTACCAGATGGGCTTCCTCTGGGAGGGAGTTCCATTGCCACGGCCTGGCCACCGAGAATGCCCTCTCCATTGTGGACCTCCGGTTTACGCGGAGGGCCTCCAAGAAAGTGCCCCCGGTGGTGGTTAGATTGCCCACGATCTGGGATGGGCCAAAGGTAACGTGTGTTACCTTTGTTCCATCCCAGATCATAGCCCCGACCGTGATATGGGATCGGGCGCAGCTGCTGCATTGGCCGCTGCACCTGCCCGTCTCCCTGAGGACAGGAGGCAGAGGGAGTGTGGGGGGCCGGGGCAGGCCGTGTGGCTGCACGTCGCACTGCGCAGCCCCTCCCCCTCCCTGATTCCCCACAGTTATGGAGCTGGCTCATCTGAAGGATGGACGGCTTCATCAAGGACCCTATCATTGGGTTCAGCATGGCAGGCCTCTGGGTCTGTCACATCTGAAAATACCCATAGGCACCCAGTAGCCACTCATCCAGCAACCACTCATCTGAAGATGGTATGGGGGGAATGCATGCTCCTGTGAGTCACTCAGTACCCACTCATGGTCACTCATGGAACACTGCAAATAAATCCAGAGCATGCCATGCAGGGTGTAACAGGGCAGCGGTACCCCGGGGTAAGCCCTCACAGAATCAAGCCAAAAGAGTCACAGTCTTCATGGGGATTTAGCTCATCACAGTCTTTAGTCACATGTACACAGTTTCCTAGTCCATTACCTCAAGCCTTGACTATTGCAATGTGCTGTACGTGGTACTACCCATGGTGACAGCTCAGAGACTGAAGCTGGTGCAGAATGCAGCAGCCTGTCTCCTTAGTGGGACGGATCACCGAGAGCACATAATGCTGCTGCACTGTTCTCTGCACTGACTGCCTATAGTCTTCCAGGTCTGATTCAAGGTGTTGGTGTTGACCTATAAAGCCCAACACAGTCTGGGCCCCGCCTACCTGCAAGACCACCTCACAAATCAGGATTGGCCCCTGCAGTCATTGAGGGGTGCCCTGCTGGAGGTCCCTCAGGTATCCTGAGGGGTGACGATGGAGAGGGCATTCTCGATGGTTGCACCGCTGCTGTGGAACTCCTTTACGGTGGAGGCCTTGGTGGCTCTGGACGTCTCTGCATTTTGATGCCAATGTAAAACAGGGGCGGATCCAGAAGTGATGTGGATGGGGGGGCTGAAGTCCAAAGTTAGTACAGCTCCGCCCAGGTGAGCAGGCCCCGCCTCCAGCCCCACGTCTAGCCACACCCCCTACCAAGTGAGCAACAGTGTCAGGCCAGTCTATCCCCCACCCCAAAGCCATGGGAAATCCCCCAAGCCACAGCGCCAACAGGAGCGGGGGACTTAGGTTCAGTGGAGCAGTGGATATGATAGCTGGGCTCCAGCTGCCGCATGAAAGTGGACATCAAACACAGATGGCTAAATAACTCCTTCCCCTAATCTTACTACAGGAAAATACAAAGTCTTGGGGCAGATCCCCATTGTACCCCATGCCAAAGAGGGAAATAAATCAGGGAAGGGCAAATGCTCCCTTAAGCCCAAAGTAGATGAGAGGCAAATCCTCACTGTGCAAAAGAGGGCAATAAAAGAGAGGGGGGAAATGCCCCCTTACAAGCCAATCAGGTAAGAAGCAAATTCCCACTGCACTCCATACCCAAAGCGAACAATAAAAGAGAGATGGGCAAATCATGCCCCCTTGTAGGGTCTGCAAGTCATTTTCATTATTACAATAATGATAACAAAAATTGTTGTTTTCATTATCATAATTGCAATGTCAAAAATGACAAATAATAATAAAGAAAATAGAAACAAAAATGATGTTTTGTTTTTGAAATAAAGGGAAAAAACCTGAAAAACATATTTCTGGCTCTAACTTTTTTGTTTCTTATTCAATTCTGATTAAACATGGGGAGGGTGTACCCCCAGTGGAGGGCACTATGTGTACCTATTTGTGAAATGCTTAGGTACAGAAAACTGATTTCAGAAGCAATTGAATGTTATGATTTTCAGAAAAGCTCCATACACATTTCATGGCTACAATCTTTATTGTGCATCCAATTTGCATTACACCTGTGAATATTATGTCCCTCCATAAGCCTAACACCCCTGCCAATTTTCAGAAAGACTGGATAAAGGGTCCTGATGGTATAAGACATTAACTTGGAAAATACATTTCCAGCTGTATCATTTGTATATTCCATCCTGTTTAAAAGGTGTTTGGCAGGAATGTAACACATACCTTCACTGTCATCTCTGCCAAACTACAGAACAATTTGATAAAGGGACCCAATGTTATAAGCAATTGATGTTGTCCCTGTGAAGACCATTATTCAGATAAATAGCAGCACATGCAGTGCCAGTCAGAGGCAGGCAGTAGGAGGGAGGATGTGGAGCAAACCAAACAACTGACAGACACATTCACTGGCCAATTACTGCATGCTTCCAGCTTTACAGGACCAATTGGTAGTGGCTTC
>QEPC01015290.1:610348-687115 GCA_003113815.1 Sphenodon punctatus
GGCCAGGTCCGGGCCAGAGACATACGGACGCAGCCTACGTACCAGATAAAGCTGGCGGAAGGCAGCCTTAGCGACTGCCTCCACCTGCCGTTCCAGCCGCAGGTCTGCGTCCAATATGACCCCCAGACTCCGGACCTGCTGAGCTACAGGGGGGCAAACCCCCCCAACCAGGGGGGCCACTACCCCCTTCGCCCTCCCCACCACCATCACCTCCGTCTTGTCTGGGTTGAGTTTCAGTCTGCTCCGCCGCATCCAATCCGCCACCGCCTCCAAACATTGGGAAATGGGGGGGCTAAAGCCTCCTGAGCCCCCCCTGTGAATCTGCCCATGTAAAACCTGGTTGTTCTGCCTGGTTTTTGGTGAGGGAAGGGGATAGGGTGGTGAGTGGAGATTTGAGTAGCGGGAGGAGTTGTTTTTTTGCTCCATTTGGGTTGTTTTTAATTGTTTTTTATTGTTTTGGTTACTATTGGATGTTTTTATATTTGTGAGCTGGCCTGAATTGCTTGGTCAGAATAGGGCGGGATATAAAAACTTTGAAATAAATAAATAAATTAAATAAACGTATCTCTACCATACATGATTTCTGGGAAGCCTCACTAATGCTGGCAAACAGCTTTCTGGAAACCTCCGACCTCTGTAACCCCAGCCTAGCCGGGTACCAGCCTTTCACTGGCTGCAAACAGTTACAGGGCCTCAGCTCAGCACTTCACTTGCGTTGCCCTTGCTTATCCTTCTCAGCCTTCAGAACCATGGACAAAGTTCATGCAGATTCCTGGCTTCAGAAGAGAGATGCTTCTCCTTTCCCAGTCAGGCATGGAATGAAGCTCTCTCTGGCTTTCTTCTTCTTATAGGAGCAGAGTGGGTGTGACCAGCCTTCCAAGCTTCCATCTCTAAAAGGGCCAGTGTCCTACCCCACACTCTATTATGTCTCATCTGGGTTTTCACTGTCTCTCTTGGGCTGCCTCAGGCTGCTTTTACATGAGTGGCATGATGCAGCAGGTTGAAGAATGAGCTTCCTGAAAAGCCCCATGGGGTGCTTTTAAATGCACCATAAGTAGCTGGCCACCATAGGAATTGTGGCTCATGCGGTCTTTTTGAAGCCACATTTGGGAAACCCCAATATCGAGGCTTCCCAAATGCAGCTTCAAAAAGACTGCATGAGCCGCAATTCCTATGGCAGTCGACTACTTCTGGTGTGTCTAAATGCACCTTGCAGGGATTTTCAGGAAGTGGGTTCTTTAACACACTGCTACTTTCTGCTCATGTAAAAGCGGCCTCAGCAAACCCACTCCCAGATGTCAGGTCCCACTTTCTGGCACTGTTCAGCCGTCCCAGTCTCCAGGCTGGCAGTCCTGGTCCTCTTAAAATGGCAGCAGCCCTACCAGGCTGCTTCCTGCAACATGGGGCAAGCCAAAAATGTGTATGATGTGGCAATGGGGACCCACACATCCCCTGACACCCATGCCAGCATGCAGGTCCCCCACTCATAGGCACTGTGGGCAGGGGACATGGCCTTTTCAAGTCACAGGAACTGACTGTGAGCACTGAGGAGTCCTGTTTCCCAGAGCTCACACCTGGAACATGTCAATTCTGAAGGCCATCCTGGTGCCCTTCCCCCTCCCCCATGGTCGGTGGTAGGGGGAATGCAAGACAGCTGCCATGGTAGCCACTCTTGGAGCCACCCATTAGAATCCTTTCCTACACACTCCACCTGAGTGACTGTGTCACAGGTTTGCGGGTCCAACACCCCACTTTTCTCGGTTGGGTGACTCAATTTCCTTCCTTACAGCCCACCTGTACCAATTCTCTCTCTCTGTTTGGTCCAGTCCTACAAGAGGGAGAATCCTTTTGCCACCCAAGGTCCAGAAAGCATCCCATTTACAGACTCTTTCTCTCTGGGTCCGATAGAGTTTGAGAACTCAAGTGGCTCGCTTGTGTTCCCAATATTAGACCACAGACACTTCTTCATAAAGATAAGAAGAAAGTTTATTGATTACATAAGACAATATATTTGATACAGAGTGGCTAATCAAAATGAAAAGTAATATAACGCATCCTATTCTATACTGGGTGGATCCCTATATAAATCTTACCCTATAAAATAGTCCATGTATGTTCATCCTTTATCTCAGTGAGTGATGTAAATGACTGGGCCTTCAGTCTTAGAGTTGCTAGAGAGCAAAGGTGTTGCTCTCAGTTCATGGGTTGCTTGGCTCAGCCTCTCCTGGCTGCAAGATGTTGTGTGTGTTTCCAATTCCCTCTTTCTCTGCTAGCCAAGATGTTCCTTGGTCATCCCTTTGTTTGATTTTCCCACCTAGATAGGTTTGGAGATGTGTGTCTCTTCACATCCACAGGAAGAGCTTAATTTGCACCTCTATAGTCAGTGTCTGCAATGAATATGCATTCCATGTCTTCTCTGTCTCTTTCCAGGGCCTGGATTGAGTTTCTAGTTCACAGTCTTACATTGCATGATTACATGAAGTGAGTTTTTCAGTTCTTAGGTTCAACATTACATACATGTTTATCCTTTAGTTTTACATCTTTGTTAGACCTATAGTCCTGTATCTCTTATGTTTGATCCTGTGTTCCTTCGTGACAGTCCCCCCTTAATACACAGCATGTGGAGTGGAGTCCCATAACATGATTAAACTTGGGTGTCCCTGCGTGATAGGGCATCTGCTATCACATTGTTTACTTTTTTTGTGTTCAATTCTCATGTCAAATTCCTGAAAAAACAAGCTCCATCTCAGTAATTTGGAGATGGAGTCTTTATCACGGTTGAGCCATGTTAGAGGTGAGTGGTCAGTGTATACTATGAACTTTCTATCAAATATGTACGGTTTCAGTTTCTTGACAGCCCACACTATGGCCAGACACTCTCTTTCAATGGTTGCCAGATTCTTTTCCCTTGGGAGCAGTTTCTTGCTAAGGTATGGAATGGGATAGTGTATTCCATCCTCCCCTTCTTGTATGAGGGTTGCTCCCAGGCCTGTGTCAGAGGCATCAAGCCAGATATGGAATTCCTTGTCCTAATCTGGGCTGATTAACACTGGTGCCTCAGACAGAGCCCTCTTAAGTTTGTCAAACGCGTTGTTACACTCGTCTGACCATTGTACCCTCTCTGGGCATCGCTTATTGCATTTTTCAGTTAAGGGGTTCGCTATGTGACTAAAGTCTGGAACATAGTGGCGGGAGTAAGTAGTCATGCCTATAAACCTCTGGATCTATTTTTTGGTTGTGGGTGTAGGCCAGGAGCAAATAGCCTCTACTTTGTCTTTGAGGACGCAATTTGCCACTTCCCACCTCGTGCCCTAGGTGTGTAATGGTACCCATAGCCACTTTACACTTTGCTAGTTTTATCGTTAGTCCTGCCCCCTTAATCCTGTGTAGTACCTGGCTTACGTGTGTTACGTGTGTATCCCATGTGTCACTGTAAATCACCAGGTCATCTATATAAGCCAAGGCAAAATCGCGCATCCCTTCTAGGATGTAATCTGTTAACCTCATAAATGTAGACCCACTATTCTTTAACCCAAAAGGCATAACTGTGAATTCATACAGGTCCTTGTCAGTTATGAATGATGTTTTGTACCTGTCCCTCGGGTTCATTTTAATTTGCCAATACCCCTTGGTCATACCTAGGGTAGTCAGATTGTTAGTGCCGGCAATACTTTCAATCATGTTGTCTGTTCTAGGCATGGGATATGCATCTGACACAGTTATGGCATTTAATTTGTGATAGTCAACACAGAAGCTTAATGAGCCATCAGGTTTGGGCACTAACACCACAGGGCTAGCCCATGGACTTTTTGAGACCTGTATGACTCCAAGTTGTAACATTTCTTCAATCTCCTGGTGGATCTGTGTTTGAAACTTCCCATTTGTGCAAAAGGGACTGGACCTGATCGGACTTCTGGTTCCTGTCTCAATGGTGTGTACAATTATATCTGTTTCCCCAGGTTTGTTTGAAAAGATCTCTTTGTGTCCCTGCAGGAGTTGCATCATCTCGTGCCTTTGGGGGGTGTTGAGGTCTGTGGAAATACAAATTTCCTCAAAAGACTTATCTCCCTGTCTCTCCTGCAGGAGGTACAGTAATGCATCTCCCTCAGCCACCAAAGCCAGACAAGCCTGTATGTCCTTATCATAGTAACCTTTGATTCTATTTACGTGAAATCCTTGTGCCTTTGTCCTGGTGTTAAGTTTGATAACACAGTAATTGACCTCATTTTTCTTGTCAATTATATGATATGGGCCATCCCAAATGGCTTGCTCCCCAACCTTGTTAGTAGGTCTCATAACTAGCACAGTGTCTCTGGGTTATAAGTTCTGTCTTTGGCTTTCTTGTCATATGTTATCTTTTGGACCTCTTGGTTGCTGGCCAGGTTCCTTAGGGCCTCCTTTAACATGGAGGTTATTTTATGTCTAAATTGCTGGACATATCAAGTTACAAGTTGTCCTTTAGTTTTCTCTGTGCCTTCCCAGGACTCTCTTACTAGATCTAGGGGGCCCAGCACATTCCTTCCAAATAGCAATTCAAATGGAGAGTGCCCGGTGGAGTCCTGGGGTTCTTCCCTATATGTGAATCGGAGATATGGCAGCAGTTTGTCCCAATTATTAGCTCTGCTACTCATAACATTAGCTAATATCTGCTTCAATGTCCCATTGAATCTCTCCACTAACTCATTTGTTTGGGGGTGATATTTATTTATTTTATTTTATTTATAAGCATTTTTTAACTGCTCCCTCATGCCTACGGCATCTCGGGGTGGCTTACAACAATCAACAATAAAATTCCGTAACAACAATTTTAAAAATATAACCTCATCAATAAATTTTAAAATATCAAAATCCCATATCCCCCCCAAGAACTACCCCACCCTCCTCTCCTCCCCTCCGCAGGCATGGATGAACAGCCAGGTCTTGCAGACTTGACAAAATGCCAGAAGACATGGGGCCAGGTGGGCTTCCTACAGCAGGGAGTTCCAAAGCCCAGCCACTGAGAATGCCCTCTCCATTGTGCCCCCCCCCCATCTCACATAGGGGATCTCCAAAAACTCACACCCAGTGGACCGAAGGGATCACTCTGAGGGGTGGAGGGCAAGGTGGTCCCCGAGGAAGAGGGGTCCAGACCATGCAGGGCTTTATAGATCAACACTAATACCTTGAAACTGGCTCAGTACACTATAGGCAGCCAGTGCAGAGCACAGAGCACAGGTGTTATGTGCTCCCATCACCCAGTCCCCGTAAGGAGATGGGGCACCGCATTCTGCACCAGCTGCAGCCTCTGAACCAGAAACAAGGGAAGCCCCACGTAAAACGCATTGCAGTAGTCTAGCCTCGAGGTGATGAAGGCATGGATGAGAGTGGCCAGATCAGGCCTTGAAATGTATGGACACAGCCTCTGTACCATATACAGCTGGCGGAAGGTGGTCTTAGCCACTATCTCCACCTGCCGATCCAGAAGGAGACCTGACTGAGTCCAACACCACCACCAGACTCTGAACCTGCTGGGTACAGGAGGATGGAACCATAGTGCTCCTCCCACTAGGGGAGCCAGAACCTCCCCCACCCTTCCCACCACCATCACCTCCATCTTATTGGGATTTAGTTTCAGTCTGCTCTGCCACATCCAATCCACCATGGCCTCCAAACATTGAGAAAGTAATGAGACAGCAGGACCTGGGTCAGCTGAAAATGAGAGGTGCAGCTGAGTATCATCAGCATACTGGTGACATCGCACCCCAAACCCTCTCACAATCTCCCCCAGGGGCTGCATATGCACATTAAATTAGGGATGGGTGAACTCGGCCTGTTCGGACGACCGAACGCGAACGCGAACGCGAACCCGAACATACTGAACAGAACAGAACACCAAACGGCGAAATGGCCGAACAGTTTGGTCAGTTCGGATCACGTTTGGGTGAGTTCGGGTGGCAAAAAAAGGTTCACTGTAAGGAGACAGGGAGGGGTAGTACTAGTCACTGAGGAGCAGACTTCCAGGCACTAGGAGTGGAGAGGCTTGCAAGAAATGAAACTATCTGCCTCCCCCCTTCCCAACACCTTCTGAGCTAGTCACTATTCCTGAACAGCAGGCGTTGAGTAGGATTATTAGATTGCTTTAAGTTTCATTTCAGTTTTGTACTGAAATGAAACTTAAATCTTAAACTGAAACCTTGGGTTTGTGATCCCCTCCCCATTCCATATAGAGAGAGATAGAGAGATATAAATATAGAGAGATAGAGAGATAGGTTAGGGATAGTAGTTGTAGGAGCTAGCTTAGTGATAGAGATAGCGTTAGTGATTTAGTTTTAGTGTTTGTAGGAGTAGGCCTGTGTACTTATTAGATAATCCATTTAGTTCATAGCATTTAGAATAGTTAATAGCAGTTAGATTTAGTGTAGATAGATATATATAATATTAGATTAATAAAATAAATTAAAAAAACCCAAATAAAAACAAAAAAACCAAATAAAAAACAAAAGAAAACCCTATAAAACCCAATAAAAAACCAAAAAATCATATTAAAAACAAAAAAAACCACCCATAACATTTCCCGAATGGCCGAACCAAATGGCCAAACTGCCAAACAGAATGGCCGAACAGCCGAACAGAACGGCTGAACCAAATGGCCGAACCCGGAGAACTAACCAAACTGCCGAACCAAATGGACGAACCAAATGCAGTCGAACCGAACGGACGAACCGAACGGACGAACTGAACGCAGTCGAACCGCACGGACAAACCCGAACCGCGATCTGTTTGCCCATCCCTACATTAAATAATAGTGGAGACAAAATCGAACTGTGCGGAACACCACAGGATAAGACCCGGGGGCTTGATGTTTCAGTCCCCAGCACCACCAGGTGGTTTCTACCTGAGAGGAATGAGCGGAACAACCCAAGGACAGTCCCGTCCAGACCTCCCAAGTCTAGCAGTTGTCTCAACAACATCCTGTGGTCCACGGTGTCAAAAGCAGCCGAGAGATCTATCAGGATCAGAAATGTTGAACATCCTGCGTCCATCTCCCAGCAGAGATTGTCCACAAAGGCCACCAACACTGTCTCAGCACCATAGCTGGGGCGGAACCCAGACTGAAAAGGGTCAAGGAAACCGAAGCTGTTCAAATGCACCTGGAGCTGGAGTGCCACTGCCCGTTCAATAACCTTCCCTAAAAAGGGAAGATCAGAGGATCAGAGGGTCAGTAGCTGGCAAGTGCGTCCACATCCGAAGATGGCTTTTTCAGCAGAGGGCACACCACCACCTCCTTGAGACTGGGTGACAGCCTCCCCTTCTAAGGGGATTCATCCACTACCCTCGCTAGCACCATCCCCAAAGTCTCCGTGGAGGCTTTAATCAACCAGGAGAGGCATGGATCTAATTCACAACTAGTGGCTCTAACAGACCCCAGGACATTCACCGCATTGGTTGGCGTCACTTCCTGAAACTCATTCCAGAAAGATCAACCAGATGGCGCCTCCATAACCTCATGCTCCTCACCTACTGCTTCCAATCCAGTGTCAACGTTACTCTGGATCTGAGTGATCTTGTCTTCAAAGTAGGTGGCAAACTCCTCACAGCGGGCCTGGGACAAGTTCCCATCCAGGCAGAGGGAGGCTGGACTAACCAGCCCCCGCACCACCCGGAACAGTTCTGCTGGACGTGACTTTGCAGATGCTATGAGGCAGCAAAGAACTCCTTCTTTGTTGTCCTCAAACCCTCAATATAGGACCGCAAATGGGTTCTATGGAGAAGTCGATCAGATTCAGAGTGAGTCCGACGCCAGCATCGCTCTAGTCTCCTACCTACCTGTTTCATACACCGCAGCCCCTCAGTAAACCAAGGGGCCCTGTGGTGACGAGAGGGAGGGAGAAGACGACTCGGAGCCACTCTGTCAATTCCCCCCCCCAGCAAGATATTCCAATGCCGAACAAGCTCATCGACAGGGTGGCTGTCCGGGTCTAAGGTTAACTCCCTCAGAGCCTCCTGGAACCGCTGTGGTTCCATCAGCCTCTGAGGGTGGACAAACCTAACTGGTCCATTCCCTTCTGGAGGAGGTGCACTGAGGGGCTGGCCTGTTGGAGATAATGATCCATCCATGACAAGAGCGTGACCCTCACATCCCCCACTAACGGATCACCCACCTCAAGGCCAGAACAAAAGATCAGGTCGAGAGTATGCCCCCCCACATGGGTTGGGCAGTTGACCACTTGGGACAAGTCCATGGTTGCCATGGCGGCCATGAACTCATGCTCTGCTCCTACAAGGCCAACATTGGCATGGGCGTTGAAGTCTGCCAGAACCAAGGTCCTGGAAGAGTTCAGCGCCACCTCTGAGGCCAGCTCTGCTAGAGTGGCAAGGGATACTGCTTGACAAGAAGGGGCCCAGTATACCAGCAGCACCCCAAGCTTTCCCCCAGCCAAATCGAACACCACATGGAGGCTTTGATACCTGAAATCTCCCAAACAGGATATCTCCTAACTGGCCATCCCTCTCTATAAATAATAGCTACACCTCCTCCCCGGCCCCCCATGTGGGGCTGTTGCTGCACAGCATACCCAGCCGGAACAAGGTCTTCTAAAACTGGTCCTGCCTCCTCATCCAGCCAGGTTTCTGTAATACATGCAAGGTCCGCTGCCCCCTCCAGGATCAAATCCCAGATCACTGGGGCCTTATTCACTATGGAACTTGCATTCAGCAGCAGCAGCCCTTTGCAGGCAGACCTTAGACCCTGATCCTCTCTCACCCTCAGTTGGGAAGTGACTCTCTTAACCTCCACCAGGAACCTTGGTCCCCTGGGAGGACGAGTCACCTGTCCCCTTGGACCATACCGTCCATGCCCCATAACCACCCCTATAGCCCGATATGGAGCTGTCTTTATGTGCTTCACATCGCATAACTTCCAGAGCTTTTGGAAGATACTGGAGAGGAAATTTGCCCCTCTATCTGTTATGGCCTGTTTGGGAAAAACCACTCTACTGAAAATTTGAAGTAATGAGTCTGCTATACTGGGCGTGTCAATTTTGCTAAGGGCCACAGCCTCAGGATATCTAGTGGTGTAATCTACTACCACTAGTAGGTATTTTTTCCCAGAACTGGAGGTGTTTTTTATGGAACCGACAATATCCATCCCCACCCTGTAAAAAGGCACTTTGATAATAGGGAGGGGGTGTAGGGGGACCTTTTTTGGATCGTTCCCTTTCTTGTTTCTCTGTCAGGAGTCACGCACCTGACAGAATGCTCTAATGTCTCTTTTCATGTCTGGCCAGTCAAAGTTTAATTGCAGCCTTTGCAGTGTTCTCTTTACTCCTTTTCCTCCGCTTATGCTTGCCTTTGTTTTTCGTTCTCCTCCGCTATCATCCTCTCAAGGTCAAGTTGCACTTTAAGTTTCTTTTCATTTTCTCTCTTCTCCTTTTCCAGTTTTAACTGCTCCGGTTTGAGTCTGGAGAGCTCAACTTCATTGTTCGAGTCATTTCCCTGGCCGTCCCCAGGTGTGCCAGCTCCTGGTTGTGGGTTAAGCGGAGGGGAGCTTGGAGGGGGGGTTTGCACACCTGCTCCAGTCCCATCCATCCTATTTGTTTTCATCTTCTCAAAATCAGCTGCTTCAGTTGCTGTTTAGTTTTCCCTTCTACTTTGAGACCTCTCTTTCGGTCCCTGCTCAGCTCTGACCTTCTTGGGTGGTGAAAGTGTTTGGGGAGACCTATTTTAAACACTGTCCCTGACCCGAAATAAAAACTAAAATAACAAACACAGCACACTTTGTTGCATTGCAGGAGGGGGCGGGATAGAAATCTATAAAATAAAAAAATAAAAAAATAAATATTTGTTAGACCTATAGTCCCATATCTCTTATGTGTGATCATATGTTCCTTCGTGACAGACTGCTCCATACATGACCACCCCCGCCCCCAGACTTGCTCATTCAAAAACACCCAATGACAGCTGTTGTACTTTCATTCAGGGAAGCAGTGGGGAAGGCAAGGATGAGGGCAGGAGGTGAAGTAGAAACAGTGTGTGTGTGTGTGTGTGTGTGTGTGTGTGTGTGTGTGTGTGTACGGGAAGCCAGGTTGGAGCAGATATGCAGAGGGGGTGGATGGAAACAAGGGAATCAAGGGAGGGATAACAAGAGGGGGTTGGTGGATGGAAAGAATGAAAGCCAGACAGAAACTGAGGGAGGGGGAGGCAAGGTGGAGGGCAGGAAGGAGACGTAGAAGTGGGGAGTTGCTTAGGGGAAGGCAAGGAGAAGGAGAGAGATTGAAATGGAGGTGGGGGTGTGCATTTAATTTTCATTATTATAATAATAAAAACAAAAGAGGGCTCTTTCATTTTTGTTATTCAGTAAAGAAAATGGAAGAACATAACAATAAAATAACAAAATAATTTTGTTTCGTTATGAGTTAATAGGAAAAATCTGAAAAAGACATGATTTTCTGTAACTATTTTGGTTTTGACCATATTTGGATGTGACTTGGAAGGACTGTACCAACAATGAAGGGCATTATGTATGCCAAATATTGGAAGGATTGGATACAAAGATCCGATTTTATAAGAAGTTGAATGTTATTTTAAAAAAATCTGTGTACACATTACTGGCTGTAACATCTTTGTCTCCCAACTGATTTGGATGAAACTGGGCAAGAATATTGTCACGGAGCTGGGTGGTCATTCTCTCTTTAGGCTGGTCCCCCCCGTCCTTTGCCCATGTGATAAGAAAAACCCACCCTGCAATCAGGGAGCTCCTGGCAGTTCGTTGCCCAGCGACACCTCCCTTTCACCTCCCTGCCCAGCCATAGTGCAGAGACCCCTCTCTGGCCACCCGTAGCTTGGCAGCTATTGCAGCAGGGTTATCTAAAAAGGGTTAGGTTCACCTGGGCTCTTACCCAGATAGAGTATCCCCACTTAGGAACCCCAAAAGGCCAAATTAACACAGACAAGCACGCTAGGTTTGATTACCAAGAATATATTACATGCAAATATGCATAAGGCTCAGGCTGTTGATGAAACAGTGCGAAGTCACAAAACAAATCCAAACCAACGCAGTCTAATTGCACTGATGTTCCCTGCCTCACCTCTTACCCTAAGGCTCAGTAGAGTTGTGAGAACGCGGTTTGGAAGTTCAGAGTTCGGACCGAACTCGGTCTGTTCGGACTACCGAACCCGAACCCGAACCAGCCAAACCGAACTTGAACCGAACTACAAACCTAACGAACAGTTTGTTCGTGTTCGACCACGTTCGGTTGAGTTCAGGCGGGAAAAACGTGACTGGAAGGCCCAGGGAGGGGGAGGCAACTGAGGAGCAGACTTCCTGGTAACGGGGGTGGAGAGGCTTGGAGTAGCAGCCAGGGTGCAAAATCACCTTTCCTTTTTGACTGGACACTGGCTTCACAGTCTGTGATTGGTCAGGGGCTAAGCTGCACAGAGCCAACCGGGCCTTGCGTTAAGGCGGGAGCAGCAAGTAACAAAACACTTTGCCCTGTTGCCCTTCCAAAACCTTCTGAGCCAGCCACTGATCATTTCAGCAGCATTTACAGAAGGGTCCCTTACTCCCAGAGGTTTGCTTCCCTCATCCATTCCCAATCCTCCTCTTATTTCACCCATCCAACAGATTTACCTCCCTATTATCATTTAGTTAGATTATTTTAGATAGATTTAGCTGTTACTTTTTTTTTTTACACCTTCCTGTGTTCTATCTCCCTACCCTCCATTGAATCCATTCCTTTCCCTCTCCTTCCATATTCCATCCCTCATTCCCTTCCCCTGGTTTTTTATTTATTAGAATAGGATTAGATTGATTTAGGTTTTATTTCAGTTTCTGTACCCCTCCCTGTATTGTTTTGAGCTGTCTGTGTCCCCTCCCCCCGCATCCCTGTGTAATAGTGTGTGTATGTGTGTATATATATATATATACAGAGAGAGAGAGTTTATAGTAGTTGTTAGGTAGGGTTATAGTTAGCTATTACAGTTAAGTTATCTTAGTTTATAGAAATGCAGTGATCTAGTTTTAGAGTCTGTTTTTTTATATTCCATTATTTAGTTCCATTGGTTTTATAATAGTTATTAGATAGTTAAATAGCAGTTAGATTTAGTGTAGTATGGATAGATACATGTAATATTTGATAAAAATTGTAACAAAATAAAATAAAATATATTTATTATACTTGTGTGTGGTTTGGAGAAATGGAGAAGGGATGTATGAGAGGTTGGGGCTGCTCTGCAGCCAGTGAGGCACATGGCAGGGGCCGTGCCATCAGAGTGCCAGCAGTGGGCAGAAGCAGCAGCCCAAGCACATCCCCACGCCCCAAGCTGTGCAGGCCTGATGTTGAGTCTCACTCTCCCAGTACTAAAGGCCAGGGTTTGGGCGTCACCTCCTGGCAGTGGAAGAGGCTGTGGTGGCTGTTTCATCTGCGGGTGCAGACGATTCAGGGGACCAAGTATCCCAGGGGCCAGCATTGTCTCCCGACTCCCCCATTGTAGAGATTGATCTCAGCCCAGCTGCTAGAGGCAGGGTCTGATCCCCGGGCACCGGCAGCAGGGAGCATAGCAGCAGCAGCAACAGCAGCTATAGGGTACAGGGGGAGAGTACTGCTCAGAGTGGGAGTAGCATGGGGAGTCCAGTAGCCTCCATCACTCTGTTTGAGGATGGGGACAGTGATGCAGAGATTTCCGTAGAGGAGGTCTCAGCAGTATCTGGTAGGGGCGGGCTCGGTACCGGTACCGGTACACCGGATTTTACCGGTTACCGGTTTTTTAAAAACTGGATTCCCGGATTGAATCCGGTATACCGGTACCGGATTTATTGCATTGGTTTCAATGGGGCGCTGTGTCCCCATTGAAACCAATGCAATCAATTAAAATTAATTCCCTCCCCCTCCCAGGCTGCGCGGGTGGAAGGGGGGACACCCCCCACCCACCCTGCCCAGCCTGGCTTTTTGTTGTAAAAGATAGATGCAACAGAGTGAGACCCCGAGGCGAGCCCCCCCCCCCCCCACCAGCGGCCGCGGCGTCCCCGCAGCCGCAGGTAAGTATGACCCGATCCCTGGGGGGGGGGGGGGTGTTAAACACCCCCACCCCCCCCAGGGATCACCCCTACAGCGCGCTTGCCGCTTACCTTGGGGAGCTCCGGCGGCGGCGGGCGGCCCGGCGGCTTCAGCGCCGGCTGTGGCTGCCGGCTTCAGGACGTTCTAGGCCTTCCGGTGAAACCCGGAAGTGCACCGGAAGGCCTAGAACGTCCTGAAGCCGGCAGCCACAGCCGGCGCTGAAGCCGCCGGGCCGCCCGCCGCCGCCGGAGCTCCCCAAGGTAAGCGGCAAGCGCGCTGTAGGGGTGATCCCTGGGGGGGGTGGGGGTGTTAAACACCCCCACCCCCCCCAGGGATCGGGTCATACTTACCTGCGGCTGCGGGGACGCCGCGGCCGCTGGTGCTGGGGGGGGGGCTCGCCTCGGGGTCTCACTCTGTTGCTGTTCTATCTTTTACAACAAAAAGCCAGGCTGGGCAGGGTGGGTGGGGGGTGTCCCCCCTTCCACCCGCGCAGCCTGGACTCGGGGAGGGTTTTTTTTAAAAAAAACTGTTTGGCTGGGGCTTTAATTTTTTTTACATTGCAGCCATTTAAAAATGGCTGCAATGTAAAAAAACCGGAACACCAAAATCCGGTACCGGGTCGGAATACCGGGGCCGAATCCGATAATGCCGGTACGCCCGATACCGGCATTATCGGATACCGGATTGTACCGGTTTCCCACCTCTAGTATCTGGTGCTGATGAGGTAGTGGCTGTCCCTCCACAAGGTGTGTTGCCACTGCAAGTGCCACCAAGTCTGAATCCTGCCACTCCCAGCAGTGTGTCACTTGGTGCAGGCCAGAAGGCAGCGGGGGGTAGAAAATTATGGGTCTAGGACCATTTTAAGGTGGTGCGGGTGGATGATCCCTGGGAGGTGCAGTGCACTTTGTGCAGCTAGGTGGTGAAGCGTGGGCAGGTGCTCACCAGCCTAGAGACATCCGCCATGTTCAGGCACCTTAAAACATGTCACAGTGCTGCTCTGCTAAGTGGGCAGGCTGGGTCAGTGGACGCTAGCGGGTTCCCGATCCACGCGGCCACTCGTCCTCCTTCATCGGGCAACAGTCCCGCTCCAGCAGCTGCCTCAAGCAGCAGGATCAGTATCATTGCTAGGTGGAAGCAGCAGGATCAGCAGCAGAAGCAGCAGCGTCAGCCCACAATGGAGGAGCTGGGGTGGGGGCAGCTTGCAAGGCCATTGCCAGCTGGAGGGTGGCGTGGCTTTCAGTAGAAAGCCATGCGCCTGTTGGGCGAGATGATCGCTGTCGATGGCCAGCCCTTCTCCATTGTCAGGGACACTGGGTTTAAGCAGCTGATGGGGTTCCTGGCCCTCAATTTAAGATGCCGTGCCGCACCACCCTCAGCCGTACGGTGGTGCCAGACCTGTACAGGGCTTTGAAGGAGAGGGTGAAGGAGCAGCTGGCACTGACAGGGACTGGAGGTGCCACTGTCCATTTCACAACTGACCTGTGGTCCAGTCGGAATGCCCGACACGCATACCTGGCGATGACAGCGCACTGTTGGGAGGACCCAGAGTTGGCATTGGACAGTGGCAGGAGGGGTCCTGAGGCAGGGTATAGGTGGGCCCTACTTCAAGCACAAGTAATGGACATCCCACACACCTCTAGGAACCTCAAGGCATCCCTGAACGCTGTGGTGGGGCAGTGGGTAATGCCTGGTGCACCGTTCACCCTGGGGTGTGTGGTGACTGATAATGCATCTAATATAGTGAGGGCTGTCCACGATGGGGAGTTTACCAGCATCCCTTGGGCAGAATACACCCTCCGCCTGGTAGTCACGGACGCTCAGGGCTT
Organism: Sphenodon punctatus; assembly: GCA_003113815.1. Classification (NCBI taxonomy): domain Eukaryota; kingdom Metazoa; phylum Chordata; class Lepidosauria; order Sphenodontia; family Sphenodontidae; genus Sphenodon; species Sphenodon punctatus. The sequence goes on from QEPC01015290.1 coordinate 625,209, forward strand.
GGGTGAGAAGGGGATTGGGCAGGCACCCTTAGCTCCCTGATAAAGCAGGGGAGGAAGCAGGCGGGGTTCTTTATCTGCAGTGTTAAGGGCAGCGAACTCCTAAGGGCCAAGCAGGCTGAGCAAGGCTCCCCAGGACACCTGCTGATGCAGGACGTGTCCACGAGGTGGAATTCCACCTTCCCAATGCTTGAGCAGCTTGTGGAGCAGAAAGTCGCCTTGCATCAGGTGGAATTGGACATGGACAGTGGGGCACTTCCAGGCTTCAATGGGCCAGAATGCGAGATCCTGGCACAGACGGTCCTAGTTCTCAGACCGTTTCATGGAGTGACAGAGACCATCATCTCCTCCACGGCCACCATAATCCAGGAGACCCCTCTGGTCCAGAGTCTCCACGGGAGTCTGAAGGAGATCATTCTACAGGGGCAGGATTGTGGCCCTAGGGGCCAGAAGCTGGGTGATGAGGCAGTTGGGCTGGCACAGAAGCTCAAGACAGGGCTGACGGCGAGGTTTGACAGCCTTCTGCAGCGGGGGGAATATGTTGTGGGAACAATGCTGGACCCCAGGGTCAAGGGCAGCGTGGCACGAAAGTCAGTCCACTATGCCATGTGGAAGGATGATCTTGTGGGGAAGGTCTGGAAGGCAGAGCGGGCTCTGGAGAGTTCGTGGCACCAGCAGCAGCAGCAGCAGCAGCAGGAAGCCCTGGGGTATGGTGGGAGTGGGAGCAGCTGCCCCTCTCAGCCAGTGGGGTCTATCCCTGCCCCCAGCCCGAGGAGTAGCAGTAGCACCAGCACAAGCAGGATCAGCAGCAGCATGCCTACTGCCAGCAGGTACTCCTCTGCATGGCCCACAAAAGGGCAGGGAGTGACAGCTTGGTTGAGGGAAGTAGGGGCAATGGTGCCCAGGGACAGCTATCAGAGGGAGTACGACAGCGCCTCAGCAGTAGTTGATACCTACCTGGACGAGCAACCGTGCATCAATCTCATCCCAGCAGTGATCCCTTGGCCTACTGGGCTGGCAAGACCAACGTGTTGCCGGCTCTGTCCAAAGTGGCCAGGGGATTATTTTCATGCCCACCAGCCAGTGTCCCCAGCGAGCGGGTGTTCTCTGTGGTGGGGAACATTTGCTCCCCGCACTGCCTGAGACTGGGGGCCAAGTTGGTGGAGCAGTTGATCTTCTTGAAGGTCAACCTTTCACTGTTTCTCATTTCCCGAGCTGCCCCTGGACAAGGAGTGATGGTGGAGTAGCACACACACCATCCCAATGCAGGGGAAGTCTTGGGGAAGGGGCTACTCATCAATAAGGGCTGCTTCTGATGTGCTGAGGTGCTGTCCCTCCCTCCCACCNCTCTCTCTCTCTCTCTCTCTCTCTCTCTCTCTCTCTCTCTCTCTATCTCTCTCATACTACACAGCCTTGGCCGACCTATCTGACTGACTGCATGCTTCAGGGTGGTATATCTGACTGGCTCTCGCTCTCATGCAGCAGTCTTCACCAGCCTATCTGAGTGTCCTGCCAAGGTCCCAGCCTGCCTTCCCTACTGCCTCTCATGCCATGCTGCCTGCCCGCCTGCCCAGGTTGCAAAGCTTGAACCCTGCCTCAGTCTGTCTGCCTTCTGCTCATGCCATGCTGCCTTCCTGTCCGCCCGCCCAGGTTGCAAACCTTGAACCCTGCCTCAGTCTGCCTGCCTTCTGCTCATGCCATGCTTCCTGCCTGCCCGTCTGCCCAGGTTGCAAAGCTTGAACCCTGCCTCAGTATGCCTGCCTCTCATGCCATGCTGCCTGCCTGCCTGCCCACCTGCCCAGGTTGCAAAGCTTGAACCCTGCCTCAGTATGCCTGCCTCTCATGCCATGCTGCCTGCCTGCCCACCCACCTCCCCAGATGATCTGGATCAAAGCCTGCCTCAGTCTGCCTGCCTTCTGCTGCCTCTAGGAAATCCAATGTCTGTTGCCAATGCCGCCTATGCTGTCTGTGCCACGGGTTCTGGGGCCTGTTCAACTGCATCAAGAAGCAGTAACTCCAGCTCCAGGACCTACCATCAGGATTCTGGGGCCTACATTACAGGCAGGGAGGGTTATCCATCCACATCATCTAGAAGCTGCCACTGTAGCCCCAAGACTCACCATCAGGGTTCTGGGACCTGTCATTTCACTCATAAGGAGCCATCGTTCAACTGCATCAAGAAACAGCCACTCCAGGTCCAGAACCCACCTCCTGCTGCTAGTGCCAATGGCCCCCAGGCCTATATGCTGTCTGTACCAAGGGTTTTGGTACAGACCCACTGTCTGCTACTACTAGTGCCAATGCCCCCCAGGCCTATATGCCGTCTTTGCCATGGCATCAAGAAACAGCCACTCCAGCCCCAGGACCTGAAGTCAGGGTTCTGGGGCCTATGTTACTGGCAGGGAGGGCTGTGTCCAATATCTAGAAGCTGCCACTCTAGCCCCAGCCCAGGACCCACCCTCGGGGTTCTTGTGCCCTGTCATTCTGCTCACGGGGCGCTGTCATTCCACCTTTTATTTATGCAACCTGCTGTTCATGGCAAGAGAGAGAGAGAGAGAGAGAGAGAGAGAGAGAGAGAGAGAGAGAGAGAGAGAGAAAGTCTTCCCACTGCAAGGAGAGACAGACACGATCCCACTCATGCTGTCACCAGCACTATATGGCCAGAGACAGAGACAGAGACTCCCCACTTGAACAAAAGAGATGCAGGGTGGAGGGGGAGAGGTAGGTGTATCCAGCTCAATCTGCTACCTGCCAGAACCAGGAAGAACTCCCATCTGTGCTCATGCGCCCGATCGGTGCCGATTGCCCACATCCAGCAGCAAACCTACCAGAATGTGATGGAATATATCAATATAACACAACGTATTATATGTGCCTGTTTGCCTGCCTGCCTGTGTGTGTTCCTGTACCTGCTGCTACCACCTGTCACTTGATTGAATGAAGTGTGCCCAACCATGCGCTAATTATAGGGACATAATTATCATTAAACTCACATAGGCTGTCATTCCATTGTACCTGAATCAGTCATGCCCGCGCATCCCAGCAACCATCAACGAGATTCTGGGACCATCATTCCAGTCACGGGGGGATGCATTCCATTCCACTGCATCCAGAAGCCTGGTGCCCACATGCCAGCCTGCCCCCCCCCCCAACATCCTACTCCTCCGCACCCACCTGCAGATGCCCCCTGAAGCTGCTGGAAATACAAGCCCCTCTGACCACCAGCTCCTGCCACAGCTGCCCGCTGCCAAGGATCCTGTCTCTCTTTCTCTCTGGCACACCCACACAGATACAAGCCCTGCCCTTCCTGGGGAGCAGTCTGCAAGTTGAGACCCTGATGCTGCTTGGCATATCTTTGGGTTAATACCTTAACTATGCTACATGTGGAGCCAGCCAGATGCTGTTGGTAGGGATCGACAAGCTGTATGAGATTCTGCCACCTGCCTTCCAGAACTTCAGCACATAGGGATAAAAGACTGGGCAGTTCAAACAAAGCTCATAACAACAAATATAACAACTTTTATTAAAACTATTTAAACAACAACAAAAACAAAACAACAACAACATTATGAAACCAAAACTGAACATAGAAAGGAAATTTATAAAGGAAACTATTAGTCTCTGGGCCTGTCCCCCGGGACTTCGGGGGAAGGCAAAAGGTGGCAGGGTGCAGCACAGGGCTGACTGGTGGCCACCCTGTGCTCTTCCATCTCATACCCATGGGCCACGGCGAACTCCATGGCCCCTTCCACTTCCCGATGCCACCTAGAGACCGCCTGGTGGTAGAGTTCCAGCCTCTCCATCTTGGCAGAGATGTACTGGGACTACGCCTCCACCTGCTTCTTCTCCAGTTCGAGAGCCTAGAACTTTTCCACCAGGCGGTTCTCCAGGGAGTGTATGCCTGACATCATCTGGTGGCCAGGTCTCTCCACTTTGGCTCGAAAGGCCTTGACCGCAGCAGACTCCCGGGGCCCGGTGGACTCCACATCAAGGATGGAGGAGGGGGAAGGGCTTACATGCCGTCGCTTCCAGGTTGCCTTCCCCTCCTTCTTCTGGCACTGATGCTCAGGCCCCATGGCCATGCCAGTGTTCTTCTGCCACCTAACTGTCTTGTCATGGAGCCTTTCAATATGGGCGATTAGCCCCGATGTGGTCCACTCTCTCTGCCTCTGGAATCTTTTCCTGTAGAACTAAAGAGCATAAAAATATAGGAATATAAGAAGTGCCATACTGTGTCAGACCAATGGTCTGTGTCAAGCCCTGCCTGCATTCTGTCTCCACAAATGGGTGTATGGCCAATCTCTCTCTGTAGGGGACTTCCATTCCTAACAGGTCATAGAGGGTGATGCATATTGCATATGCATACCCTATTGTTCCAGGCCCTGTGCCTTACCGTGCAGACAGCATACCCATTTTCCTTATCATAGTACTTCCAAACATTGGACCTTGTCCACCAACTGTCTGGGGGTGACACTGGCGACCTCCACCTGGGTGTCCTGCCTGGCGTGGCACCAGCATCCGATTCCTCTCTGAAACAGGAACACATAAACAACACCTAAGTAATATCATGCATTTATGATGATGCCTCTAGTCCTCCCTCCTTGGGGTGCTCGGGATGGCAAATGGAGAGACCCTGGCTAGCATGTGCAAATCCAGCCCTCCTTGGGGTATTGCTAGGGATGGATGGCAAATGGAGAGACCCTGCCTGGTACGTGCAAATCCTGCCCACCTTTGGGTGCTTGGGATGGCAATGGAGAGACCCTGGCTGGCCCTTATTTGGGGGTGCATAGGGATGGCAACTGGAGAGTGGAGACCCTTGCTAGGGATTGCTGGCAGGCACATGTTTGGGTGTGGGTGTTTCTCATGCTCGTGCCTGACTGCTGGAAGAGCCCCACATGCTACAGTACCCTCTCTCTCTGTGGCAGACATCCGCTGCTACCCGCTGATGCCCACTGTTTGTGCCTGACTGATGCCCACCACCCACGCACCTACTCGCACTCCAGTGAGCTCACTCTAACGGATAGAGCCTTTCTTGTCCTTAAAGTAAAAAAAAAGGTTTACAAACCTGGCAGCACCTCCTGTGCCCGCCACTTGCTCCTCATCCGAGGAGCCAGCCACCACCACTGATGGTCCAGGGGCTGGGCCAGTGACCGCTTCCTCCTCCTCCACCTCCTCCTCCACCACCAGCTCTGGGAGCACCAAGTCAGCCCCCAGCCGGGGAATCAAGACAACAGTCTTCTTCATTATGATTTTTTTTTTTAAAAAAAAAAGCTCACACACAGACCAACATACAGACCAACAACAGTCACCCACCAATACTCACCAACCAAAACAACACAGCTAAACCAAACACAAACAGCAAAAACACACAAAACTAAACAGCCAGACAGACAAACACACACTCTCTCACCACACAGCTCCGCACGCGCTCAAATTTCCAGTTTCTGGCGTGATCATGGGATCTCGAGATACCTTTTTCCGAACGTCCGAACCAAACTGAACGTGCCCGAACTGAACAGTCAAACTTGAACTCGGCGAATGAAATTAATGCCTGAACCGAACGCCCCAACCGAACCGGACCAAACCGAATGCCCGAAGCCGAACTGCGATCTGTTCGCCCTCCCTAAGGCTCAGTCCAGATTTGGTTAGTGCTTCTCGACCTGGTGTGAGGTCAGGTTCAGTCCTTGGAGGTGTCTTGGAAGGTCTCTAGTTCATGGTTGTGCAGCCTCTCCTGCAAACTGCTTACTCCTTGCTGGTCAAGATGGAAGAGAGGTTCTTTTTTCCTCATTTGCCTCCTTAGGTCGCCTCCTCCCAGGTTTCTTTACTGTTATTTTAATGTCCTTGTAAGAGGGTTGCAATCCCACCCCCCAGCAGTTACCTGGGCAGCTAATGGCTTGTTTTACCTGACAATGGGTCTCCTGTCTCCAAACCTGTGTGGTTGGTGTTCCCTCCCCCCAGGCTGGAGCTTACAATTTTAGCTTCTTAACTTTACAATTTTAATATTCTTCTGTACCAGTCACCCCAATACCCCCAGATTCTGTATTGGCCCATGTTCCCCTATGACACTTCCCCCCCTTCGAGAACATGTTAGAAGGGTCGGGTCACTCCCAATCCTGTATCATGTTAGTCTATGTTCTCCTGATCAGACAGTGTATCTGCAATGACGTTCTCCTGTCCTTTGACATGTTTAATAGTCATGTCAAAATCTTGTAGGGCTAGACTCCATCTCAAAAACTTGTTATTGGAGCTTCGTATGTTTTTTAACCAAGTTAGGGGTAAATGATCTGTGTACACTGTGAATTTTCTTCCCCATAAGTATGGTTTCAGCTTTCCCACATCCCATACTATAACTAGACATTCCCTTTCATTGACAGCTAAAGCCTTTTCACGTGTTTGCAGCTTTTTTCTAAAGTAGGCAATGTGATGCCTTTGGTCATCTTCTCCCACCTGCACGAGAGATGCCCCAAGACTTCTGTCATATGCATCTTTCCAGACTTCAAACTCTTTCTCAAAGTCTGGGTGTCTGAGAACAGGTGTGTTGGACAGTGCTGCTTTCAAGTTATCAAATGCTCCCTGGCAATCTGTGGACCACTGCACTCTGTTAGGCAGACCCTTTTTGCATTGATCAGTTAAGGGAGCAATGATAGAGCTAAAATGTGGGACATGGCGTCATACATGTAGTATACCGTCATGCCAATGAAGCGCAGGATCTGTTTCTTTGTGGTGGGTATGGGCCATAAGGTAATGACTTCAATTTTGTCAGGTAGGAGTCTAAGTTTTCCACTTCCCACCTTAAAGCCTAGGTATGTGACAGGGATCATTGCGATTTTGCATTTGGACACCTTTACAGTGAGTCCTGTTGTCTGGAGTTGACCTAATACCTTGTCCACTTGGACCACGTGCTCTTCCCACAAATTACTAAAAATTACGACATCATCAATATAAACCGAGTCAAACTCTCTGAACTTGTCTAGTAAGCAGTCCATTAATCTCTTTAAAGTAGCCCCGCTGTTCTTTAGGCCAAAAGGCACAACCGTAAATTCATATAGGCCCATGTCAGTAATAAATGTGGTTTTCTTTTGCGACTGTGGATCTAGGCCAATCTGCCAGTATCCTTTTGTGAGATCGAGGGTTGTTAAGAACCTGGCCCCCACAATCTGATCTAAGATGGTGTCTGTTCTGGGCATGGGGTATGCGTCAAAACTGTTATTGCGTTCAATTTTCTGTAATCTACGCAAAATCGAACTTTCACATCTGTCTTGGGAACTAATACCACTGGGGTTGCCCACTCTCCTTGCAATTTTTTTATTACCCCCAATTCTAACATCTCCTGTATCTGCATGGGTTTCTGATTTGACCTTCCCTGCTGTGTGAAAGGGACCTGACCTGACAGGTCCCTATGTCAATTTTGTGCACTATAAGGTCAGTTCTCCTTGGTTTGCTTGAAAAAAGGTCATTGTGTCTTCCTAGTATTGCTAGGATTTCCTCTCTTTGTTATCCTGATAGCTCGCTGGAGATGTTAAGATCTTCCAGCGGCAGATCTCCTTGTGTTCCTTGCAACAAATCGATCAAGGGCATGTGTAAATTGTTTGAACTCCAGGAGTTCTTTGCTGATGGTCATTATCTCTTCCTCACTGGAGGAGGGGTCCTCCTCTTTGTCATGTGAGGAGTATGCATCCTCTTGTAGCTGTTGCTGCATATAGCTCTGGATAGCCTGTCTCATTTGTTCCATGTGTACATGCAGCCTTTGGGCAAGGTCGTGAGGATGTTCAGCATACATTGGCATCAGTACACCGATGATACACAACTCTACCTTTCTTTTTCTGGAGACCCAGACCTGACAGTCTTGGAGCTTACCCGTTGTTTGGTGGCTGTGGGGGACTGGATGAGGACTAGTCGTCTGAAGCTGAATCCTGACAAGACTGGGGTGATGCTAGTGAGTAGGGAGGGAGGTGTGGTGGCTCCTGTTTTTGACGGGGTCTCCCCTTCTCTAGCTACTCAGGTCCATATTCTGGGGGTGCTTCTTGACTCACCTTTCACCAGTTATATCTGGTGCGATGGCTATGGCCGTATGTTTCAGACTCTGACCTGGACACCATCATCCATGCTTTTATCACCTCTAGACTGGATGATTGAAATACACTCTATGTGAGGCTACTCTTGGTGACAGCCTGGAGGCTGCAGCTCATGCAGAATGCGACGGCCCGCCTCCTAATGGGGACAGGTCACCGTGAGCACATTACTGGCTGCCTATTGTCTTTTGGGCCTGATTCAAGGTGTTGGTATTGACCTATAAATCCCTAAATGACCTGAGCCCTGCCTACCTTCAGGACCACCTCATACCCCAGGTCATGGTGCAACCCTTGCAGAAGGCTGGGGATGCCTGACTTGAGGTCCCCCGGGTTTCCCGGGTGGTGATGATGGGGAGGGCATTCTCGGTGGCAGTACCTAGGCTGTGGAGTTCCCTCCCAATGGAGGCCCACCTGGACCTGACCTCCCACCTTTCTGAAGACAGTGTAAGACCTGGCTGTTCCACCAGACCTTTTGATGAGGGAGTCGGGTAGAGATGTATGGGTGTGCATGTCATTTCTGTTATTACAATAACTATAATGAAAATTGTCATTTTTATTATCATTATTGCAATAACGAAAAAGACAAACAATAATAATGAAAATAGAAACCAAAACAACATTTTATTTTTGAAATAAAGGGAAAAAACTGAAAAACGTGTTTCTGGCTATACCTTTTTTGTTTCTTATTCAATTCTGATGAAACCTGTGGATATTGTACCCCCAATGGAGGGTGCTATTTATACCAAGGTGCAAAACAGTTTGATAAAGAGAACCAATTTTAGAAGCAATTGAACGTTGTGATTTTAAGAAAAGCTCCATGCACATCAATGACTATAACTTCTTTATCTGACATTCAGTTTGCATGAAACCTTTGACTATTATGTCCCTTAAAAAGCTTAACACTCCTGCCAAAGAAATTACAGCTAAGAATGTATATGAAAATTTTTGCAAAATAAAATAATTCATCTACTTTTAAAATTGGATTCCTTTATTCAATCATTTTGGAATTTGGTACATTCAATTTGAGGTATATTCACGCCAAGGTTCAGCCAAATATAGTGGAAAAAAAGCTACAATTGAAAATGTGTTTTCAATTGAAACCAATGGAAAATGAAAACGAAAGCAAAAATGAAAATGACAATTTGATATTTATGAAAATGAAAACAACAGGTTTAAATAATAATAATAATTAAAAAATTAAAACAAAAATGACATGGGCCCCTGGTGCACACCTCTAGAAGGGAGGTTGAGGGATGGAGGAGAGAGGGGTGTTTTTGGTTCTACCTTAATGTTTATAATGCTTTATAAGGTTTTTATAAGGTTTTATATGTTTTAATTTATTGTTGTGAGCCGCTCCAAGTTGTCTGTGTGCAGGAGAAAGCAGATTAGAACTACAATGAAATAAATAAATAAATAAATAAATATCCTATGGACCAAATGCTATTGTCTGTTAAAATTCTGTACATCGACAATAGTTCCATCTGCTTCAATTCTGTTAACCTGGATTTAAAACATTTTAATAGACAGCAAACTTGGTCTAAAAATTCCCAGTTCACTTTAGTGTGGATTTTACCCTTGATAATATTGAGTCACAGGAAGCAGTTGCAAAGGTGTGTTCTTATGAGCAAGGGCAGTTATGCTGGAGGAGTTATTCTGGAATAATTACATTTATCAGTCTCTGTTGCTACAAACTTGATCTCCCTTCTTGGGGACTTTCAGATGATGACCAGCAGGGGGAACTGTAATATCAATCAGTAATGCAGAGATACTCTGAGAAAAACACAAAAGGAGGAAATACAGAGGTTTTCTGGAAAGTCTATAGGGGCAGTTACTGTCATGATACAAGATTAAAACCAGTAGCCTAGGAAGCAGTGGTCAGAACTGCAATGTCACCATTATGGCCTGGTTTAGGCTCTTGTCCCAGCTCTGCTCCATCACCCAAAAGTGCTCCCAACCTCCAGGCCCTGATTGGCCCTGATTATGTGCCTACCCATGATAAAAGGCACATGAGCGACAGAGCAATCCTTAGGCCTATGTGTGCATGTCTGCTTGGTGCCTCATCCAACCTGTATAGTTCACTCATCTCTGCTCCTGACCTACTTGCCAGTTTTGAACTGATCTTCTGGCTTGACCCTTTCCGTGACTGACCGTGCTTCTGGATTGCTCCCTCTGGTTTGATGCTCACTCAGCCCTGATCCTGCCGAGGCTCTTGCCTGGTCATGATCCAGTCACCACTCTGCTTGGTGCTGGACAGTTACTTCCAGTTCCAAAACAGAATTAAATTGGTTAACTTAGCATATTCATGAAATTATTGCCATGTAAAGTTAAAGCCCCTTTGAGATTAATGTAAATGTGTGTAGCTGTGCACAGGGCCTAAGGGAGCAGGAGTCAGTACCGCAAACTTACTAAGGCCATAATCCATTAATTTAATTGGATTGTTACACTGATTGTTCTTCTCGACTGAGTCTTGGTCAGGCCTCATATACAGTGCTGTGTTCATTTGGGTGCTTCACTTTAAGAGCGATACTGACAAGCTGGAGAGGTTTCAGAGAATAGCAACAAAGATGATAAAGTGGATGACAGGAAAGACTAATGATAATGAATTTGGCATTTTTAGCCTTGGGGTTGGGGGGAAGGAGATTAAGGAGCACATGACTGTTTTCAAATATATAAAATTTTCCATATGCAAAATGGTTCGCAGTTGTCCTCTCTGGCCACTAAAGGATAGAAACAGAGGTAATGGACTTAAAGGAGAAAAAAGTAAAGGACAGAAAAATTTAGGCTGACTACTACTAGAGAAACATATTTAACTACCAAAACATTTAGGCAGTGGATAATTTGTCAAGGCTTCATTGCTAGAGGTCTATAAAAATAGATTAGGGATGATGTAAGGAAACTGGATGCTGTTTAACAACAAGGGAATGGACTAGGTATCCCTGGGAGTTCCTTCCAGCTATGTCTCTAAGTAGCTTGAGGACTGTGGCTTAAGGGTAATAATGTAGGTGTCTGCACTTACTAGTTGTGTAGTAACTTATTGTAGGACTAATGGAGTAATATTCTTATTGGGAATAAGGGGGTAAAAATCTACCCCTCATATGCCTTGTATCACCAACTTACAACTTTCCTAATTCAAAACAATCATGGACAAAGATGGAGAGAGACTGAGGATGAAATAGGAAGTGGAAACCAGAAGGTACTGGGTCTACAACTGCTTCTGAGGATATTTTCAGAAGTGACACTACCATGCGTAGACCCAATCTGGGGTAACGACCGCCATCCCACCCTGCCCCGGGGTAGGCCAGTACCCAGAACAGACATGACAGTGTGCCTTACCACACTCTGCCCCGAACCATGGTAGCGCTTACCACCGACTGTTCCCTGCAGTTTTACGAGATCACAACCAGTGGTAACTGCTACCACAGTTCAGGTCAAAGCATGGTGAACATCTGGCAGCTGCTGAACAGAAGTGACAGTGGTTGTTACCCCTGGGTGGGGTTCAGTATGGTAAATTGTGGCTACGCATGGTAGCATCACTTTTGAAAATACCCCAAGACAGAAGAAAGCTATCACTGCTGGGTGCTTGGCACTAATACCATATCACCATGAGCCTCAGGTGTTATGTTGTCTCCATATGGGGATGTGCACATGCTACTCCTGTTTCACAGAAGCATGGAAATTCTAAACTGGAGCAACAATGCAACCGGGCTGGCAAGTGGAGGTGCCTGGGAACTCTCTCATTCAAGAAATAAAACAAATTATAAACTCCGGATATATTACTGTCCATGAGGAGTTTCATATTTTCCCCAGAGAGTAACAGAAAAATCAGGGCTGTCCTGATAAAACTCAGGATGGTTTGGAGGCTTGCTGTTCCTGCATGTCTAGCACAGAATTTTGAATAATAAACTATTAAAAGATCCCTAAAGCAGGGCTTTTTGGACACTTTTGGGGTTTTGTGATTGTCTTCTTTGTCTACTTTCCCCCAAGTTCTATTTCATGCACTTCTGCTGAATGTGAAACTCTGGTTAGCAAAGCAGGTGAGTGGCTGCCACTCATTTCTAACAAAAGTATTTCAAAAATCCATTTCAAGGATTAGCCAGTAGGGAATGCACCTTACCTGAGACTGAATGTTTCTTTTGTGAGTCACTCAGCTGGTACCCGTTTTGATTTTAAAATACTCTAGAAAAGCTGCACCTGAAAGACATCAAACAGTACTTGCACTAACCGCAATCATTTCAGATTCTGTGAAGCAGTAGGGAAACGTGTTCATCTCACCATCCTACAATCTGCAGAGATTTCGATTGGAAGGATTCCAGCTGAGGTGGTATGTTGTTTTCTTTTTTAAATAGCTCAGCTAGCAAGTGAAAAGCAGTGTCTGTTCAGCACTGAGTCATTGACCCATCAGCTGAAGACAGGCTTGATTTGAAGGGTCATAGTTCACACACAAAGCTGTGAGAGCTAAACAGATTATATTTCTGCTTAAATGTCCTACCATAAATGCCACAATGTTGCCAAATCGTGTGCCTTTGTTCACTTGTATGTTGTCTGCTTTCCAAATTGGAATATAAAATAAATTAATTGCGTTTACCAGTTTGTGTTGCCTTTCACAAGTATGCTTAAGCAACTTTGTAGTGAAACTATAAGTGAGAGTTCTCAAGCACACAAAAGTTGTCTGTGGCATCTCAGTAAAGCTGCAGTCATCAGCACAGTCCTCTGTTTAGCAATATTTTCCTTTCCTAATATTATAAGGAAACAGGTAATGTAGGAATTAGATCTGAAATGAATACTTACGATATAAGAAATTGATTCAAATCCCTCACAAGGCACCAATGACAAGAAGTTTTATGATGGCTTTCAATGGCCAACAGTATCTCCATACAATTTGTAGTGATCTATCTTTCTATATTACCTTACTTGCAGCAATATCATCTGTGCTGTGATGCTTTCAAATCAAAAAGGACTAAGGATATACATAAATGTTTGTTGGTCATAGACTTATACAAGCACATTTTGAAAATTGTTGACACTGTCCAGCATCTTCTTTATAAGTCTTTAGGTGCTACAGGGTGTGCAATACCTTGAATACTTAGGTAGGCAGAAAAATAAATTTTATCTGTAAGGCTTTGGGTGACCGACTTCAATCTCTTTAACAAACCTGTGTCAAATTATCTGTTAACTATACTTTGGCAGTGCACATACATACCTCCCTTGTGAACAATAAATGTTGTATCTATGCTATCCTAAAACAACCTCTTTCATTTAAAAAAAAAACACAACATTTTCTATGTAAACAATTGTATTTTCCATTTTTTTCCCTTTTATTTGCTTTTTTAGTCTAACACTTGGCTTAGACTATAAGGGAAGTGTTGGCTTATTTTCTCAACTTGTAGCTGATTGACTTGAAGTCATAAAGAAAATTTTAGATGAAAAAATCTGTTTCCCTTGAGAAGTATGATCATACTTCAAGGATGGGTATTTTCAGACATGATGGGACCTGTATTGGCCCCGTTGTGGAAACACCCATTGATCACCCACTGGGATCAAACTGGCATGTCTGTTGGACCATGCGGCTCAACGTGCAGCCACACAGCCCCACCCCCTGCGTGCCCTAGGCGGGTGCCGTGGCCAATGCGGCCTCAGCGCCCTCCCGCCCCCCCGTGGCATTGACCACGGCCCAGAATCCCGCTGCTGATTCCAGGCCGTGGTCTGGGGACAGACAAGATGATCCCCCTGATCACGGGCAGGAATCACATTGAGCATGCAAACGGAGATGGTCCGGGCAGGACCTCCATTTGCGAGTTCAATGTGATTCCCTCCCCCCCGTGATTCATAGGGGTGAACATCTGGCAGGCATCTTCCATTCACCCCAACAGATGTTATGAGAGCACAATCACCATGGGTACTGTTTTCAGACGTGATGGGGCCGATTGGCCCCGGCACGGAAACAACCCTTTGATTCCCCGCCGGGGCCACCACGTCACAGGCTAGCAGATGGGGTGGCTGATCCCTATGGGGAATCCGGGGAGGGGGTGGGGCTGCATAGGGCAATGTGCGGCCACACAGCCCCCCCAGCGCTGCCCCGGCCGCCCGCCCTCCAGGAGACGCGCGGGCGCAGCGGCCAATGCAGCCTCAGTGCCTGGCCGTCCCCCCGGCATTGACCACAGCCCAGAATCCCACTGCAGATTCCGGGCCATGGTCAGGGGACAGACGTTACTGTCCCCTTCATCACGGGGGGGGAATCTCATTCACCACGCCATCGGGGATGGTCCGACCAGGACCCCCGATCACATGGTGAATCTGATTTCCCACCGCAATTGACTGTGACAAACATCTGGGGGGAACTTCCGGTTCCCCAACAGATGTTACCAGGGCTTTCCCCGCCACAGGGTATTGACTGTGGTTGAGCGTGGTCTCGTAACGTCTGAAAATACCCCATGTGGGAATTCCCCGTTGGTGAGCGTGATCTCGTAACGTCTGAAAATACCCGATGAAAGTAGAAAGAAAAGAATGAGACCAAATGAATTTCAGTTAGTGAACATTATTGTACAGTACACTTTATTCAGAAGTGGCTATTTCCGATTAATGAGGTTTTAACATTTTCTGTATAACATAGCCTCTGTTTAACTCTACTGACCTGTAAAACATTTTTTCTCCTGAATCTATTTCATTCTGAAAACTTTATATCCATTTAATAACTAGAAGAAAAGTTGTAGAATAAAGAAAGAGATGATAGGCAGAATAACATCAAAATAGGAGGAGGAAGGAGGTAAAGAACAAGGGAACAGCAGGATCTGGAAAAAAGCTAGGATCAGCAGGAGGAGTAAAACTGCTAGTATTTCAAAGATGTATAACATGTCTATCTTTTCTTAAGAATAGCAAAGGGACACTCCAATATTAAAATGGAATTCCATATGTTACCAGTTGGCACAAGCCCCTTATCAATGCAGTGAAAAATTGTACTGCAAGTTAATTTTTCAAAAATTAATTGATGCACTCAATATATTTCCAAACTACAAGGTTGGGAATTTCCATGCGTCACCATGCAGCCTAATAGGTCTGTTGACCTTTAAGAGACTGCCGATAGCACCTGTAGGTGAGTTGCACTGGCTGAAATGCAGGCACATAAACAGGAGGAGGACAAAGGATTACAATAATGATACAAAAAAATTATCATTATTGCAATAACAAAAATGACAACCGATAATAATGACAACGTTATCATTGTCATTATTAGTGCTGTGGCAGTTGGGTTTTGAAGGGAAAATGTAGAGCGGGGAGGAGGGAGCAGACATCTCAGAGTCTTAACAGGGTTGAACTCTTGAACTGTGCCTGTGTTGGGAGGGGCGAACAGCTCAGCAGTATCTGACTGATGTATCACTGGCCAATGAGCAGCACAAGCAGGCCCCAGAAGTCTCATGGCACTCTGTTATTGCTCAATGCCTGCTGCTTCCTACAATTTATCAGGGGGGCTCTGGGGGAGGGCACTGTAACCAGGGCTAGGCTTTTTCTCTCCATTCTGTGAGAACTCTGCTTGTCAGGTTGCATTTACAGAATTGTGGTGCTTGCACACAAAAAACCCTCCCTAGCCCTCATTGTATTACCACTACCTTTCCTTTCCTTCTATATACTCTAAATTTTCCCTATATATAATAGACATATAAATTAGATTAGAATAGTTATATAGATAATTTTTTTTATAACAGTTTTCCTTTTCCCTTCCCCTGTCTCCCTTAGATTTAGATAGCTATTAGTTGTGTACTTATATAGAGAGATTAGATATTATATAGGTATTTAGGATAGTCTGTTTTATTATATATATTAGGATTATAGGATAGGCATATTGTATAAATATTCACTAGTCGCACACAGACACACACCACACCACACACCACACCAGACACAGCACAGCCTATCAAATAACTTCCACCTTTGGAATCATTACCAGTATCGCAAGATCTTCTTTTGTGCATGGGAATCAATAACGATAATGATACCGATACCAAAAATAAAATCTTCATTTGAAACGATAATGATACCAATAATGACAATGATAATGAAAACAACATTGTCATTAATAACGATAATGAAAACAACATTTTTTAAATAATGAAAATGAAAAATGAAAATGACATGAGACACATGGTGTAACAGAAATGATGTGGCAGGTGTGTGAAACAGGCATATGTCAAAGCAGCAGGAGAGCTTACATTACTGTCCAGGTTTTCAAGAGAGCTTGAAAAGACAAACTGAAAGCCAGTCATTATTGCAAAAAAAAAAAGAAAAAAAGAAAAGAAAAGGGGAATTATCATAATGCCACTGTATAAATATTTGATACAACCCCACCCTGAATATTTGTGTGCTGTTCTGGTTGCCCCATCCCATGAAAGATAGAATAGAACTAAAAAAGGTTTCAGAGAAGAGCAACAAGGATGACAGAAGGGATGGACTGATTTCCATATTAGGAGAGACTCAACAGGTTGGGGCTGTTTAGCTTGGAAAAGAAGTGATTAAGGGGGGATATGACACAGGTTCATAAAATCATGATTGGTATGGAGAAAGTAAATCGGGAACTTTTGTTTGTCCTTTTCCACAATAAGAGAAAAAGGACACAGTCCCTGAAGTTAACAGTTCTAGTACAAGCTAACCGCAAAAGTTATTTCTGATACATTTTATTTTAATAAAGTCTTTTGCCTCTACTTCCATCACAGTGGAGATGGACAAAATGTCTGTTGCCATTCATACCTTTGTAACTTTGAGACTAGTCTACAGCAATGCACTCTAGATGGGGCTTCCCTAGAAGACTGTTCAGAAGTTGCAGCTGGTGCAGAACAAGGAGTCACATTACACCTACAAAAAGTATGATGGTACTTCTTCAACTTCACATCTGAAGCTCCAGTTCCCACCATCATGTTACCAAAGACTTTTTGATCTTCCTGAAATACTGCCCATCAGCCAGTTCCTTATTCCCACAGTTACACCTGTTGCTGGAATCCATGTGGAAAAGTTTCCGTTCACCTTTTGGTTTTCACAGGTCTGAAGGGTTGTAGTTGTCTTGTTCAGAATCATCCCTCATCCAATGAAAAGGCTCTTGCCCCCGCACCCCAAAGAAGACAAGCACTCAGATATGGAAGACAAGCACTCAGATATGGATGGCATGGCTGTGACTCTTTATTGAATTAGAATTTAGGTCAGCTCCGGACCCAGGTTCCAACTTACTAACCATTAATAAAGGGCAGCCTGATGTCCCTCAGTACCGCCCTATAACACTTAACTATCCTAGGTTGCTCTCACCTCCAGCCACGCAGCTGGTTGATAAGGCTCTCGCCCTGTAGCAACCTGAAGCAGGCTGGAAGGTGAGGGCCCCACCAGCTGGGACCGCCCCTGTCCTCAGGTGAGTTGCTCCTCCCCCCTCATCCTGGGCCTTGCTCTGAACCTGGCCGCCCCTACTCTTGGTTTTCTCTTGGCCCCGTTTCTTATGGAGACGTCTTCCTTCAGACCCCTAACAACTGTTAAACCAATTACCTGGACCCCTGCCAAAGAGAATGACAATTTATATATGGCCTCCTAACACATCACCTTTCAATGTAAACACTGTGAGGAAGGCGAAAAAACAGTCACACCTACAGCCAATCATGCTTTGACTGAAAAATTCTTTCCTGGCCCTCATAAAGATCAACCAGCATAGCCCACAGTGTCATAATATTGGGTGGGCGGGTGGGTGCTTCCTCCCCTCATGTGCTGCCGGGCTGATTGACCCGCTGTGCCGCAAGGCACAAAATGATGCCCACAGGTCTCGCAATGCAAAACCTGCGCTTTCACGCCTAAAATGATGGCCCGCTCTCCAAGCGGCAAGCAGCTGCTTGTCTTCTTTGGAGAGGGGGGCAGGCGGCAAAGTCTTCCCCACCCCGCCCAGCATGGAATCAGCCACGAGGAGCTGGTCCATGAGGAGTGGGGGGGAAGGGAAGTCTTTCCCCCTACACTAGCAGTCTTTGACCTGGTGGAAGGTTTATAAACTGGAGCAATAGGGCATCTCATTCTGACTCTCACAGTTTCAGCAGGTCTGCCTCTCCCACGATAGAAAATGCACTGAAGATGGAGGGTGAGATGTAAGGAAAATATGGCTTCAAGTCAGAGTCACTGTGACCCAGAATCATAGGGCCAGCCTTGTGCTCCAGATGGCAAGGCTGCTGCTGACACATTGCATCACAGCATATCCCATTCTGGACAGAAAGACTGTCTGTTTGGGATTTACTGGCAATACACTAGAAAGAAAAGAATTTCTTGTTGGAGGGAAAGCAAAATATTCTTTCAAGTAGACTTTACAAAGTCTAAAACTCAACAGATACATTATATGCCAGTATTATTCATGCTAATTGTCTCAATACAGTGTCTATATGGATAAAATAACTTACATACAAACAATGTACACTATTTTAAAATAAATAAATAAGTGTTACAAGGGAGGCATTCAGTGACTGAGGCTTACAGTACTTGTAATTCAGAGATACTTTAATGAGAGTTAGTAGCTGAATGACTGGTTGTAAAATGCCTGTATTTTGATTGAGTTAAACACAGTGTTCAAAGTTCAATCATTCAGAGTTCAATGCTTTCCAAAGGTTAGCAGAAAATATTGCCACTGGCCGAGCTCTATGCCCAAAGTTCACTGTTTATATGTCTCTCAGTGAAGCCTTGTTTTATCTTTTTTTTATGATGGGGAGGAGAGAGCTCAAATATGGAAAGGTTGCTTTTTGTCAAGGTTAGAAGACAGAGATGGTCATTCTCATTTACTTTTTACTCCCTTTGTCTTTAACCTCTTAATTCGCTGGTGACCTCACACCTCCAGCGGAGAGGAAAAAGATTAAATGAATTCTCCGTGGACAAATCTTTGTATTGGTTACTGATGAAAAAGCTAAGGGATGTTTATGTAGTACAGGTTTTTCATTTGAGGGAGACTGGCTAATGGGAACAAAGAGCAGTCTAGTACTCCAGTTCTGTCCTGTGGGTGAGCAGACAGCTTCTGCTTCACCACACTAAACTGGCCAGGAGTTTTTTAATTACTCAGCTATTTCATGGCGAAATACATGAGTTGGGATATAAAGTATATTCTCCAGAGCTGTGGCTAACCTACATCACACACAGACCACAAATATCTCCAGTCACAGTTTAAAAGGAAAAAATAAATTGTCAGGGAAAAGTACATCAAGGGGAACCAGCAGTAAATCCTCTAAAAGCACCTGGGGAATTAAAAAAATGTCTCTGGGTGCTTTTTGAGGCTGATGAGGGAAGAACTGAGATGAATATCTGGAGGGAGAGAATTCCATACTGGGGGACCCACTATAGCAAAGGCCTGACTGCCTGCCAACCTAAGGCACAATGGCTATTTTCATACATGACGGTGCTGGGGAGAGGGCGGGGGCACAATAGGTATTTTCATATGGAGGGATGGGTAGAGGGCAAGGGACATACAGATTTGGGTCAGCACAGTCCTGCCCCCCCGCCCCCCCCACACACTGCTCAGTGCGGCCTGGCCCCCTCCCTAACAGGCTGGCCAGATAGCCTATGAAGCTACTGCACCCGCCTGGGAAAGCTACGCCCACTGGCCAGAGTTAGGTAGAGCAGCAGCTCATCATATGTGACGGTCCACTCTACCACGGTCCAGGGATGGCTTCCCCGGACCATGGCAGGGCTAACTCCAGGTTGTGTGTTGTCAGGGAGCCCAGCACACAACCTGGATTTAATCCTGGTTCGGGACCTATTTGTTCTTGACTGCAGCAAACATGTGGTGGGGAAGAAAAAAAGTGACACCACCATGGATGGCCACACCAGGGGAAAGTGTGGCCACCCATGGTAGCGTCACATTTGAAAACACCCAATGACAGGATCCTCAAACAGCGTGTGGTATCTGAATGCAAATAGCCAACAGGGTGAGGTTCCAGGAGCAGATATCAAATATAGCCAGGGCTTATACTATTTAGGGGCATAAAGTACAGAAGCTCCAACTTATATTAAATCTGCCTCTCTACAGGCAGCCAATGTAGAGAATGGAGGGAGGGTGTTATATGATCATCGCTGTCCAAACCAGGAAACAGCCATGCTGCCGTATTCCACTTTTGGGGTATGGGCAGGCAGTGCCATTTTGTTCATGTACAATGACCTCCTCTTTTTAATTGAGCAGTGGTCCAATCAAAATTACTTCTGATCAGAATTTCAGTCAAAATATCAAACTGTTAGGTTTTCATGGAAATGTCTGTGGAAACAGAACAGTTGTTCAGTCCAGCCTTAGCTCAGCTTTGTGTGTAACCGTGGGCAAGTCATTAAGGGCAACATTTTCAAAACACAGGTTAATTTTTAAGTGTTGTCCTGTTTGATCCAAATACCCTCATTTGTCCCATTCCTTGTCCCTATGCATTAATAAAATCAGTATACTGTGGGCCTGTCCTTATGAACATTGTGATGGTATGTGTTCTTCCTAAGGCAAGAATCCTTGCCTTGTGTTATGTAAGCATCAATAGTACTAGTGATTGTTAGTAAATGTTGGTGTATTAATGACCCTCCCCACGCCTGTATGAACCTTAAAGATATGGTTTTACTCATAAGAATGGCCATGCTGGGACAGCTAGATGGTCCACCTAGCCCAGCATCCTATCTCAAATAATGGGTGAAAACAGACATGACGCTAACCACCCTTTAACCACCCTAGGTTGTTATTTATGCACGTTTCAGGGCTGTATTGGTGTCCTATGCAGCCCTGAAACATGCATAAATGACCACCAAGTGTGGTTAAAGGGTGGTTAGTGTCATGTCTGTTTTCACCCAGAGTCTATCTTTGATTGCTTCAGGGAAGTGCACAACAGGTCATAATGGTATGAACCATTTTCTGCTCAAGAACATGGATGATATCAAATCAATCACATTCTCAGATATCAATATTAATGTTTCAAGATGACCTCTGTTCTTTTGGACAAGAAGTATTTGCTTCATTCATTGAATTAAATTCAGAATAAATTTTTGTCTTTAAATTATTTCCCTTTGGGAATAAAGGTTTCTTCATGTGTACTGACAAGACATCTGGGTTGAGGGCTTCTGTTAGCATTATTTAGTAGGTCCATGCTGATACAGTAGGATTAATTTTTAGTCAAAATAACAATAACAATATCTACTCTACTATCCCACTTCACAATAAAAATATCAACAAATAAATAAATAAAAATAAATGTAAATATACCCTAGGATCTTTCTGCCAAGAGTTTGTAAATTTCAGGGAGCGAATTACATTCTTGTTATTAACCAATAATTATAATATTAATAAAATGTAATTAATGATGATGAATGGGTCATCAATGGTGAATAATCACTGAATATGTGCTAAATGTTGAAGTGTTAAGGAATGATAGTTCACAAATATTATGATGCAAATTATGTAAAACTTTCTTATGTGAAAGGCTGTTATTGTACTGTGTATAATTTAGCATCAGCTCCATAGTAAAGGAAATGACAAACAATTCAGTCCACAGTCTGTGAAACAAAGCAAGCCATGTGGAAACTGAATGGTATAGATTGAATTTGTTGCTTCTGTTAGTGTTAAGAAATTGCTTGCTAGGAATGAGTGAAATTTTTTGAAGTAGGATTACATTCCTCTGAATGAGCATCACACTATTGTTGTAATAAATAGCCTCATCACTTTTGGTGTAGTGGAGATGGTGTTGATTATGAAAGGAAGCACCAGGTGCACACTGAGATGGGATAAGCAGAAGTCAAAATATAGTACTATTCTATTTGAAAAAAGAGTGAAATAATAGGCCAGATTAACCAGCTTGGGTTTTTTCTTTCAGGATCAGCAGCAATTCTGCTGCACAGCTAGGAGATAGTCCATTGTGGAAACAAGTGCAGTTCAGATGAAATCATTTGTATCCCAGTATCATTCTCTTCTCCTGCAACTTGTGTGAAGACTGAAGTCTGAAGCCTTTTAGTTCTCTGACTGAAGAGCTAAGCAGGCAGCTGTGTTCCACCTCAACCTTTTGCTCTGTTAATGAAGTCTAGTTGACCGCTCCATTTGTCTTCCCCTCCCTTTCTTTATCCAGCTAATGTAAGGTACTGACTCACGTACTGTTATACCATTTTCAGCGAATTATTTTTGTTTGAAATCAGTGGTGTCACACTGGTGTAAAACTGGAGTAACAAAATTGTGAAACAAGACCTATCAAGACCCTCAGCAGCATTAAATGATACACATCTGAGGCTTATTTCATAGTGTCCCGTTCACCTTTTCCCAGTGACCAGGCTCCTGAAAACGCAAGTTCTCCTGTGATGTTCTTGCTCTGATAAAAGCTACCTCCGCACTATTAAATATTATTTCACACTAAACCTGTTCTCTAACTAGCTGCTAGCTTATGATAGGAGGTACTATTCACTATATGGGATTCTCTTTTCACTTCACATTGGTTTAACTCCAGTGATTTCAATTGACTTACCCCTAGTTTCAGGGCTGGCCTTACCATAGGGTGACCCTGGGCGACTGTCCAGTGCCTCACTCTTTCTGGGGACCCCACAGCAGCCCCTATTTTCACCAGTTCAGGGTGTGGTGACCCAGAGAAGCCCCAAACATGACCAGATTTTGGAACCCACAGTTGGATTCCCCAAGGGGAAGGGACCAATCGGGATCCACAAATTTTAGGGCTAACCCTGCCTGGGTTATCCCAGTGTAATTTGGCTCCTACAGAAAGTTACTATATCCTTCCCAACCATAGTTTACCTGATCTGATATATAACCCACTCCAAAAGCTCAACCCCATTATCTCACCCTCAGCAAGCTGCTGGTAGTCAAATGCCCTTCCATACTCCTGTCCACTCCCAACTGCCATTGAACATTTCAACTTTGTAGCATTATAACGATACCCTTCCAGAAGGGTATAGTTTTGTGCTAAATGTCACACTTTTACATTACAGGCAAGTGAACCAATCATCATCTTTTCCTCTAAGGCTAATTTGTATACTACAATTCCATTGGTTGCATTATCTGTTCTAATCATATGGAGACAATAGGGCACATAAGTGAAGAGTTCTTTTGAAGAGTTCTGTGAAGAGCTATTTTAAGTTTTCTCATTTCACTAGAATCAATAATTTTCTGCCCACTGATATGCAGAACATTCCTGAATTTTTTTGTATTGGTTGAATATGATATTCAAAAGCTAGACAAACAGAAGGATGTAATGGTGTTCAGTTTAAACTGTTTTGCTTTACCCAGTCAATAAATCAAAAAAGTCCACATGTTCACCTGTCCTTGAAGTACCTTACAAAAACACTGCCCTCTCTCAAATGGAAAATGTTTACAATAACTGGGGATTAGAATTGAATAATCAGTTATACTAATGAGAATTTGGAGTAATTCCACCAGTGTTAATTGTGCTACTTTGGAATTACCCCAGTGTAATTGAGATCAGAATGTGATGCACTTAAAAATGCAATATTAAGTTATAGGAAATATGTCTTACCTTATGGCTAATTTTTTTTCAGTCTCTCCCCTCCCATGCTCCCCCAAGTTATTTGTAGCCACGTCTACCAACTAATCTTTAAATGTTGGATACATTTAGAGCTTTTCTGATGAACAGGTAGTGTGAGAGTAATTGTTTAATAACACGTCGACACTGATTGTATTGACTGGCTCTTAATAAGTTGGCTCACTTGGTTGTCAGTATGTTTGCTTATTTACTAAGATGCTCTTTTTTTCTATGAGTGCACCCATTAATAGGTACTTTGTTTGTCTATCAGAAGGAAAACAAACCAATGTAGTAGAGCAAATTATATCTAGAGAACTATATTTGCTGAAAAAAGCAGGTTGTTACTGCATATCAAGCAAACATCTCATTTTATATAATACTTGGGCTTGACTTTAGAACATGGGTCACTTTTCATATGAAGGAGTAGGATCAACCTATATAATTGCCTACTATTGTCTTCTAATCATTTAATTACAGAATAGGAACAGTGTTAAGGAAAATGACATATGCTCATGTAATGTCAATAAATAACTGGCTGATCGTTCAAGGCTCATGTGATTGAAATAAGTAACGGATGGATTGATAAGCATGGATCATGCAAGGTGCTTGCCACAGAGGACAACTTGAAAGTAGAATTCACCTTCGAATTCAAGTCCTACAGGGATGAACTACTGAATCCTGGTCATATAGAGGCTGGAACCTTCCCCCCAGAATGCACACATGTGCGTGCGCGTGCATGCACGCACGCACACACGCACGCACGCACGCACATATGAACATAGTCCTGTAATGTGGTCATCTGTTAATTCTAACCACAATTGTTAGTAACTAGGAAAGTACAACTGATGCCCAAAACTGTTCAATCAAACCTCTGGCAGCAAGCTCTGGCACAACTTCTGCACTTCAGAACTACCTGGCAACAAGGCTCTATCGGCAAAAAGGGAATCCTAGCTTGCCATGTCATGGTGCTCTATGTAAACAACAGACATTGGTTGTTAACAAATGTGACAGTGGCCAGCTTGGACCTGATTTGGCCCACAGGCCGCCATCACCAATGGGTATTTTCAGACGTTACGAGATCACAGTGAACCCCCATCAATAACCACATGGGGTCAAAGCACCCTGAACGTCTGTTAGGCGGCCGCCAGATGTTCGCCACGGTCAAGTCCTACATAGGGTCAATTTCAACCACGCTTCCGGGGCTCCCCGCCGGACAATCCCCGGAAGCATGATCAAAGAGATCCCCGGCGGGAACCAACAAAAAGTAATGTCTGGCCAGTGACCACTGCCCTGAATCCCCTGCGGGATTCCTGGCCGTGGTCAAATCGGGCGGGCGCCGTGGCCTCATTGGCCACAGCGCCCTCCCTTCTCCCCAGAGGGAGGGTGGTGGGGGAGCGTGGGTAGGCGGGGCCGTGCAGCCACATGTTGCGCCCTGAGGCCCTGCCCCCTCCCTGATTCCCCACCAGGATCATCCGGCACATCTGTTGGCCGTGCTGGCATGATCCTGGCAGGGAATCTCAGGGTTGCTTCCATGACGGGGCGAAGCCACCCCGTCATGTCTGAAAACACCCTTTGTTGGTGGCAATCCAGATGATTGCCCGGGGTTCTCCCTGTTGGAAGCTATCTCAGACTGTGATTTCAAAAACCTCTGGGATCACAGCCCAGGCTAGCTGCCAAAATGCCCAGGAAATGGATCGCACGACCATGCCAAAGTCGGCTATCACATGTGGTAGCCCGCTATTCCCAATCCATGGATATTTCCCTCATTAGTCAACATGGCTGCCCATCATGAGGCAACAGGCCACTGGGTGCAGCATGGAGGTGGGCTGGATGCACATTTGTGCAGCTTTCCAGCCTGGCCACATGAAACATTATTCTACAGTCAGACCTGATACAGACCGAGTTGCCATTGGCTTCCTGGTATGACTGAAACTCACCCTCACATTCTCACATAATCTCCGTGAGAAACAACTTCTCACCAGGATTATGTCAAGAATCAGCTGATTTTTTACCCTTCCTCGATCAGAATTTGCGTGGCCAAAACCCGGCCCTGTGCATGCGGAAAATGGCCACTATGGATATTCTGCATATGCGCGGGCCCTAGTGGCCATTTTGTACACGCACAGTGCCACTTTTAGGATGTTAGGGTTTCTGGAGAACCTGAAAAAATGGAACTGCGCATGCGCAAAATGGTCACCAGGGTCATTGCATGCGCAGAATGGTTAAAGTGGCCATTTGTGCATGTACAATGCTGGTTTGGAGAATTTCATGAGATTCAGATCCCACAGATAAAACAGAACACTATAATATTCATATTTTCTCTAGTAAATATTACTGTGCTGATGTGCTTTGCATTTTTGCTGGAATGAGAGTGAAGAAAACATTGGGATGCTGAATAAAATCTTCTGTTAAGCACTCCTGTTCTGTTGTGTGTTCTCTACTCTCTCTTTCAGATGCCGCCTGTGATGGGAAAAAAATCCATGTTACATTGCGTGCCATGTAGAGTACTAATTCAAGCAGCCTTTACATGCTGCACTTGTGCCTGGATCTTACAAACATTCTGTTGTTGTCTTTCTGGGGTGGGGAGGAATAGAGATGCAGGAATGTATTTTAGAAACTCAGTCTCTCTATATTTATGTTTGTTCTCCACTTTCTAGAAATAGAGATGTAGGCATGGCTCTACCAAAACTGCTGTTACATTAAAAGAAACAAAAAAACCAACAAATAAATAAAAAAGTCCAGCATAATTTACAACCTTTCTAAAAGGATCCAACAAGGGAAGAAATCTCAAACTTGACTCTTTTACTTTCATAAAGTGAGTTTTTTTAAAAAAGAAATCCCTATTCTGCTTTCTCTCCTTCCAATAATAATAATAATAATAATAATAATAATAATAATAATAATAATAATAATAATAATAATAATAATAATAATAATAATAATAATAATAATAAAATATCTCGTTTCAAATCCACTGTAGATAAAGGTTGCATTTATCCAATGCCCAATGGTAGAGTTTCTCCAGTTTCAGAAGATTTAAGAAGTACTAAAAGGGACATTGGCAAAATGGATATAGGGGTATAGCTGAGTAAACAGGTCTTTAAAACCTATTAAATACAATGTGATAATGTCATTGGCTTAAGCAAACTTAGGAAAATTCTTCAACCATTGAAGTCAATGGCAAAATTCCAACGGTTTGACTTTAATAGTGGAGGAATAAGGTGCAAATCATCCAGATGAAGAGGGCTTCCACTGGTGCTGAAGGCCTAGCACTAATGCTGAAAAAAGAGGATCACATTTTCTATTAGACTTTGATTAGAAGTATAGGATACTTACAGTGGACATAGAACAGTTTCCTGTCCCTTTGTACGTTACAATAAACATCACAAAGCTTTTGTCCCAGCCCTAATTAGCTATTTATGGCCTGTGGTAATGCTTTAAAGAGAGGACAAAGTCTACAAAGAGATTTGCACTTAGCTGTAAAAATGAAATTCTGGTACTACAAAAAGTTTGCCCATTTTCAAAAATACCAAGTGTCTCACCTCAAATGTGTGAGCTAAAGAAAGAAAAGAGAGAGAGAGGAAGTGAAAGAATTGAGTCACACCAGACGATCACTAAAGCACTGACTTTGCTTGACCTCTTCTTTCAGCTTTTCTACAATTTCTCTGGCTTAAAATACCTTGCATTTAAAACTAGATATATAAGCTCCCCCCACCCCACCACTTAAAATAATAATGAAAGCATTTCAGAGGAATAAATGTAAACTGCTTTCATTTTTCCTATTTTTGGGTGTATTACATGAAAGTCGTGATAGTGTCTGTGTCAGATTTTAGAAGGATAATTACACATTTTATGATTTACTGATGGAAGGATTTATAAGCTACATAAAGGGACTTCTCTAGGTGGGATGTGCTTTTGTGCTGTTTTCTCACTTACAGCCCCATATGGCAAATGTTTCATATGCAGCCTCACAATCTCTGAAGTCAATGAGAATTCCACCTGTAGGTTTTTAATATAATCTTTGTATAACCCTTGTGTTGATGGCATCCATAGCAAGAAGGGCCAGGTTAATTTTTCTAGGTGTTTGGCACAACTAAACACACTGGCTTGAGTACCCACGCAGAAATTAGGGACACTAAATTTTACTGGGCAGTCTGGCAGGCTATTAGTTTTCCCCCTTGGAAGCACACTAGCCAGGTTGTGAACAAAGGAGCTTTATTAAAAGGTAAGAACCAACAAGGTATTAAAGCAAGGAGAACCTGGTGCTAACAAACTTTCCCACACATAAATCCCACCCTCAGAGAAAGAGTCTGGGATCACAGCAAAGAGTCACAGTTCTGTGTTCCCAAACCCCTTCACCCCACTCCTGGTTCTTTGGGGAATGTTGAGTTCACAGAACCCTGGTTGTCCCACATAAGCTGCCGCTGCTCTCCATCACTAGCATACTCAGATATGCCCCTCAGTGTGAGGGTTTGTAGTTTCCGCGGGGAAGGAAACCCTCACGGGGAAAGGGCAGAGAGGAAACAGGAACCGTAACCCCGCCTGGGGTGGCCCTGGCGAGGAAGGAGCGCTGCCTGAAAAAGGACCCCTCAGGTTCTTATAGGGTGGTTCTGGAAGGACTAGCCGTTCCCCACCTAGATCATCATAGGGGCGCAGGCGTTGCCACTTCCCAGTCTGGGCCAAAGAATGCAGGCACACGGGGCCCGGGACCAAGGGCAAGGGGTGGGGGCTTGTGGGGGTACAGTACAGGAGACCCGGAGGGATGAGCCAGGATAGGACACACTCACTAGGAATCTCCCCAGGACACCCGGTGCAATAAGGGGAGGGGACACAGTACTTACGTTCACACTGAAGGCTTTCACTTTCCCTCTCTCTCACACACACACACTCACGCTTTCGCTCTCCGTTCACACAAAAGGGTTGAGGCAATAAGGCAAAAGACACACCTAGGCTTAGGACTGCTCAGGGCTGGTCTCACAGGGCAAGGCTATGATCACCAGCAAGGGAGATCTGCTGAGTCCTCCCTTATAAGTAGTGCAACAGCGTCCTTCTGGCGCAAGCGTGCGGAGCGCTGGGGCGGTGGCCTGAGAGGCGTGTCCGGAGGGCGTGTGACTGCGGGGGGTGGAGCCTGCTCTGGAGGCTCCACTATGCTGCACTGTGGTGAGCCCGGGAGCGTGGCCCTTTGCCGTTGTACCGGCTGCCTGGGAGAGCTGTCAGTGTGCTCTGCTGCTGTCACAAGGTGGGCTACCCCCTGTTCCGCCATGGGGGATGGGCCCGGGCTTTCCTGGGGGTGTGTTTGGCGAGGGCCTGCGGGAGAGTTCTCCTGAGAACCCCGCTTCGCTTGTGGGTGTTGACATCATGGGGCCTGCCGCCCCGGGATCTGGTCTCCCCCCCATCTCCTCAGGCCCCAGGGCCTGACACTCAGGAGTCTTCATCTCAACTTGGCCCAGGAATGCCAGTTCTCAAAGGCTGCTGAAGCTCTCCAGCACCATCCTCAGAAGACCCTGAGAACTTGTCTCCTGATCCAGCAAGTGAGTTCAGCAAGGGGATGGATCAGAGGGGTGTACCAGGTATAGCCATCCTAAGCTGACTGCTCTCTCTGACATTGTCCTCTGGAGACCCCGGGACCCTGCTTCCTGACCCAGCTAGTGATTTCAGTTAAGAACTGGATCAGAGGGGCTTACCAGATCCAGTCATCCCATGTTGGCTTCTCTGTCTGGTGCTGTCCTCTGGAGACGCAGGGAGCCCATGTCCTAACCTAGCAAACAATTTCAGCTAGGGACTGGGTCAGAGGGACTCCATGGGTATTAGCTTTCTGGTGCTCTCCACTATCAGCACTCCACAGATTTACAGCAGCAAGTTATGGGCGGACCATTCTAGCAGCACTGCCAGAGTGTATAGACCCCACTCCATCGGCTCGCTTGCATTGGCCCAACACCTTGATGGGTACTATATCCAACAGCTCAGCTGGTTATGGAGACCCAAACCCAACCCATCCCTAGGGTTTAATACAGATTATTGTGATCCAAGACCATTGTTGCTCAGGAGGGAACTAATTCTTTGTTGTCCTCTGTGGCCTCCCACCATGTACCTGAAATGTGCATGCAAATCGTGCATTCATGCAAATGGCCTATGCTCAGGGAAGACACACCCATGGAGCAGACTGCTTTCCCTTACAATGGTTTTTCAGATATTTTGATTTGGTTATTCGGAAGTTCAATTATCTAGGTACTATGAACGCTACTGTACAGGTTCAGTAGTCAATAAAAAGTAACTGAATAAATAAAATTTCAGAACAATCAGATATTTAACTATCCATTTCAGTTGTGGATATTATCCACATTTTCAGTTATCCAGAAATATAAATAATATCTGTGAATAAATAATCCACTATTGGTTTCAGCCCTAACATAGATACTTAATTTCACCACAATCTGTTGTACAGGGGGCACATTATAATTTTTTATTAAACATGGACAGAGCATCAGCTCCCTAGGATGTAGGCTGAGAAATTCTCTGGAAGCTATTAAACTCTCTGGGTAAAAATAAACATGACAGCAACCTGCTTTGGCCTGCTCTGGTCCACTTTTGCTGAAATCACTGCCCGGGTTAGTGCTAACCTGATCAGGGCAAAGAGGGCAAGATCATGTTTGCATGTCTGTTCCCACTGGCCCAGAACAGGTGCACCACGGCCAACCACCATGGCTACCCATCATGGCAGGGGTAAGGGGCAGGCCATTGGGTGTAGTGTGGGGACGGGCAGGGCATCAGCATGTTTGTGTATCTTCCTGCCCACCCCTCCCGGATCCTGGCCATGTGAATGCTTGTTCTGCATCGTGACCCAGTCCGGATGATGTCTGTGGTGGCAGCTTCCTGACAAGAACCAGGCTGGGTTGTCACTGCAGCACGACTCCGTCTGTTTTTACCCTCTACTTCACCAAATGGAAACTCAGTGCAGCAGAAAATCTTACTTTGATTTTCTTAAATTGCATCTTAACCTCTTTTTCATTCCTTCTTCCTCTTCTGTCAGGGGCCTCAGCAGGTCTAAGTGGTAACCCCTCAGGATCGAGAATGGCTAGGCTTTATCGGGTGATGCCAAGATCATCATAGGGATGCAAAAGCACTTTGTGGCCCAAGACAAGATGGAGTAACTCTTACTAGAGGGTCCTGTGAGATCTGCAGGTGAGTTCCAGGGAACTGGGACCAGACAGGAGTATAAGTCAAGGTAAAATGTGAGAAAGAACCCCCAGAAAGAGGGGTGCCCCAAGCAGGACTATAAAGAGAGACACTCCATGGGACACAAGAATGTAACTAGCAAGAGGAGAGAGCAATAGACCATAAGGGAGGGAGGATTGAAAGAAACCATCAAGTTGGGAGAGAGGCAGACTCCACGCAGAGAAGGATTGTATTTTGCAAGGTTTGGAGGGGAACGCTTTAAGGGGAGGGGATAGTGTAGTCGACAGATTGTGGAGGGAGACAAGCAGAAGGAGGAATACAAGTTGCAGAGGGACATCAGGCTTAGCAGGAGAATATCAGGGAACAGGCTCTAAAGTAAAGAAGGGGTGTAGCCAGCAGGGTATGAAGAGAGATAAGAAGGAGGAATTCAAGCTTCAGATGGACACCAGGCTTAGCAGGAGTAAGGCAAGGGCTGAGGCAGAATAGGACAGAATGCAGGCTTCAGAGACAGCAAGTCTTAATGAGAATCAGGTGAGGTCTGAGATAGGCAGAGGGGCGACTTTATCTTTCCTGCTCCTCTGACTTCCACCCTGTGTGTCAGAATAGGAAAGATGACAAGATAGGCCTCATGGCCTTCTAAATGTGATCTGGGGTAGTAACCCCATGCAAACAGTTCCCTTTCAGATTGTGCAAAATCACAGCATTATTGCTTGTTTGTAAATAACTGATATTTTGCAGTTGCAACCTTTGACCACAGTGCCAAAGATGTGCTGTCTTCACAGTTTTGCAAAAGTCAGCATTGCTGGCTTCTCCAAAAGTTGCTAAAAGCTTGCCAGATGCATGAAGCATATGGCATAGTTTTACAATTGTGTTAAGTAGCAAGAACATTGCAAATTTTCATAGACAGAAAATTATGGGTGGGAGTTGCTTAAATATTACAAACAGCTGTTTACATCAATCTTGCCTTGGCAAAGAAATAATAATATTTATAGATGCCTCTGTCATTGTTAGAACTATCTAAGATGAAAGATTAATCATGAAGACTAGTCTTAACCAGTTGGGGAATTATCATTTACCATGTTTGCCATGCCAGATGAATAAATAATCACCCTATATAATGCTCTGAAATCTGAATAGACTCAGATACCCATAGTGCTAACTACTTTGTGACTGTATAGAAAGACACACTCTTCTCTCCAAAGAGCTTACAGTGCATTTTAAGAAAGCAGTTTATAAGGGATGGCTTACATCTAGCTATATGGGAGAGGACGTGGCAAAGAAAAATCCTTGGATAGGTTGCTGTCTCTATGATAGGACCACCAAGATCTTATTTAATTTATTCTGATTTATATTCACCCATCCTGAAGATTTAGGGAAGTTTCAACATTAAACTATGTATAGTTTTATAATAGTTGTATAAGGTTATTTTTAACGAAAAAACTATATATAGAACAGAACCCATAAAATAATACATTACTATATAAAAATATAATAAAATCCCTATAAAAAATCAACTCTCCGCAAAACTCGTCCACATTTGCCAAACAACTGGCCAAATAAAAAGATTTTGTAATACCTCAGGAAAATGCAAAAGCTTTGCCAAATCTCCAGGGAAAGAGTGTTCCAAAACTGTGGAGTGGCCACTGAAAACACCTCTATCTGCCCTTGCCATGTGTACTTGTCCGTACTGATGGAATATGCAAGAGGTTGTTTTCAACTCATCTTAGGGATCACAAGTGAGCATAGAAGAGGAGATGGTCCTTCGGACTCCTGCACCTGGAGTCTGCCTCTCTCCCAACTTGATGGTTTCAATCCTCCCTCCCTATTTTTAAAAGTTTAGATAAAGTTTACATAATATTTAGATATTTTGGATCTTCTCATTACAGCTACATTGGTAGGACTTTCCTGAAGCTGCACCTGCATTAGTGGGCTCTAACTCATCATTGAAAATACATTTTCATTGAAGAGGTTTATAGACATCCAAACTGTAATTCTTACTTCCATGGAATCTCTTTGGCTTCCAGTTCACAGGTGGGATGTGCACGTTCCTCCTTTTACATTTCTGTCTCCAAGAAATATCCCTACAAAGGGTCGGGGATAGGTGGGCAGTGTTGTAAAAACATCCAAACAATCTTTTAGCACATAAGGTAGAAGATTAATGTGATGAGGGTCACTTGTTCATGCAGAGCCACAAGGCATGACAAAAGCTGAAATTCAATTTCAAATTTTTTTCTCGGTTATCGCCAAGAATCTCTATTCTCATCTTGTTTTAAATGAGAAACCATAACTGAGAAAATTGCCATCTTTCCACAATTCTCAGTAGAGATTTTTTTTTCTCACATTACCGTTACCGGATTGTTGTTTACTGTTGGAGTGCCAGTTACCGAGTTACCATTTACCATTTACTGAGTTACCTGTGAGCCATATCCAGTAACCAATAATCCAATAATCAATAAACATGGTAGCAAACCAATAACCAATAAACACCAATTACAAATAATCAAATAACCAATAAACTGAAATCCAATAACCAATAACAAAAAAAAACCAATAGCCAATAAACCAATAACCAATAAACTTGGTAATAAACCAATAAACCATTAACCAATAAATAATAACCAATAAAACAATAACCAATAAAACAATAACAAAAAAAACCCAAATAACCACTAACCAATAAATACTGTAAATGGCAAATCACAGTAACTGGCAAACATGGCACATGGTAAACTGCAATACCGATACAACCGATAAACGGCAAAACCCCACAGTAACTGGTAAACACGGCAAACAATAAAGGGTAAATTGCGGTAACCAATAAATTGAGCTTCATTCAAGATATCAATTGGGGTTCGAAAAAGCTGCAAAATTTCGGCAAAAATTCTCAATTCCCGCAAAATTATTTTGAGAATCAATTTGATTCACATTTCAGCACTAGACATGACCTTAGAGTTGAAAGAGGGTACCTCCAAAATCAGGTAACCCATCAAATTTCCAGTACCTGATTTGATCTAGTAATGATTGGGTACCATGCAGTACCTTATTACAACACTATTGGCCACCCGATGTCCCAAAATGTCGACTTTTGGTCCTGGAATGTCAACTTCCAGTACTGATTTTTTGACATTTTTGTTGATATACTGATTAGCAACATTTCTTTATTGGGTTTCCATCAAGTTCCAACATATTTTTTTGGGGCAACTGCCAGTCACAGAAAACTACTTCCAGTTCCACATTTATTTTATGTTATTAATAAAATAAGAGGATCTTACCCACTTGGAAAAAGTGGGTATTAACCACGGGAACTAAATACAGCACCCCAAAGTTTCAACTCTACATGATCTCCATTTCATAGTATTCAGCAACAGCTGTGGTGGCTTTTGTTTGTTAGGGTGCAATTATTAATTGCTCTTTGTATCTTAGAAGCTTTTTAAAAATGAAGATTTCATTAAAAAGTCAAAGCGTTGTAATGTCTTACTCTTGAAATGTGATTTTTTTTCCTTTCTTTTCTCTCCCCCCCCCCTTTTTTTTTGTAAAAAAGTTTTCTTTCACATCGTTAAACAAGATTGCCTGCATTGGATGAGCATCAACTGCATGCAATTTGCTGCCATTCAGGTACAGGTTGCAAAATGTTAGTGGTTTGCTCAATCATCAAAGTGGTTCAGCAACCAAAATCTTACAGGTAGTGCATGAAGCCAAAAACATATTTTTGATTTCAGTTTATACATATATATTGCTTTTGCAATAAACTGACCATTAGTTTCTCAGCTAAAAAGGTAGGTTTTGGGAAGAGAGAGGTCGAAAGAGTTTTGAATGTTCAAGAACTTTGCTCAGTAGCAAGAAAAAAGTACTCAAGAGTGGTATTCAGTACTCTGTGTAATTACAATCAACAGCAGCTTTCTCAGCAGTGCAATTTCAACTCTATGAGCTGGATTTTTCTCAAAACTCCTGTCTTATTGCTTTTTTACTCTTTAAATTCCAGATCCTTGTTCTGTTGCACTTGTGGGCTATTAATTGTGTGTTTCAGCAGTTTCTGTGGGATCTGGCTCTAATCCTTTCTTGTCCTTCTCAAGCACTCTTTTTGATTAAAAAGGTTTCACAGGATTTAAGGCATTCTGCTGGAATTGTTTGAACTTAAAAAAGGCCAAACGGATGTCTTCACAGCTGTTTCTTCTAAAGGAATTTAAACATGAGATGCTTCCAAATAATTATTGCAAGACAAAAAAATTGGAATAGGTAAATACTTTGTATTGAATTTACATATAATACATAATCTGTTATAAACAGAAGCAAAGGTGACATTTTATGTGCCATGTACCTTACAAAATGATTTGTTTTCTTTTATTGAATGCCCTGAAGCTCCACTTTTCAATGGAGGCTGTGGTAAACAGATCTAGTCTATCAGCATATCAAGCCCTTCTTATGTACTGACAGAGTTTGAAGAACACGACAACAAACGGTGGCATTTTTTTTTACAAATACATAGGGTGCAGCCACATGACTTCTGGGGATCAATCCCTGTGCCACCCTATGGCAGTCAAGTGCAGCTTACACACTGAGCGGCCAATGCAGGGAACTGGGCATACAGACATCCCCCAAGGGGCCACCAGACCACTGTCAAAGTTCTTTCCATGGCTGAGTTGGGCCAGGGGTTCAGTCACATGAGCAGGCTCCTGGCTCTGCCTCACCTCTCTCCCATGGTCCAACCAAATTCCCACACCAGCCATGAAATGGCAGTGTGCAACGAGCAACAGCATCTGCTGCTCAAAGCCCTGCCATTGAGCTCACTGCATGGCAGGACAGAAGGAGCTGCGGCTCATGGGCAGCCATCCTAGGGCAGCCTAGCTCCATATGGAGTAAGACTTCTATGCGATACACCCTCAAACCTCTCCTTGGGAAAAGCATGTAGCAGCCAGCTGCTCACCCTGACATGTGGTGGGGGTGGGGGTGGATTCTGGTGACAGCCAGTCACACAATGTACTGCATTATGTGGACTGACTGCACAGAGTGGATCAAGACTACCCAAGGTGTGGTAGCCTTCCGAGTAGGGCTGCAACAACTAGAAAAAAAAAGTTACGTGTATATCTGACTTTCTGAGGGTTGGCTTCAAGAGATCAACCAGTCCTCGGTAACTCTGCTGAATAGTCAATACTCAATACTCGGTAAAATACTCAGTAAAATAAAACCGAGTACGGAGTATTTTCCAAGTACTAGGACCAGAAAAAGCCCCATATGTTGCCCATCTGAGGATTTACCTGAGTACCGAGTAATGGACCAAGTACCAGGATGATTCCTTGGTTACTCAGTAGTTGGTAAAACCAAGTTGAATACTTGATAAAATCTGAGTAATTCTGAATATCGGGTTTCAGCACTACTTCCAAGGATTTCTCATGTGGTTGCACCCATACTGTCAGGAACCAAGACTTGGCCATAGACAGTAGATGCAGGATCAGGTCCAGCAACTCAGGGCTGGGTGAGTCAGTGTAGGATTGGAGTCCAGATATAGGTGAAATAGAAACAGAAATCAAGGGGGATGGACCGATGAATGAATGCAGATCAGGACAGAAAAACTGGATGATTTTTTGGTGGTGTTTGACCAACTTATATTTTCATAGACCAATAATATTTTGATTCCCAAAATGGAAAATTTAAGAAAGCATAGTTAATTAAGCATGTAGTTTAGAAAGTGTCACTTGTATGTAGGGCTGTGCTGAATATTCAACAAATTACTTGTGAGTATTCTCCAAGTATGTCCTGAGTGATCAGACTGGTCTGACACTCGAAGAACACTCAGGAATTCTGAGGGCAGGGGCTAAGGAGGGGTACAGAGGCCAGAGGAAGTCTGGGGGATAGGGAATGGGCCTGGATGGAGAGGGGAGGAATGAGCCAGGGGGAGGAAATGGGGCCTAGCAGGGGCCGAGGAGTAGTGTACTCGCCGTCCAGAGGTGGTTCAGTGACGTGTGGCTTCCTCCGGGCTGGGTAAGTTTTTTTAAAATGTGGGGGGAGGGGGTGGGGGTTGGGGGTTGGGAGGGTTGGACTGGGCATGCTCATAAGGGCCAAATTTGAAATTGCTTAACTACTATCAGTAATATGTAACTTATTGCTAAAATTCTCCTCTGTGCCAGAGGATTGGAGGTTAGCAAATGTAACACCAATTTTTTAGGTAAGGTAAGGTAAATGTTTATTGTATATAGCCAATGGCTTTAACAATCTCAAATAAAATGCATAATTAAAATACATATTACGACCTAATTTATAATATTTAACAATACAAATAGGTGGCGCCCAATGCGGGTAAATAATAAATAATTTCCCACACTCATTTTAACAGTTCGCTATCTATACCCATCTACCGGCGCTATTTTAATACATAATAAAAAAAGAGAATAAAACCCCTCCTCTCCCGACCAGCCCTTAATATCCCATATATCCAATCAACCAGTAGCACTTGGGGGTTTGGCTGGCAAGATTATCCCCCTCATGGGGGCTAGAGTCAAATACCTCCAACACCCTCCACAGACAATATTTAGGGGTATATCCTATATTGGCCCGAGACCCGTCTATACTTAAACCCACTCCAGCCCAATGGTCATGTCCCATAGAAAGGAATAGGTTCCGTAAGAGAGCTTTCCGTCGATGGCATACCAGCTTGCCGCTTGATCAAGGCCCTGCCACTCCAGACTGCCGAGCCAAAGCTCTACGTATGTGCAAGATGGCCTGTGCCATCTCCGCTACTGCCCTAGTCAGGTCTGAATCTACTGGGCTGAGCATTTCCTGCAATCCATAATCATTAAAACCTCCTAAATACCGGAGCCTCGGTCTAGCAAATTGAGGGCAGCGGAGCAATATATGATCTACCCTATCTATTTCACCCTTTTTGCATAGAGTGCAGACCCTCTGACTCCTAGGTAACCCTTTATAGCGGCCCTCTACAAGCGCTGAGGGGAATAAATTGGTCCTCAATTTTAGGAAAGCATTTCGTTTCCCTGCATCCAGCCAATTGAAAAGATAATATTCGCCATAACCCCCTGGGTTAGGTGAAACATATTGAGGAGCTACTTTCTGTCGTATCAACAGTGCCGATTCCAATTGTAGGGTTTGGTCATAAATCCTCCTTTTAACCAAACTCCTGGCGGCCTGTAACCCCACTGTCCCAAGACTTTCTGAAGAGAACCCCAGCCGGAGAACCTCCTTCTCCACTGCCCTGCCCCATGGTTCCCCAAGGCCAGCTCTCATAGCCATAGAAATAAGGGAAGTGTTACCAATGGGGAAGAGTATTACCTTAATCCAATAATAGACCACTGCCTGTCGGGCAGCAGCACTTAGTGGGCAAACCCGAGCCTCTGCTCTTAAAAGGACTTGAGGTGTTCCCCTAGGGAGGCCCAGTACACTCCGAAGAAACGTGTTCTGTATGCTTTCTAATTGGCTCACATACTTCACCCCCCATATGGGAAGAGCATATAGTAGCTTGTTTATAACTTTAGCTTGGAACACACGAAGAGCAGGCAGAACTAATTTGCCACCTTGGCCGAAATAGAACCTAATTATCGCCATTGATGTCTTCTTTGCCGAAATAAGTGCTGCCTCCAAGTGGTTCTTCCAGCTAGCATGGTCTGAGAAAATCACCCCCAAATATTTATAACTTCGCACCTGCTCAATAGTATTCCCACTTATTGCCCACTGGTGCCTTCTCGGTGGTCCGTTTGCTCTAATCACTAGAACCTTAGTTTTCTCAAAATTTATCCTTACCAGTTCTTGTTGGCAATATAACCCAAAATCATACATAAGTCTTTTGAGCCCTATCCGTGACTGAGATAGTAAAACAGTGTCATCGGCATAGAGCAAAAGAGGGACCCTGCGTGACCCGATCTTTGGGGCATGAGAATTACAGTCTGACAGAGCCCGAACCACATCATTCATATATAAATTAAAGAGTGCCGGAGCCAACAAACAGCCCTGCCTTACCCCTGCCTTCACTTTTACTGGTCGAGAGAGCCCACCCTGGGGATTATATCGGACTCTTAGGGAGTTCCCTGAGTGGATACAGATCATCAGATAAAGTAATCTGCGATCTATACCTAAGTCCCCTAACTTCAGCCATAGCCTTTCCCTACAGACTGAGTCAAAGGCCTTCTCTAGGTCGATGAAGCAAGTAAAAAGTTTTCTCCGAGCAGTAGTATACTTGGTGATCAGGGCTGATAGAACGAAAATATGGTCCGTTGTTGCTTGGCCTTTTTGAAATCCAGCCTGTTCGGGCTCCATTATACCTGCACCCTCAAGCCAATTTTGTAATTTTATCAGTAATAATCGTGTGTACATTTTAGCAATAACGCTTAAGAGGCTGATAGGCCTATAATTCTCTGGGCACTTGGGATCTCCCTTTTTGAAAATGGGAATAACGATACTCTCTCTCCATGCCTCCAATTTTTTAAGAAGGGCTCCAGATGCAATCCTGGAAACTACCGACTGGTAAGCCTGACATCAGTACCAGACAAGCACCAGGATTTTATTATTGCTTAAAATTATTTTGAATTGTTTTAAATTGTTTTATACTTTTATATTGTTTTAAATTCTGTAAAGCAATCGGAGTGGCATGCAAGGCAGGGGGGCACTATTTAAATTTAAAAAATTATTATTATGATTATTATTATTATGATGATGATGATTATTAGAGCAGTAGTACCAGAATCGGCTTCTCGCTGAGGTTTATGAGAATGAGAATGGATCGAGAATCTGCCGATTCTCAACGTGTTCTCATGAAAAACGCATACCGATGAAAAAAGGCACTACACATGCGCGTAATTAATGCCACGGATATTTCTACACATGTGTGCACCCATGGAAATCATTTTGCACATTGCAGAGCATTTTAAGGGCAGCAGGAATCTCATGACATTCTTGAGAATCCTAAAAAAACATTCTGCACATGTGCAAAATTGTGTACATGCATAGAACACATCTAAGGCTTTTGAGAATCACGTGAGATTCTTTCAAATCTCACCGAGATCTCTTGTGGGTCTGTGAAAATGCACGGGATTCTCATTTCAGTCCTAGTGAAGACCATTGTTAAAAACTGAATTACTAGGCATATTGACAAGCATGAGTTGATGGGTAAAAATCAGCTTGTCTTGAGCAATGGGAAGTCATGCATCATTAACTTAATTTTCTAACCCACCCCTCCTGCTCCAAGCAGCCCGGGGAAGCTTACAACATTAAAAACAGTACACACAAAATGCATAAAACCAAAACAATGAATTAAAAGAGAAGACAAAAAAATAATAAAACCCCACCCAATCCCAACCCCCCACCCCACCCTGCACCCCATATCCCTCATCAAAAGCCAGATGGAGCAGCCAGGTTTTACACATACGATGCAAGAAAGGGAGATCTGGGACCATCAAGCCTCCACTGGGAGCGAGTTCCACAGTCTAGACACGGCTACCAAGAACACCCTCTCCATAGTGGCCCCTCAGGCCACACGGGTGAAATCCAGAAGGGTGCTCTCAGTGGACCACAGAGATTTCTCCAGACCACAAAAAGTTAGGCAATCCTGCAGGTAAGTTGGGTCAAGGCCACATCGTGCTTTATATGTCAAAACCAAAACCTTGAATCGGGCCCAGAAAACTATAGGCAACCAATGCAGAGCCTGGAGCATTAGTGCAATATGTGTATGGCGACCCATCCCCATAAGGAGAAGGGCCGTCTCATTCTGCACTAGCTGCAGTCTCTGGACCATCACCATGTGTAGCCCCTAGTAGAGCATGTTGCAATAGTCCAAATCCTGAGGTAATGAAAACATGGATGATAATGGCCAGGTCACTATCTGAAAGATACGGCCGAAGCCATTGCACCAGATGTAATTGGCGAAATGCACTACTCACCACAGCCTCCACCGGGAGATCCAGGCAGAGCTACGGATTGAGGAGCATGCCCAAACTGTGAACCTGGGAAACCAGCAGAAGGCGAACCCCATCAATGATGGAAGCCATCACATCTAGTGCTTTACCCACTACCATCACCTCCATCTTGTCCGGATTCAGCTTCAGTTGGCTTGTCCTCATCCAGTCCCCAACAGTCGCGAGACATCAGGTAAGCACCGAGATTGCCGGGTCAGGATCAGATGAAAAAAGAGAGGTAGAGTTGGGTGTCATCAACATATTTTATTTATTTATTTATATAACATTTATATCCCACCCCCTCCTCCCCACAGGGCAGTGAACAACAGTATAAAAAAGTAAAAAAATAAAAGAATTTAAAACCCTTAAAAATACACAGTACAGGGGGGAAAAGATTCTCTCCCCCCCCCCCCACTCCTCCCCCTCACCAAAAGCCTGGCGGAACAGTCAGGTTTTACATAAATGTTGAAATGCCAGGAGAGTGGGAGCTAGCCGAACCTCCTCCGGGAGTGAGTTCCACAGCACAGGGGTGGCCACCGAAAAAGATCTAACGTCGGTGGCCACCCTCGGCGCCAGGGAAACCTCCAAAAAGGCTCCCATGGACGATCTCAAGGGTTTCACGGGCACATGGGGAGTGAGGTGGTCCCACAGAAATTAGGGCCCAGGCCATGAAGGGCTTTAAAGGTTAAAACCAGCACCTTGAACCTGACTCAGTGCTTTATAGGCAGCCAGTGCAGAGCCCGGAGCACTGGTGTCATGTGCTCCCTGCGACCCGCCCCTGTAAGGAGACGGGCTGCAGAATTCTGCACCAGCTGCAGCCTCTGGACCAGCTTCTCGGACAGCCCCACATAGAGCGCATTGCAGTAATCCAGCCTCAAGGTGATGAAGGCATGGATGACAGTGACAAGGTCAGGGTCTGAGAGATATGGCCGAAGCCACTGGACAAGATGTAACTGCAAAAATGCACTCCCCACCACAGCCACAACCTGAGATTCCAGGCTGAGCTGTGAATCGAGGAGCACACTAGGGCTGTAGTGGAATGTCACAGCGGTAGCTATTTACGCCGGAAACAGCGTTTCCACAATTAGTGGTATGGCATGGCAGAGGCTTTCATTCCGCTAGTTTCATTCCCCTACTTCTGCAGTTCTTCTAATTTCATTCCGCTACTTCCACAGACTTCGCAAAATAGCAGAAACATGACATGTTCGCTACTTCTGTCATTCCGCCAGCGCCACAAAATAGCGGAACAGCTGCTTCCCGACAGTTTCTCCACATATTGGCCACAGTCCTCCCTGCCAGTAACGTAGGTCCCAGAACCCTGATGGTGGGTAGTATATATATATATATATACACTATATATATATATACACTAAATCTAACTGCTATTAACTATTCTAAAACCTATTGAACTAAATGGAATATCCTAATAATTAACTACAAAGGCCTTGCCCTACAAACACACTGTATCTCTATCTATCTCTATATCTAAGCTAACTACTATGTATATCTATCTAGTAAGTATCTATCTAATAACTATCTTTCTAAATGTACAATATTACACAGGTGGAAACACAAAGAACACAGGGAGAGGTACAAAACTGAAATGAAAATCAATGTAATAATAATCCTACTCTAAATAAATCCAAAACTTAAAACAGGGGAAGGGAATTAGGGATGGAATATATAAATAAAGTGAGAGGCAAAGGATTCAATGGAGGGGGAGGGAGGAAGGAAGATTGAACACAGGGTACACAGGGAGGGGTAAAAATAAAAAATAACACCTAAATCTATCTAATATAATCTAAATAAATGATAATATATAGGTAAATAGGTTGGATGGGTGAAAGAGGGGGAGGATGGCAATGGATTAGGGATAGGAAGGAACAAAAATTGCTGGGAGAGAGGGAGCCTTCTGCAATGCCTGCTGTTCAGGAACAGTGACTGACTAGCTCAGAAGGTGTTGGGAAGGGGGGAGGCAATCTGTTTTGTTTCTTGCTGTGCCTGCTTCACTGCAAGCCCCATTGGCTCCATGCAACCTAGCCCATGACCAATCACAGATTGTGAAGCCAGTGGTCTGAGATGAAAAGGGATAGTGTTTGAGCAGGCTAGCTGCTACTCCAAGTCTCTCCACTCCTGGTGCCTGGAAGTCTGCTCCTCAGATGACTCCCCCTCCCTGTCACATTTTGCCTTCCAGTGACGTTTTTGCCACCCAAACTCACCCAAATGTGATCCGAACTGACCAAATTATTTGGTCATTTCGACGATTGGATCTAGTTTAGTTCGGTCAGTTCATGTTCGGGTTTGGGTTTGGATTCGGTTGTCCGAACAGACCGAGTTTGGGCCGAACTCCGAACTTCCGAACTGCGTTTGTTCATCCCTAGCAAGCGAACCATTCTTGAAAGACTCTACGGCAGTCTCTGGAACATGTATAGGAGATAGCTCATGGAATCCTGGGATGCCTGGAAGCTCTCTGGAACCCTCTTGCATTTTGCAATACTTTATATCCCTGTGCTGACCCACAGTCTTGTGGGAGCACTGTTTTCTTTGAGTGTGCTTTATTTCAGAATAAACGGTGTTCCTGGACTGCTTATAATCTCCATCTGGAGTGTGTTCCCCTCTCCAAGAACTGCCCCAGGTTGCCTGTTGTGCTTTCCTCCAGGAGTGGACTGTCTCAGACTGTTTTGCATCCTGTCTGCTGCCTTTTAGATGTGGATTTGCCTATACTCTGTGTGTTTAAGCAATTAGGTTTTTTTAAATTGTGATTTAATTGTAGTTATTAAGTATTATTGCAATGTCTTAAGTTTTACATTCTGCCCCTCTGTCAACCACCCTTTCCTGCTA
Organism: Sphenodon punctatus; assembly: GCA_003113815.1. Lineage (NCBI taxonomy): Eukaryota > Metazoa > Chordata > Lepidosauria > Sphenodontia > Sphenodontidae > Sphenodon > Sphenodon punctatus. Next base: position 668,685 of record QEPC01015290.1, read on the forward strand.
TTAAAAAGAAATGTGTTAAGCAGTTGGAAAAAACACATCAGATGAGCTTGCCCATGTTCATACTGATGTTGACAGGAACAACCAGAAAAACTTTAAATGTATATAGCTATGAGAATTAGTTTAAAAATAATCCGACTCTCCCAGTATATGGGGGGGTGGGGGTGGGGACTATGGGAGTTTTTTCTTTTTATTTTGTTTTTCCTCTTATGTCTTTCTTTTATTTCTTTTTGCTTTATGCGTCGTAGTCCAGTGTAAGGTGCCCATTGAGAAGCTGCAGCCATATGGGACACAACGGGGGGAGACAAACTCCCCACACCCTTTACTCATTCACATCTTTCCCCCTTTTCTATTCTCTTTACCTGACCTTCAGCAACCCAAACCCTATAGAAGACACTTGTTGCAGGGAGGCAAACTCCCTCTTGGAGTGTTCCCCCCACCCCAGTCCCATGAGGGGGCAGAGATGCTGCCTCATGAAAAGGGCAAGTCTGGCCTCCTCCACCACCCTTGGCCCAGTCACCCTCGCTATACGGCGAGAACCCCCTTTTTGTGTGTGTACCCTCAGGACACCAGACTGGAAGTAGTCCTGTTGGCATGGTGGATGATTGGACTCGTGAACCCAGGAGATCCCATGGAAGGACCCATGATTCCAGTAGGGGTGGGAAGTTTGGATCTCCTGATATCTGATACTGCCCAATGACTGCAATGTTAAAAAAAAAAGAAAAAGAACCACGCACTTTCCCTTTCCCTCCCCCTCCCAGGCTGAGCGAGTGGAAGGGGGGGACACCCCCCATCTACCCTGCCCAGCCTGGACTTTTTTTAAAAAAACAAACAAACCTGAGGGCAAGTCCGGGCCGCCACCGCACTTCCGGCTGCCCAGCGGCAGCCAGGGCTATTGCTGAAGGTGGAGGCAACTCTCCTCCGGGAGCCCTCCCAACTGGAGAAGCACTCTGGGTTAATCCCCCCCATCCACCTTTTACTTGGGCTGCAGGTGGCGGGGGTGGCAGCAGCGCAGCGTGGGTCCGGCAGTGGCTTCAGCGCTGGCTTCACTTCAGCGCTTCACTAGGCCTTCCAGGGAACTTCCGGGTTTCCCTGGAAGGCCTAGTGAAGTGCTGAAGTAAAACCAGCGCTGAAGCTGGACCCACACCATGCTGCTGCTGTCGCCACCACCCACAGCCCAGGTAAAAGGTGGATGGGGGGGTTTACCCAGAGTGCTGCCCCAGTCAGGAGGTCTCCTGGAGGAGAGCTGCCTCCACCTTCAGCAATAGTCNGAGTGCTGCCCCAGTCAGGAGGTCTCCTGGAGGAGAGCTGCCTCCACCTTCAGCAATAGTCCTGGCTGCTGCCAGACTGCCGGCAGTGGCCCAGGTCCAGTTTAAAAAAAAAAATCCAGGCTGGGCAGGGTGGGTGGGTGGTGTCCCCTCTTCCACCTGCACAGCCTGGGAGGGGGAGGGCGAAGGTTTAGGGGGTTTAATTGATTTCAATGGGGACTCTTCCCCATTGAAATGAATGAAAAAAGCCGGTACCGGTAAACCAGTTTTACCGGTAAAACTGATTTTTTTGAAACCGGTAACTGGTAAAACTGATACCCGTTTTTTTTAGTTTGGTCCCACCCCTAGATTCCAGTGAGGGTATGGAGTTGCATCACTCAGGCGATGGAGTTGGGAGTGGAGTTCCTGTGCCGGATGCCAAACTTATACACCCGCCGAAATCAGACCAGAACATTTGGATTTCCATACTTCTTCCACGTCAGCTCCGAAGCCATATGTCCCTGGGACAGCATGGACCATTGCATACACTGCAGTTCCAGAGAACGAAAGACTCCAGCCTTTGAGTATGGTGCAAGCCGCTACTTGGAGCCACAAAACCCAGAATGTTCAGGGACACCAATTCAGGGGCCTGTAACATTGTAAAAACCACCGCCGCCGCCTGGACTATTGGAACTTCCTTTTACATGGCAGTGTTAGCAGGTACCGAGAGCCCCAGAGACCCGAGACATGAACTTTTAGTTATCCTTAACCCCCCAGATGGAAACCCAGCTTCCCAGATTATAGTTAATTGGGAGCCACAGAGATGGGAAACTAAGCATAATGAATTGTACAAATCAGGTCCACCTGACTGGGTTATTCCTCTTGCAGGGACGCATTGTGATAAATTAAAGCTGATAATTAGGTTCAGTTACTGTGGCCTAGGGATGGGCGAACGTGGTTCGGAAGTTTGGAGTTCGGACTGAACTCTGTCTTTTCGGTCTACTGAACTGAACTTCCGAACCGGACTCGAATTTCAAACCGAACCGAACCGAACTTCTGAACTCCGTTCTGTTCACCCATCCCTAGTGGCAACACACACCAACAAAACTGGTTTTGAATGGCCGAACTCGGTTTGGAAGTTTGGAATTCGACCGAACTTGGTATGTTCGGTTGTCTGAACCGAACTTCCGAACTGAACTCGAATTTCAAACCGAACCAAATTTCCGAACTAGAATTTCAAACCAAACCAAACCAAACTGAATTTCCGAACTCCGTTCTGTTCACCCATCCCTACTATGGCCATATTTCCTTTCATGGAAATAAGACAGTGGCAGGGGTTTATAACTTGAAATTTGAAAATGGGACCTCAAACCCTGTAGAGATTCACCCCTTGATTGAGCATGCAGAATCTTTTCAGAAATTAACTTCCCCTGTCATGGGCTTGCATGTACTCAAACTAGACCAGCCTGTGATGATATTATTGACTCCTCCCGTGTCCCCTGAAGGAAATCCAGGTTGATCTAGCCGGCATGAATATTTCACAAGTTATTCCCAGGTGTGCCCCTTTGCTTAGAGTAGGAGAGGTTAGGGTGGTTCAGTTGGGTTTCCACGTGGCAAAGCTTGACCACCAGAACTAGGAATAAGCATGGGTTAACGGATTGGTTGGGGCTGATAAGGGCGGGGTCCTCATTGATTGATGGAGCTAATATTGAGGTATTGATGAATAAGATATCCTATGCCACCAAGGATATGGAGAAATTGAGTGGTTCACTTACTGGGTTATTTGCTTGCTTAGCAGAGGGGCAGATAGCCATTAATAAGATCCTGCCCACATAGGAAATGATCCTGGAGAAAGACGAACCACTCCTTCTTTCAGGAATGCAGTCATTTAAAAATAATATATCATTGGCACTGACTTGTATCTGAGCCCAAAGTTTTCCCCAAAGTGTAACCAGGAGGATGATTTGGCAAGCTAAAATGGGACATATCTCCATGGAATTGGTGAATCTGATCAGAGCTAAAAGGAGAAAATGAACTCCAAGATTGGTGGAAATTGGTCAATGTGAGTTATAACGCCATACAGAACCAGCTAAAATTGTTTATCATAACCTCCACAACTGCAGAAGCGCTGATGGTATATCCAGTTGTCCTGCTGGGCTGGCAAACTAGCCAAGATCAGGTTCTTTATTCCTAGAACCCCAATCAATTCTCTTTTCCCTGGGAGGGTGGGTTCAAGATTGTAAATTCTAGGGGGTATGAGCATAGAGAAGGGTTGGGGTTTGTTTGTTTTTTATAAGAATTTAGAAATACATTATTCTTGTTTTTCCCCTGTTCCCAGTAATGATTTTGTGTGTATATTTAGTACTAGAAATGAAAGTAAATCAGCAATAGTTTATTTAGGGAAAGTATGTGTGTGTGTTAGAACTAAGTGTAATATGTGATTATTAATGATAAGAATATCCACCCTTTGATTCCCCCTGTTTAATAGATATTTTTGTAGTATTGTTAAGATAATTGGGTGTGATTTTAAATATGTAACTCCGGTCTGGACTGTACAACATATGAGGCTTTCCCCCTCCCTTTACCAATCCATTTACCCAGTTCCCTTAGATATGAGTCTATCCCTTCTTAATGCCCTGTTCTCTCACCGCTCCTTAAAACAAGAATTACAGAAAATGCAAACTTCCAGGGAAACCAACTCCCTTGTAATACAACATAATAATCAGGCCATTTCCAAAATTACAGCAGATATTAAGGCGATAGGCCAACATGCTTGGTATGAGACATTGCTTGAATGGAGCTCTCAGGCAATGGGTGTGTTCAATTTGATGCTCCACCCAACTGTGTTGATCATTATCTTCTAAATCAGATTCGTGTTTTGCATGTTAGGGCTTGTATGCTGGATCAAGCAAAAGATGGCAAGGCACAGTGTCGAGAAGAGACACCGGAGACATTGATTGTGTGGGGGCAGTGGCCATGACAATAGCCATGCCCCCAATGGGGGAAATTGTTAGGAATGACTCCATTTCCCCTCTAAACCCATAGACACCCCCCTTGGCAGCACCCCACGAAACACAAGTCAAAGGATGCAGGGGAACAGAAAGGGAAAAAGAAAAAGAAAGAAAATGCCCCATGCAGAACTGGTCTGGTCAGAAGGAATAAGAGAATGAAACAAGGGAGGCTCATGGGTAAACAATGGTACAGTCAAAATCAGGTGGCCTCCCTCTTTTGAGATAGGCCCCCCACGGCCGCTCAAAAGTCTGAGCAAGCAATAGATCAATCGTTAGGCTGATCACTCCAAACCTGTTTAAGAACAGACTTCTTTTCCTGTCTATAGAGACTCCCTTTTGTCCTCTTGTTCATCCTGCCTCCCTGCCTCCCATTGAAATCCTCCCCAAGGCCCTATTTCCCCCAACACATCATGCAAAGGTTTATTTGTCAGCCCTAGTCTTCCTGAGCACCTCTGGGAGCCCTTTTGTGTACAAAGTGCATGTGAGACACCTTTTTTGAAAGGAGTGCCTTTGGGACCCCTTGCCCCGCCTTTCAGAAACCTATAACTGCCCTTGCCCCCATGAGCTAATTGGGTCATTCTTGAACACAAACACAAGCAGGTCACTCTGTGCGTACTTGCTTCAAGGATTGCTCCAAGACCACTACCCCCTTTTGGTCAGTCCAAGCTTCTTTCCTCCCCCCCACATCCAAATGCTGCTGGATCAACAGGGATTTCTGTCCCTATTCAACAGGACAGGATAGGTAATATTGATTATTTTCCCCTCCCCCCCTCCCTCTCGCAACGTCCACTTACACCAGAGTAACCAAACCGGAGGATTTGCTTTGTAAATTATTGTGTGTATATGTCAACTGTGCTTGGTGTGAAGGGGTAGAAAATTACTTGTATCATTCTAATTGGCTTGAGGGTGAACTGTTTATGTATTGTACTTAGTTTTGTGTCAATAAATTCCCACATTTGTATTGGAGTATTCCCTTTCTGTGTTGGAGTGTGGGAGGGAAATTCCAGCCAGCTGGCAGTGCACCACATCCTCTGTCTGATCCTAGTGGACATGTGCAGACCCTTTGAATAAATTTGCCTAATTCCCCCTAAATTAAAGAGTTTGTTTGGATATTAGGGTACCAGCCCCCAATATCCACTTGTGGAGTGGGTCCGTGTCTTAACATGTGCCTTGGTGGATGACACCAACTGGAATTGATCCCATGAAACCGGACAAAGTGGACTACCACATCTTCTGGTTCACGCATTGCAATAAGCGTGGTGTCAAAGTTGTGAATCTGAGTGATTTTCTCTGAAAAATAATCACCAAACATGTCACAGCGGGCATTAGATACCTCGGATTCCAGACATAAGAATGACCAACCAACCCCCTCACCACCCGGAAAAGCTCAGCTGGATGAGATTTCGCAGAGGCTATACAGGCAGCAAAGAAATCCTTTTTTGCTGCCCTTACAGCTACAGCATAGACACATAAACTGGCTCTATGTTGCAATCTGTTAGCTTCAGCACACAAATGGCACCACCTTTGCTCCAACTGCCGCCCTTCCCATGGAGGCCTGAGGAGCCATTGCCAAGGGAGCAGACACCTCAGAGTCATCTGGTCGATGGCCTCCATAAGTAAGGTGTTCCATAAAGCCATGAGGTCATCAAATCGATGGTCGTCAAGATCAGAGGGTAACTTCCCAAGAGCTTTCAGGAACCTCTTGGGTTTCATTAGTCTCCAGGGGAGAACCATCCAAATTGGTTCTACACCCTGCCCCCCCAGGGGCAGATATGTGCCAGGAGACGTGCTCGCAGGAGGTAATGATTTATACATGAAAAGGGCTTTGCTGACACCACCCCCATCAACTAATCCCCTGCCTCAAGGTCGATGTAAAAATCAGGTCCAAGGTATGTTCCCCATCATGCATTGTGCAGGTGAAAATTTGGGAGAGGCCCATGGTTGCCATGGAGGCCATGAACCCATGCTTCGCACCGCCGAGATTGGTGTCAGCGTGTATGTTGAAGTCCCCAAAGACTAATGTCTTTGAGGACTGCAACACCACGTCTGACACGAGCTCCGTTAGAGCATGTAGGGACGCTGCCATAAAGGTAGGTGGACAGTATACTAGCAGCACCCCAAATCTGTCCACCACACCAAATCAAACACAAAAAGGAGGGCCTCTACCCCTGATATGGCCTTCACTGGATACCTCCAGACAGACCATGAATCCTTACAAATCATGGCTACACTATCCCCCGTCCCTCTGACCGGGGCTGATGCTGCACTGAGTACCTGGCCAGAACAAGGTCAGCCAAAATAGGGCCTGACTCATTGTCCAGCCAGGTCTCTGTAATGCACACAAGTTCAGCATCATGGTCCAGGATTAACTCCCAGACTGTGGTAGATTTTTTATCCACCGACTTCGCATTTAGCAGCATCAGATTCAGGCCAGGGGTCTTCTGATCATGAGCCAACTCATCGCCTGATTGAGGGGAAGTGAGAGGGATAGGCAAAAAGCACCTGACCCGTCTCACATATCTCACCCCCCCAAAGGGACCATATCTCACTCACCCCATCATGACCTCAATGGCTGTGGCTCCCTCCCACCCACCCCCAGCCATACCTCTCCTCCACCCAGCTGCTCCACCTATGCGGCGAGGGAGATCCCCACCTCCTGAACTCCCCCAATGCACCTGCTCTCACCAGGCAGAATTTAACACCTAACCCCCAGTACCTTCTCCCCCCCTCTCACTGGGGGAAAAGCCTCCCCCCAACTGACTCCCTCTCCAACACCCCATCTCACAGGGGCAGGAGAAATTCCCAACCTTCCAACAAACATTAATTTACTGACACCCCCCTACCCTAAAAGCATAACCTCCCCTAACAAGCCTTCACTAAATAAATAACCAAACCAACATCAAACCCCTCCCCACCCCCACAGTCCCACTAAGGGTCTGGCGTGCAGCCTGCGGGCCGTGCCTGAGGCAGTGCTTGGTCACAAGCCACTAAACTGGTGATTCTTCGTAGATCCAGTGGGGGCACTGCTTGTCCATTGCTTGCACATGAGATGTGGGCATGCTATTTGCATGGCACGCGGGGTTTGGGGTTGAGCCTAATGGTGTTAATAAACACGATAGGAGCAGTGTTCACCTGGGGTGTGCAATTTGTTTTCATTATATTGATAATGATAATTACATTCTCATTTTTAATTATCATTATTGCAATAACAATAACAAAGATAAATAATAACAAAATTCATAATGATAACAACACTCATTATTTTTTTATTGGGCGGGCAGGTGTTTTTTGGAGGGAAATGTGGAGAGGGGAGGAGGGAGCAGACATCTGGGAGCCAGAAACTGTGTTGAGCTCTTGAAATGAGTCTGTGATGAGAGGGGAAGGACCTGATGGATGTAATCACTGGCCAATGAGCAGCTCAAGCAGGTCCCAGGCAGTTGAATGGAACCCTGTGATTGCTCAATGCCTCCTGCCTAAATAATAACGAAATCCATAATGATAACAACAGTCATTATTGATTTTGTTATTATCTGGCAGGTGTTTTTTGGAAGGAAATGTGGAGAGGGCAGGAGGGAGCAGACATCTCAGAGCCGGAAACAGTGTTGAACTCTTGAACTGGGTCTGTGATGGGAGGGGAAGGACCTGATGGTCAATGAGCATCACAAGCAGTTGAAAGGCACCCTGTGATTGCTCAATGCCTCCTGCCTCCCAGAATCAATCATGGGGGTTCGGGGGGGGGGGGGCACTGCAACCCTTTATGTTGCAGGGCCAGGCTGTTTGACTCTTGTTCTGTGTTAGCTCTTGTTGTATCAGTTTCCATTTACAGAACTCTGGTGCTTGCACTGAAATATTCCCCAGCCCTCAGTGTTATACCTTACCTTTCCTTATACCCTTTATTTTACCTTTTCCCTTCCCCTGACTGTCTCCCCCTGTACAGACAGAGGAAGGGGAAAGGAAAAAAAACAATAGGGCATATCTATCTAATCTCTATCTATATTATCTATATCTGTAATCCGTATCTAGCTTTCTAGCTATCTGTAGATAGATAGATAGATAGATAGATAGATAGATAGATAGATCCTACAGTTTTTCCTTTCCCCTTCCTCTGTCTGTCTCCCCCATCCATATTATATAGAGATATATTAGTCGCATAATAGATAGATTAGTTATTATTTTTTTCCTTTCCTCTTCCTCTGTTTGTCTCCCCATCCATATTATATATAGATATATTAGTTGCATAATAGATTAGATATTATATAGATATTACTAGATACTAGGCTTTTTATTATATATATTAGCATTATAAGATAGATAGATAGATAGATAGATAGATAGGTTTATTGATATAGATACTTAGATAGGAATATATTGCATATAGTAAGGTTATTAGGTGTAGGTTTAGGTTAGACATATATATTAGTCATTTTTCATATTGCCATTGTGCACTTATTACTACTGCATTATAATGAGAAAGGGAGGAAGGCTGTTCAGTTTAGAGAAGAGATGATTGAAAGGAGTTATGATAGAGGTCTATAAAATCATGAGTGGTGTGGAACTAATAACCAAGGAGGAGTTATTAACCTCTCAGATAGTACTAGAACTAGGGGACACTCCATGCAACTCATGGGTGGCAAGTTTAAAACAAATAAAAGAAAAAAAAAATTTCACTCAGCGTGTAATTGTGTTGTGGAATCTACTGCCAGAGGCTGTGGTAAGGGCCAGTACTATAGCTGAGTTTAAAAGAGGTTTGGACAAGTTTCTGGAAGATAGGTCTATTAGAAGCTATTAGCTGGGGAAAAACAACAGGGAATGGATCCACCATTGTGACCTGTTGGGTGCTTCTCCCAAGCCACTGTGATTGGCCACTGTTGGAGACAGGATGCTGGGCTAGATGGACCATTGGTCTGACACAGTATTGCACTTCTTATGTGTTCAACTTCTGAGAAGTCTCGGACAGGTGTCTGCTGGCACTTCTGCCACTGGTGGCAGCCCACAACAAAAATGATACCAAAAACAAAATCTTCGTTAGCACTTGAAATCGATATAGACAATAACGACAATAACAAATAACAAAATTTTGTTATTAAGAATAATGAAAATGACAATTTTTAAAAATGAAAACTAAAACAAAAGATGACATGGGTCTCTCGTACAAACCCCTATGGGTCAGTGCCTCACCCTATGTCTGTTTCCAGGCTGCCAGATGTGACCCTGATATAGACCCTGGCTGGGTAGGCAGCTGATCTGGAAACATGGGCCTGGAAGAAACCAGGCCCACAGTCTGGACACAAGGACAACCCAGGCATGCCATAGCACACCAAAGTGGGCAGGGTGTCTTTACATAGACAGGCCACCTGGGAGTGAAGTGAGCTGGTGCAGCCAGCACTGGGGTAGCTCTTCTGTCTAAAAACACCCAATGGGCGCAATCCCGTGCCGCACTTACACTGACAGCAGGCGCGGGGAGGAGCTTGGTGGCATGTGCTCATGTGTGGAGGTGCTTTGCATGCGGAGCCAGCTGTTTCATACAGCTTGCTGCGCTGGTGGTATGTGCTTGTGCCTGAGCGCCAGTGCACATTAACTACGTCCAGCACAGGCACACTTTATTCTCCTGCCCACACACACACACATTGCACTCACTGTGTCCTGGTTTGCATTAGGGCTAATACTCACTTCTCCAATTTTCGCTTTTCTTGGAAAGAACCAGGGTTCTCGACTCACTCTTGCAAATGAGAACAAGCTGAGAGCTGTCCTGACTCTCATCAAGAAAAGAGATAATCTCGCCCTCTCCCCGCACTTGTAAAGAAACCAACCAAAACTTGTACTCACCTGACTGCCTCTCTCCAAGTCCAGGGATTCTGCAGGATTCTGCTCCACTTCTCTGTGGATGCTGGCACCAATTTGGAAACGGCATGTGCAAAACGACCACAGTGGTCATTTTGCGCATGGCAGAGCAGTTTTGGAATTTTCTTGAGATTTTGGCAAGATCTCGGAATGCTACCGAGACCTTGGTAACGTTTCTTGATTCTCATGAGAACCAGGAATGGTTCTTGATTTGCCCTAGTTTGCATTCAGAATGGGTAATTACATTCTGTTTGCCTGCATTGCTCTTCACTTCCCCTGAAACTTTTTCAGAACTACAACTGAAATTAATAGCAAAATAAATAAATAAATAAATAATTATCCATGCTTAGTATCTGGAAATCCCGATGGCTTGGCTTTTATGCAGTAACTGGAGAGGATAACTGCCAAGCTAGAATATCAGATGTTACTGTTTTCTATTTATCAAATTATTTACTGCATTATCAAATAATCAAACCAGTCCCGATGAAGGGAAGGAATAAAAGAATAAATATAAAAATAAGTCAAACAGTAATTAAACAATAATGCAGAAAATAGTAATTTGGTAAGCAGCAATTCTGTAAACCTGTAAGTAGCTGCTCGATACTAAGTCAGATACCATTTAACATCTGACCGGATTCAGGTCACCGCAATATCTGGTCGGATACTAGATGGAAGAGGTTACTCCTTTCAGCTCTTGTCAGAACCCACATCTGAGTGTTTTTCCAGGGGCATTGTAAGACCTTGTTATTCGGCCAAACATTTGGCATACAGGGATAGGGTTTGGGAGTGTCATGGTTTTACAGGATTTTTATACTTTAAAAAAAGAAATCATATCTATTTTATATATATATATATATATAAAATAGATGTTGTATTCCTTATTGAGCCTTTGGAAATAGGTGTTGTATACATTTAAACAAACAAACAAGCAGTTATTATAATTGATATTTGGGGAACCAGATTCTGATCTCAGTGACACACAGGTGAATCAGTAGTGATTCCATCATATTTTGTTGAATTAGCCTATATTTTCATAAATGGCAAGCATATCTTGAGTTTGCGTTCCTCCCTTCTTGTATCAAACATTGTGTAGTGTACACACACAAAAAGACCATAAGGGTATATGAGGGAAGTCTGAGTGACAGACTACAAGAATTGTTTCCCTACTAATATAATTATATATCTATATGTGTGAAATACTTTGATCATTTATAGTAAGGTATCATGTAGTAGCAAGGTATTAGTATTATTAGAAGGCATTAATTGATTTTAATTACCGTCTACATTCTAAATGGAACTAGGGTGAATCTTGACATCTGGAAAAAACACTTAGAATCACACATTTTTGAGTTAATATGATTTACAGTTACATTTTTATTAAGATAAATGGACTAGTAATTTAGCTTTTGACAAAATACAATGTAGCTATCATTTTCCGTGTTCTGAGTTAGCATTTTGTGATGGAATTCTGGCACAAGATTTACTTGGACAGGACTGATATTAATTCAGCATTCAATACCATGCTTGGTAGAGTGCCAGCTATTACAAGATAAATCCATAAATTAAGATTTTAGTGTAAGCATCAATAACAAATGCTGCAAAATGGAATTAATTTCAAGTCTAACACTTTAAAAGATGAATCTCATCCAAATTAATTCCAAAGTTTGGAATTTCAGTAACTTAGTCAATGTTCACTCAGTTCCATATTTTGAAAATAATTCTTTCAGGAATGATTGTGCAGTATTTTATTTATTTATTTATTTATTTAAAAAAATTTCTACCCTGCTCCCTCCTGTTCACAGAGCAGCTTGGGGTGGCTTACAAAATGCATAATAAAACATAACAATAAAAAACACATACATAAAATATCATGAAAAACATTAAAATGTTTAAAAGAACTAGAAGGGCAGAACTCGCCTCCCCACCCTACCCGTCTCCCTCTCCAAAGGCCTGGTGGAATAACCAGGTCTTACACTGGGTGTCTTCAGACATTACGAGATCACGGTGAACCACGGTGAATACCCACCTGTGGTCACCGTGTCTCGAACGTCTGTTTGCGGGGCGCCAGATGTTCGTCACGGTGAATCCCCACATGGGGTCTGTTTGAACCACGCTTCCCGGGCTAGCCGGGGGAAGGTCCCGGGAAGCGTGGTCAAACGGACCCCGGGCCGGGACCAACGAAAAGTCATCCCCGGCGAGATCCCAGGCCACGGCGCTTCCGGCCCGACGCGGCGGCCGCAATGGGCCCGCTGCCCGCCCGTCTCCTCGGAGGGTGGGCGGCGGGGTGCGTGGAGGGGGCGGGGCTGTGCAGCTGCATGTTGCGCCGTGCGGCCCCGGCCCCTCCCAGTTTCCCTTCCGGGATCCCCCCAGCACGTCTGTTGTGGCGTTACGGGGTGACCCCGGCGGGTAATGAAGCCGGTGGTTTCGGTATCCGGTCAAAGGGCCCTGTAACGTCTGAAATCACCCACTGTTTTCGGAAAGAGGGGAGGTTCAGGGCCAGGAAAGCTTCCATTGGAGAGAGTTCCACAGCCTGGGAGCAGCCACCGAGAACGCCCTCACCATTGTCACCACCCAGCCAACCCAGGGGACTTCGAGTCTGATGTCCCCGGCTGACCGCAGGGGCCGCAATGCAATCCGGGGCTTGAGATGGTCCAACATGTAAGCTGGGCCCAGGCCATTTAGGGCTTTATAGGTCATTACCAGTACCTTGAATTGGGCCCAGAAGATAATAGGAAGCCAGTGCAGAGAACGGAACACTGGTGTAATGTGTTTGCGGCGACCTGTCCCTGTTAAGAGACGGGCTGCCACATTCTGCACCAGTTGCAACCTCTGGACCACCCCCAAGGGTAGCCCCACGTAGAGTGTGTTACAGTAGTCTAGTCTAGATGTAATAAAGGCACGGATGATGGTGGCCAGATCCGAGTCTGAAACATATGGCCGCAGCCATCATACCAGATGTAACTGGCGAAATGCTCCCCTTGCCACAGCCTCCACCTGGAGATCCAGGCAGAGCTGTGAGTTGAGGAGCACCCCCAGACTACAGAACAGTGTGGCCAAAAGGGCTGATGTAGCAGCAGCTGTTACTGCACCGCAATTCCATTCCTCAACCTCGGCATCCCACATTGCACCTCGCAGAATTCCGTGCGGTACCTACGATTCTGCGGAATTCCTGTGGAATTCTGCGATTCTTCCGCTCCAAGAATCGCAGATGTGGCATGTATGTGTTTCACTGATTTGCTGATCGTTACTGTTGTCGCATAAAATCAGCGTTCTTTTCCCGCGTTCCGCCAATTTAATATATGAGAGACAGTCATGAGCATTTATCGCGGTTCCGCGAAGGGAGTATGCTATGACTATGCAGCCGCTGCTGTGCTGTGCTGTGACCTGTCACGCTGACTGCTGGTGCTGTGTGTGTGTCTCTCTGTACCACAGTAACTGCTCATTCTTCTCAATACATACATGGTGACTTTATTATATGTCAAATTTATATTCTATGTAAACATAAATTGATCTCCAAAGTAAAGTTTTTTGACCAAACACCAAAGTGTTTTGGTGTTTTGGTTTAAAGTGACCATGTCATTTTTTACATCATAGGACTGTCTCAGAAAGTTGAAGGAATGAAGTATTAATGAAGAAGTCCATGCAGTCCATCCTCATTCCGCAATTCCTCAGTATACAATAAGTGAGATGAGCAACAGGACTTTGTTGGCATAGTTGTTAATGTCCTCGCTTGCTATACAATTTGTAGCTGTAATTCAGCTGGTTCAAATCCCCACTGTTATATGTAACTTTTTTTTTTACTTTTACATTAGTGTTCGTTTTGTTAATAATATCATTATTGCTGTGTTTTCCATACTTTGTAATATAATTACAAAGTATTGAAATATGCACCAGTTATTACTAGGAGGCAGGGTAGTTGAATAGACAAAAGTTGAATGTTATTGTGAAGTCTCCGACTCAGTAGTACCCCGCCCACCTCAAATAGTTGGACTTAGGGAGGAGAAAACTGTTTGTTCACCACTAGTCGCAGCCTGCCAGTAGCTAGCCAAACATTCCCTCCCCCACCCTCCAGGCAAGCCGTAGCTGAGTGAATGACTCACAGAAGACACATAATACTAAGGCCAAAAATGCTGGCCCAGGTGGGGGACTGGAGTAGCCCTGTTGCGAAATGTATGTTATCTTAACAACACATCTCTGACTTTGAGAGAGCATAGCCAGCGGTGACTACCCCTAGTTTAACTGGAATCCAAAGACCAGTCCTCTCTCTGCCCCCCCAAAGTGAGTAAGGATTGAGAACTCCTACTGCTCTTCTAAGATGATCTACAATGCCTCAACAGCTGGCTTCATTTTCCCCAAGTTTTCCCCAAGTTCCCATTTTCCCCATTTCCCCAACTTCCCATTTTCCCCAAGTTCCCCAAGTTAAGGACTGCATCCTTGTGCAGAAGCCATGGTCCGCCTGTAGCGNTTACGAGATCACGGTGAACCACGGTGAATACCCACCTGTGGTCACCGTGTCTCGAACGTCTGTTTGCGGGGCGCCAGATGTTCGTCACGGTGAATCCCCACATGGGGTCTGTTTGAACCACGCTTCCCGGGCTAGCCGGGGGAAGGTCCCGGGAAGCGTGGTCAAACGGACCCCGGGCCGGGACCAACGAAAAGTCATCCCCGGCGAGATCCCAGGCCACGGCGCTTCCGGCCCGACGCGGCGGCCGCAATGGGCCCGCTGCCCGCCCGTCTCCTCGGAGGGTGGGCGGCGGGGTGCGTGGAGGGGGCGGGGCTGTGCAGCTGCATGTTGCGCATGCCCCGGCCCCTCCCAGTTTCCCTGCCGGGATCCCCCCAGCACGTCTGTTGTGGCGTTACGGGGTGACCCCGGCGGGTAATGAAGCCGGTGGTTTCGGTATCCGGTCAAAGGGCCCTGTAACGTCTGAAATCACCCACTGTTTTCGGAAAGAGGGGAGGTTCAGGGCCAGGAAAGCTTCCATTGGAGAGAGTTCCACAGCCTGGGAGCAGCCACCGAGAACGCCCTCACCATTGTCACCACCCAGCCAACCCAGGGGACTTCGAGTCTGATGTCCCCGGCTGACCGCAGGGGCCGCAATGCAATCCGGGGCTTGAGATGGTCCAACATGTAAGCTGGGCCCAGGCCATTTAGGGCTTTATAGGTCATTACCAGTACCTTGAATTGGGCCCAGAAGATAATAGGAAGCCAGTGCAGAGAACGGAACACTGGTGTAATGTGTTTGCGGCGACCTGTCCCTGTTAAGAGACGGGCTGCCACATTCTGCACCAGTTGCAACCTCTGGACCACCCCCAAGGGTAGCCCCACGTAGAGTGTGTTACAGTAGTCTAGTCTAGATGTAATAAAGGCACGGATGATGGTGGCCAGATCCGAGTCCGAAACATATGGCCGCAGCCATCATACCAGATGTAACTGGCGAAATGCTCCCCTTGCCACAGCCTCCACCTGGAGATCCAGGCAGAGCTGTGAGTTGAGGAGCACCCCCAGACTACAGAACAGTGTGGCCAAAAGGGCTGATGTAGCAGCAGCTGTTACTGCACCGCAATTCCATTCCTCAACCTCGGCATCCCACATTGCACCTCGCAGAATTCCGTGCGGTACCTACGATTCTGCGGAATTCCTGTGGAATTCTGCGATTCTTCCGCTCCAAGAATCGCAGATGTGGCATGTATGTGTTTCACTGATTTGCTGATCGTTACTGTTGTCGCATAAAATCAGCGTTCTTTTCCCGCGTTCCGCCAATTTAATATATGAGAGACAGTCATGAGCATTTATCGCGGTTCCGCGAAGGGAGTATGCTATGACTATGCAGCCGCTGCTGTGCTGTGCTGTGACCTGTCACGCTGACTGCTGGTGCTGTGTGTGTGTCTCTCTGTACCACAGTAACTGCTCATTCTTCTCAATACATACATGGTGACTTTATTATATG
This sequence comes from Sphenodon punctatus, assembly GCA_003113815.1. NCBI lineage: Eukaryota > Metazoa > Chordata > Lepidosauria > Sphenodontia > Sphenodontidae > Sphenodon > Sphenodon punctatus. Next base: position 684,729 of record QEPC01015290.1, read on the forward strand.
TCAAATTTATATTCTATGTAAACATAAATTGATCTCCAAAGTAAAGTTTTTTGACCAAACACCAAAGTGTTTTGGTGTTTTGGTTTAAAGTGACCGAGTCATTTTTTACATCATAGGACTGTCTCAGAAAGTTGAAGGAATGAAGTATTAATGAAGAAGTCCATGCAGTCCATCCTCATTCCGCAATTCCTCAGTATACAATAAGTGAGATGAGCAACAGGACTTTGTTGGCATAGTTGTTAATGTCCTCGCTTGCTATACAATTTGTAGCTGTAATTCAGCTGGTTCAAATCCCCACTGTTATATGTAACTTTTTTTTTTACTTTTACATTAGTGTTCGTTTTGTTAATAATATCATTATTGCTGTGTTTTCCATACTTTGTAATATAATTACAAAGTATTGAAATATGCACCAGTTATTACTAGGAGGCAGGGTAGTTGAATAGACAAAAGTTGAATGTTATTGTGAAGTCTCCGACTCAGTAGTACCCCGCCCACCTCAAATAGTTGGACTTAGGGAGGAGAAAACTGTTTGTTCACCACTAGTCGCAGCCTGCCAGTAGCTAGCCAAACATTCCCTCCCCCACCCTCCAGGCAAGCCGTAGCTGAGTGAATGACTCACAGAAGACACATAATACTAAGGCCAAAAATGCTGGCCCAGGTGGGGGACTGGAGTAGCCCTGTTGCGAAATGTATGTTATCTTAACAACACATCTCTGACTTTGAGAGAGCATAGCCAGCGGTGACTACCCCTAGTTTAACTGGAATCCAAAGACCAGTCCTCTCTCTGCCCCCCCAAAGTGAGTAAGGATTGAGAACTCCTACTGCTCTTCTAAGATGATCTACAATGCCTCAACAGCTGGCTTCATTTTCCCCAAGTTTTCCCCAAGTTCCCATTTTCCCCATTTCCCCAACTTCCCATTTTCCCCAAGTTCCCCAAGTTAAGGACTGCATCCTTGTGCAGAAGCCATGGTCCGCCTGTAGCGGCAGCTACTAATCCCTGGCCGATGGGTTAATGGTTAAGTTTCCCTCCCTTGGCAGTATCAACCTATCTGTAATTGCATTCAAATCCCATTGTTGCCTTTTTTTTTCTTTCTTTTTTTTACATTGTAGAAGCAGTGTACACTCATTAACAAGATGTCTTACAGTCACCAAGTTAAGGTGTTTAATTGCAAAAAATATTGATAATAGTCGTGCTTTTTCTGACACGTTTGGGTGCACGTGCGATGCCGCCTGAGATTTGCAATGCTCATAGTCAACCTTCCCCTCCCCGCTCCCTATCCTACCAAGCCTGTTTTACAACATGCAAAGCCATGCTGCAATAAGTGTAGGGAGTTGAGACTAGAGTGAGACTGGGCTGGGACAGTGTGTTTGTACATTAATAGAATTTGACAGCACCTACTTCCTAAAGCCTTAATGTAGTGCTGGTGAACCTTAGAAACAGAGAATTGAAATTAGAATTGAAATTTATTTGTAATTGATTTGAAATTAGAATTGAAATTAGAAGCACAAAACTGCCCCCATTGCACACATACCTGCTCAAAGATAGAAAGTTTGGGTGACTCATGGTTAGAAACCCGTTTGACACTCTGACTGTGGGGTAACACTGTGAATGTTAATGAGATAGATCAATGTAGCACAATGTACGGGAGCATAAATAATAATAAATAATTATAAATATATTATTATTTATGTTTTTCATAATGTGTGTTGTAACTGTCTGTATACAGATCTAGCTTCTTCTTATCTAAGCCATGCAGCCAGTCCATCTCCTAATTCAAGAACAATGGATTATTGCATCTAATAAATTAAAAGTAAAAAAACCCTTATTTTAAAAGTGTTTTCCAGTCCACTTAAATAAAGGGAAGGAGTGTAAGTGGTCACATGAGTCCCAGTAGGACTCAGGGGACTCAGGGTAACTCAAGGAAATACCCAAAATATGCTTCCCTATAGCAAAGATTCACATATCCATGGAGAAACTTTAAGCACGCTGCATCACTGCTAGGCAACGTGCAACAACGCCATCCGTGGAGGGAGATTTAAACTGGGTGGCCATACAGTACATGACCGGGACTGTCGTGATGGAGCCAGGCAGGAGGGATAGGAGAGCAAAGGCCAGCAATTGAAGAATGTATGTAGGAGGAGGCAGCGGCTGGCTGAGTCCCTGGTCTGTGTGTTGAATGCCCTCCTCTGTGTCTTCTGCTATTTTCAGACTTAGCCTGGGCTCCCCCCCAGCCAAGAGTCTTTTACAACAAGTGCCAGCTAGTTATTAGGAGGGAGGGTAGTTGAGTGGACTGAAGTTGAATGTTATTGTGTAGTCTCCGAGTACCTCGCCCCCACAAACTCAAACAGTAGGTGGAATTTGGAAACTCTTTGTTCCTACTAGT
>QEPC01015290.1:687215-749163 GCA_003113815.1 Sphenodon punctatus
CCTCGCCTCCTTCCCTGCTCAGCAGGAGGGGAAACAATGCACATGTTCAATATAATGAGTCTCTCGGTGAGTGCTGGACACACAAACGGGATGCAGGCGAGAGCTCTACTGTGTGTCTTGTATTTCGGGCGAGCTCTCGAGAGCTTTGAAACTCCTCTCGTTTCAACTCTAGTTGCTACCTTGTAAACAATGTTCTTCGGGATGGCTGTGAACATTGTCACAATGCCAACACAACTTCAAAGTACTGTTTGTAAATGAACGGCAAGGTTCATTGTTTACTGCGTGTGGCCTCGAGACTGTCATTGTTCATGTGATTTTTCAAACAACTAATCTGTGCTTGATATGACTGTGTATATAACGGCACCTGAGATCATCCCATTGGTGATAATGTTTGGAGCCAGCTCGCAGAACCATTGCTTGCAAAGCAGCAACCTCGAGCCACACCAATCCGGCGGGGATTTTAATCTTTTTTTAAAAGACACTGCCAGTGCCTGCCTAATTGGGGAAAATAGACAAGGTGGGGAGGACTGCCAGGAGAGTCACCCCATAGAGAGCCAGGAGGAGGGGGAGCATATCCGGTAGCCGCAGAAGCCGCAGAAGCCTCCCACGAGCCTGGAGCAGGGACTCGGGGTTGAGGAAGTACATGGGGAAATTGACACGGCCGGGGGGGATGCTGGGAGATTCACCCCATAGAGAGCCAGGTGGAGGGGGGGGTCATAGTCAGAAGTCGCAGAAGCTGCCGGTGAGGCTGGAGCAGGGACTCGGTGTCAGGGAATCACATGGGGAAATAGACACAGCTGGGGGGAGGGGCTGCTGGGAGAGTCACCACATACAGAGCCAGAAGGAGGGAGAGGCTCGACGGCGGCTTCTGTGGCTTCCACGGCTACCAGCTATGCCCCCCCTCCTCCTGGCTCTCTATGGGGTGGCTCTCTTGGCAGCCCCCCCGGCCGCGTCTATTTCCCCATGTGCTTCCCTGACCCCTAGTCCATGTTCCAGGCTCGCCGGTGACTTCTGCGGCTTCTGAAGCTACCAACTAAGACTGGCTATGCAGAGAACTACAGCAGTTTCTCGCAAATAAAAACATTATTCCACCATCCATCCAACCAACAGGCATTATCCTGAACAAAATAAACAATAAAACAATAGCAAGCACAAACAATATCAAACCAAACCTAGCGATAAATATAAAAGGCTGACAGCAATAAAGAACAAATGTGTACATTTATTTAAAAAAAAGATAATGGAAAATGTAAAGCGCAGCTGTAGCAGAATTACTTTAGCTGCTTTAGCACTAAATTTGCTGTTAAATAAAGCACAGTTTAGAAGAATTAGAATAAAAGCTCAAGCACTTGCACAAAAACCTTCTTATGTTATCCAATCAATCAATCAATCAATCAATCAATCAATTTATTAAAAGCAGTAGCTTTCACCGTAGTCAAAACCACAACAAAGATGTTATCCAAAATCGATGGTATTCTATAAATTAGGAGAAAGGGATAGGACTCTCTCTGCGGTGCTTTGTCATGGAGCGCCGAAGATCAGAGTGTGTTAACAAACACAGACACTGGTGGCGCGGCTCCACAGTCACTCACTCTCACTGCAATTGGGGATCAAGAGGGAGAAATAAGCTACAAACACACCTATTTATACTTAATGGTGAAGGCGGGACAGGTCTCTCTGGGAAAGCCCTAGCCAATGAAATGAAAAAGCCCTAGAGACAATGAAATTGGCCAATGAAATTGATCATGCCGCTGGGTCTCGCAATACCTTGTATTCCGGGTGGCGCAAACATGATACAATGATGAGATAACCACAAAGATTCCACGGGAGACAGAAAGGGGAGTTGGTGCCGCTTCTTACTGGAATTCGCAAAAGTTACGCTTCCATCCACCAGTTCCGATGGCGTGGCACCATTAGCAGCAAACCGCTGCCACAGCCGTCGGAAAGCTGTCTCTGCCGAACAGTGACGCGATGTGTGGAATAGGGGTTTCCATCGGTAACAGTTGCCGCGGTGGCATTCCACTACAGTCCTAGTGGCCAAAGGGGGGCAGACCCCATCAATGATGGGGGCCACACACAACCCAGCCCTATCCACCAGCATCACCTCCGTCTTGTCAGGATTCAACTTCAGATGGCTCACCCTCATCCAGTCCCCCATGTCTGCCAAGCATTGGGTAAGCACTGAGACTGCCGGGTCTGGGTCTGCAGAAAAGAGAGGTAAAGTTGTGTGTCATCGGTGTACTGATGACAATGCATGCCAAACCGTCTTCTGAATTCACCCAAAGGCTACATATACACATTGAACAGGAGAGGGGACAGAATGGAACCCTCCGGGACTCCACACGTGAGGTCCCAGGCAGATGAAGTACATTCCCAGAGAAATGCACACTGAGTTCTTCCAGCCAGGAATGAGCGGAACCATTCAAGAACAATTCCGCCCACCCCAGCCCAGTCCCATATAGCATGGCTATTTCCAAAACTTGAAGAAAGGAGGAAACAATAACATACCAACCCTTTTAATGTATTTTTTGCAATTTAGCCTAGCTGTTGTTGTGCCATAAAATCTTCAGTCCACCACTATTACTGCCAAAACCACCCATACGAATATATTATTAGTCCTATAAATGATATTAACAAATTATTCAAATTTCATTTTTTTCCATAATCAAACTTCCATTTTTTCACCTTGGAATGCTTTCATTCATCTGGAAAATGCAGCTTGACTGTAGCACATGGTGGGATGGGTTTTCATGCAGTTGTTCTGACATCTGAATGCTTGTATCACATCATGGAAACTCCATGATGGTGCAGTTTAAAAATAAAACAAACTAAAACAAACTATGGCCTGTTTGTTTTAGTAATTAGAACACAAAAATGACAGACAGGGATGACAACTATGGAAGAATCTCAATATGGCTCCTTGACCAAACTTTAGGCAAGAGCTTATTGCTTTGCAAGAAAGGGACATATCTTGACATATCCATCTCAGCATGTCTGCTAAAGCTACATGAGCTATAGTTAGCACCAGCCTTTTTCTCTGTACCCCTGCACCCATTGTCTCAGTTTCTCTTTGCCTTTACTGACCCTTTGTCACAGTGCCAGTACACTTTTACACATTTACCCCAAGGATTTCGAGACTCCCCCTCACTGTTTGGCAAAACTCTTAGAGAAACCCTTGCTGATTTCCAACCACCCCCAGGCACTTCTTTAATCACCTATGCTGACAATCTCCTTGTCGCCTCTGACTCTCCGACTCAGTGCCAGGAGGCATCTCTGTTTCTCCTTCACTACCTGACCTCCAAGGGACATAAGGTTTCAAAAACTAAATTACAGTTTTGTCAGCCCACTGTTACATATTTGGGTCACATTATCTCTCATGAGTCCCGCTCCTTGTCTCTCGACCGACTTCAGACTAATACTTCACTCCCAGCCCCCACAACCCGCAGACAGCTCTGCAAGTTTTTTGGGGCCGCTAACTATTGCCGCCAATGGATTTTAGGCTATGCCCAGCTGGCCCAACCTCTTTACTCTGCTTTAATTTTAGAGCCCTTTGTTTTTCCTGATATAGCATTGATGTCCTTTCATGCTCTTAAACGAGCTCTTGCCTCGCCGCCTGCTTTAGCTCGTCCTGACTATAATAAACCCTTCACCTTATTTTGTCATGAGTCAGAGGGGTTTGCTTTAGGAGTTCTTACTCAAGAATTTACAGGCTTCCACCGCCCTGTGGCTTATTACTCAGCTCATCTTGACCCCGTTGTCCAGGGTCTCCCTCGTTGTCTCCGAGCGGTGGCAGCAGCAGCTGAACTTGTGCAAAAATCAGCTTCCCTTGTCCTCGGCCACCGCCTTACTGTTGCTGTTCCACACTCTGTATATGCTCTCCTTAATCAGGGTAAAACTCAATTTTTGTCCCATGCCCGTCTTACTAAATATGAGCTTGTTTTGCTGTCTGCTGATAATATTACCCTACTTCGTGTTCCACCCCTCAATCCTGCCTCTCTGCTCCCCACTCCCCTTGAAGGAACTCCTGATTGTTTGTCTCATGACTGTCTTTCCCTCCTGGACCAGGTTACCTATCCCTGTCCTGATCTTTCTGACACACCCCTACAAAACCCCTCCTTGTCATTGTTTGTTGATGGTTCCTGCGTTTGCGCTGGCACCCATCTTTCTGTGGGCTACTCTGTTTGCACTCAGTTTGAAACCCTTGAAGCATTTTCCCTTCCTGCCCTTCGTAGTGCCCAGCCTGCTGAGCTTGTTGCCCTTACTCGAGCCTGTACTTTAGCTAAGGGCCAGTCTGCCAATATTTACACTGACTCCCGCTATGCCTTTGGCGTTTGTCACTCTTTTGGCATCATTTGGCGGGAGCGTGGATTTTTAACCTCTTCAGGCTCCCCCATCTCTCATGCTCCATACATTTCTGAACTTTTGATTGCCTTTCTCCTGCCCTCGTCTCTGGAAATTCTTCACGTTTGGGCCCATACCAGAGCTGCCACTCCTGAGGCACTTGGTAACCATCGTGTTGATAAAGCTGCACAACGAGCAGCACGATGCGGACCCCCAGCTCAGCTCGTTATTGCAGTATCTCTTTCAGCTTCACTCCCTGGCTCGCCTGATGTGACTGACCTCCTGGACTTCCAAATCACGACACATCCCTCGGAGCGAACAATTTGGTCCCAGGCTGACTGCACCCCTGACAGTTCTGGTATCCTGTGCCATCCTGATGGTCATCTGGTCGCCGCCAGAGCCCTGCTACAGCATTTGGTTTGTGTGGCTCATCTTCGTTCCAACACAAACAAAGGGGGAATTGCATCTATGATCTCAAAGCACCGGTTTGCACCCTTTGTCACCACAGACGCCCATCAATTCACACGTTCCTATTCAACCTGCCAATGCTGCAACATCACCAAGACCACTCCTGTTCACAAGCTCCATGCATCCATGGGAAGAAGGCACATTTCTTCACCTCCAAATAGACTTTGCTGATCTCCCCCCCTCACAGGGGTTCAGATATATGCTAGTTATACTGTGTCTCTTTTCAGGCTGGACCGAAGCTTTCCCTTGCAGGAGAGCTGATGCCATCACGGTGGCCAAACATCTCCTTAAAGACTTCATCCCGCATTTTGGGGTGCCCCTCTCCATTGACTGTGACCAGGGCTCCCACTTCACGGGCCAGTTAACCAAAACTCTGTGTAAATCCCTAGGGGTTAACCTCTTTTTACACACACCATATAATCCACAAAGCAGTGGCCAGGTCTAATGCAAAAACTCTGACCTTAAAACCAGATTGTCAAAGGTGGTATTAGACACTGGGCTTCCCTGGCCGCAGGCCCTTCCACTAGTACTCATGGCCACCTGCTCAAACCCAAACCGCAAGCATGGCATGTCCTCTTTTGAACTTGTAATGGGTAGGCCCATGCGGCTGGGAATAGAGCCATGGGTGGCCCAATGGGAAGGCCTCACTGATCTCTCTGACAGCATTGATAACTATGTTTTTTTCTTATCTAGAGCCCTACAGACCTCAAAACAAAGAGCCAGAGCCGCTTTTACTCCCCCAGTCTCAGAAGCCTGCCATCCTTTTAAACCTGCTGACTGGGTTCTCATTAAGGAATTCCACCGCAAAAACTGTTTGGCATCCCACTGGACAGGACGCCACTTGGTCCTTCTGACTACCCATACGGCTGTTAAGGTAGAGGGTAAAAATGCCTGGATCCATGCTTCTCACTGCCGGTGTACTGACTCTTCTGCTCCTTCTTGACCCTATGGTAGCCTTTCACCAGAACTCTTATCTAACTACTGCCGTTGTTACAGCAGTGGTTCAGTACCATTTAATTAGCATCCCCCTCGACTAGGAAGATCTATGCCCTCGTCTCAGAACACCCAGTCCGCTCTGTAGTGGAGTTAATTCCACCTCAAACGAATGGTGGGCAAAACAGCTCCCCGAATCTCTGCCTCCTCCCTTCATAGTATCTGTCACTCAGAAGGGCTTACTTTGCTACACCAACAATGGCCCCCACTTCATGGGAATAGCACATGTGACTGCACTTTATCATGCACACGTAATGCAATTATTCAGAATGTTACCCTTTATTTTTCATCTCCCTGTGATTTCTCTAAGACAGGGATAAGCACCTGAGTGGGAACATATTACATCTGTGGTAACACAGCTCGCAAATGGTTGCCTTCCAACTGGGGAGGTAGCCCAGTTAACTGGGATATATAACTATATAGGGTTTGTTCTCCCAGCCATCTGTATCCTGGACACAGCCCCTATAAGGGGCCTGCAAATTTCTCTGAATGTGGGCGACACCAGATTACGCACTTGCTCTAAACAAGCGGTTGTCAGTGATATCGAGGGCCGTCTAGCTACAGTACTGTCTCTTTGGGGTATGGGTGCATTCGGCACAGCCCTAGGCCTTCGACACCTTAACCACGTCGCTACTAGTTTTGAAAAGGCAGCAAATGCCATGGCTAGCGGCTTTGAAGATGTCACAGCAGAAATGGTAGCCCTTAGAGAAGTAGCCCTACAAAATCGTATAGCTTTAGATATAATGCTAGCAGCCAAAGGAGGTGTCTGTGCTCTCATAAACACTGAATGCTGTACTTATATTCCTGATAATGCCAAAAATCTGTACCTTGTTATTGGCCAAATCCAACAAGCAGTTAAGGAACTACATTCCAACTCAACCTGGGTTCCCTCTGGCGAATGGGAGGTGGACGGGCATCTCTTCTCTTGGCTTGAGGGTCTGTTTCCCAACATTCCAGCTTTTGTCAAGCGCATACTGTACGGGGTTGTGTCCTTTCTTTTATTGTTTGTATTAGTGTACATTGTATTCAAGCTTGTGCTTTGCCTAATTAACAAATGTACCAGGGATACTTCCGCCCTCAACAGAAAGATTCAGGTTCGCAAGCTTATTGATGAGCGGACCCGTTTTAAGACCCCTTTGATGGTTGAGGCCTGATCGTTTCCTCCAAGTCTCAAAAGTGGGGAATTATGGAGGAATCTCAATATGGCTCCTTGACAAACTTTAGGCAAGAGTTTATTGCTTTGCAAGAAAGGGACATGTCTTGACATATCCATCTCAGCTTGTCTGCTAAAGCTACATGAGCTATAGTTAGCACCAATATTGAAGTTTCCTGTGTATGTGGGTTCTGTGGTTAGCTACATTTCCTGACAGATATCCCGCTGAACCCTTGTGCCCTCTTATCCCTAGTTCCGAGGAACTGAACTTGCTTGCATCAGCAACCAATTTCTGCCTAGTAACAAGAGGTATTTCCTGTCAGATATGGCTATCTAATACCAGCATGATTGAACCACGTATGGTTGCTTGTTCACCACTGTGTATATAAGGAGGCTTTGTGCTGTAAGGCGTGGTCCATTGGTAACAATACCAGTGAGACCCATAGCTGTGTATCTGAATAAACCTGATTGAACGTTCCTGCTACAGCCTCCTCTCATTTCAGCCTGAAAATCCACGACACAACAGACAAAAACAAAGGGAAAATCATCCATTTTCATTACCAAAATAAAAAATAAAAGAAACACTGTGAATGCACTAATTGCCAACACGGCTGTTCTGCGTATATGCACCCTTCTCCAAAGTGGCACCAAATACTGTTGGTGCCATTTTGGGAAGGGTGTAAATGTGCAGAACAGCCCCGGTGGCCATTTTTTGCGTACACACATTTTATTTTATTTTTAATTGTATTATTTTAAATAAATAAATAAATAAATGGACAAGGGGAATTCTACCTTTTTGATCTTATTAGATCATATTAGAACTTTCAGCAACCTTTGATACAGTTGATCATGGGGTGTGGTTGACACAACTGCGGGACCTGGTAGGGCTGCATGGGACCACTCTTGAGTGGTTCTGTTCTTTCATTTCTGGGAGGTCCCAGAGGGTGGTGATGGGCAAATGTGCATTAAACTGTTATGTACTCTGTGTCACACCTCATCTACAGAACTCTTGCTTATCGTACCCTCAGGACCTTCCCTGTGGTGTCCCACCAGTTTCTATTCTGTCTCCCCTCCTGTTTTAAATTTGTTTTAATTAAGTTGTTGTAGACTTTTAATGATAAAAAATTGTTTTATATTATGCTGGAAGCCACCCCAAGATGCTGTAGACATGGGGGGGCAGCATATAAATATAAGGAAATAAAATAAATAAATAAATAAATAAATAAATAAATATGTATCTGAGGCTGCTGGGCAAAGTCATACAGAGGTTTGGGGTGAGGTACCATCAATATTCTGATGACACTCAGTTCTACCTCTGTTTTTCATTTGACCCAGGTCCCACACCCAATGACTGGCTACTGCTGGGGACTGGATGAGGTTGAGCCAAACGAAGCTAAAGTGATGATGGCTCACCAGTCTTGTGACTTGGAGGGAATTGGGACACCTGTTATTGATGGAGTCTGGCCCCCTCTTGTTGATCAGGTTCACAGCCTTGGAGTGCTTCTGGATGCCTCTCTGCTCCAGGTGGTAATGGTGGCCAGAAGCACTTTTCACCAACTTCATCTTGCGAGGAAACTGCAGCCTTTTCTTCCTGACTCAGATCTGGCCACTGTGATCGATGCTTTCATAACCTTGAGGCTAGATTACTGCAATCTGCTCTACATGGGGCTGCCCTTGATGACTGTTTGGAAGCTGCAGCTGGTGCAGAATGTGGTAGCTCAGCTCTTTTGGGGACCTGGGAACACATTACACCGGTGCTTTGAAATCTGCAATGGCTATCTATAGCTTTCCAGACACAATTCAATGCACTGGTTTTGACCTTTAAAGTCCTACAGGGTAATAATGGGGAAGGGTGATGGAGGTGGTTTTAATTTTGTGGGGTTTTAATTATTTATCTTATATTTGAATTTTATGTATTTATTGTAAGCTGCCCTGACCCTAAGGGGATACAGCAGGTTATACATTATAATAAACAAACAAACAAACAAACAAACAAATCTGGGTCCCATATATCTGAAAGACTGCCTGTCCTACCTCGTCTCATTGTGGTATTTACGGTAGGCCAGAAGCGCCATCTTGCAGGTTCCATCAGTTACCCTACAAGCCTACGCATCTTCAGAGGCTGTATAAAATGGTTTTACTTGAAAAAGCATTTGGGAGGCAGGGATAAGAGTTGGTTCGGGTTTTGGATAGGGTGGTGTGGGAGCTTTAATGGGAAGGTGGGATGGTTTAATGGTTGGTGGGTGGGCTATGCTTGTGTTTCATGTTTTTATTATGTTTTATATATGTTTTTATATGCTATGTTTATATTTTATCTTGTAAGTCGCCATGAGCCTCTTAGAGAGAAGGGTGGGATAGAAGTTCAAATAAGTAAATAAATAAATAAATACATTAAAAAAAACCCCAGAAAACAAACATTTTCGTGTATGACACCCACCAAAAAAATTAAAACAGAAACAAAAATGAACAATGTGTTTGCTGCACACTCTTAGAGTAACCCCTTACAAAATACTTTGTGAATGCTACTAAATGTTTAGAGTTCTGTAGATAAGCTGTGAGAGTACATAAAAGTTCAATGCATATTTCTGATCCTTCACACTATTAGCTACAACAATTCAATTACTAGGGATGTATAATTCATTTTAGTTACTTGTGCCTGCTACACACCTAGTAAGTTAATCCTTAAAAAATATATTTTGTGAATGCTACTAAAAGCTAAGAGTTTTGTAGATAAAGTGTGACAGAGAATACATGGCAGTTTAATGCACATTTCTGATCACCCAATTAGAGTTGCAACGAGACAATTACTAGGAATGTGCCATTCGTTTTAGTTGCTTCTGTTACTAAAAATATTTTGCCCACATTCATCTTAGTAAGAGAGGTAACTAAAATGGATGTGAAAGCAAATGAAATTCATTTGATCACATTGATTTTCACATCTCCTCCATCTGCTCCTTTGCACTCGATACAGTGCTAGCAGGTTGCAAAGCACTCACAGAGGAGGGGGATCAGTCACAAGACAGAAGATATTGAGGGTTCCAGAATGCACATTCTCAAACTTTCACAGCAAATATATGGATTAATGTCTAGATGACAGATTGCATTTGCTCCAGTTGCCATTTTGAAAGCCACATGCTCTAATGGACTGAAACCAATTGAATCCAATTGAAACAAGTTGAATGGAATCCAGCTGAATGTGCCAATTGTCGTTGCGAACATGTGGCTTTTAAAAGGTGCCATGTGACTTTTTAACATGCCATGGATGTGGGGACATGGGAACAGCACTTGCACATATGCTGAGGAGGGCTTGTGATCATGGGATATTGCTGTAATCTGCTAACTTCACGGAAATCTTAAAATGCCCTCAGATAGGCAAAGTAACTGAATGGAAGACCTGAAAAGTGATTCCCATTGAAAACAATGATAAACAAATTTAGTAGCTAAAACAAATTTAGTTTTACTCAGAAAATGAATACAGATATTTTTTTTAAAATGAAAACAAATTTAAAATGAAAACAAAGTTGGTTGCTTCTTCACACCCCTAGCAATTACCCAGTGTTTTTTCACCATGCAGGATTGTATCCCTTAGTGTAATCTGTGTGCAAGCCCTTAGTCAACTAGACCAGAATGCATTCCATACTGTTTAGCTTTCACTTTGCGGACAAAACTGTCTGTGGCCAACGCGGCAGTTCCCTGGGCTGCCCAGGAAACCACAGTCAACATGGTCCAGGTTGTATTTGGGCACCAGACACACGTGGCCGTGTACAGATAGCTGTCTTGCCACCCGTATGGCCCAGGAAGGTCTGGGAGCTCAGCAAAGCCCTGCTCCCAATGCCCCACCCCCCACTATGATGGACAGCTATGTCAGCCAATGACAGGTAGCCATGGTGGCCAGCCATGTTAGCCCACAACCTATGGCAGGGAAGGAAGGGAAGAACAGATGTACTGGCCCACTTTGGTCCACATGGGCAGCCCTTAGCCGGGGCTGTGATTCTGAGATTTCGTCAGGACACAGCCTGGGCTAGTCGCCTACCCACTCTGGGGTAATCACAGGCTAACATCTGGAGGCACCAAAACAGATGTGCTGGTGGCTTCCAGCCACAGTGGGACAAAGCGGGCCACTATCACATCTGTTTTTACCCATTGTAGTGTCATTGGCTGCTATTGGCCCCTTTGTGCGGACTCCTGTGATGATCTTTTCCAAACCTGGGAATGGGCTCTGAACAGCCTTGATTGGCAGACAAGCAGTACCTTGTGAAATTCTAGACCCTCACTACCGATAGAATTCACATCACAACAACCACAAGTTGGTTTGGGCTCCACCCCCAAATGAAGGGAACTGTGGTCAGGGATTTTATGACTTAGAAAAGTTATCTAGAGTGGAATCATAAATAAAATCTAATTTTCAGAAAAATCACAAGGAGAAACTGGCCAATTTAGTGGTAAGTTTGCATCTCCAAGGTTAGTTCCAGAAGGAGTAGGGCTACACAGTGACTATTTAGAAATGAACGTGAGGGGAGCATTCTTATTTTGAACAATCCAAAATCAGGGAAGAGAAGAACAGACGTAAGATTATCAGGCCTCAAACAGTTACAGCTCTGCAGTTTACACGTTTCTTTTTTATTTAATCTTCATATTGATACAAAATTTTGCTTTTTAAAAAACCCCATATATTGGTATCATAAGCAGACCTTATTTAAAGCATGAAATGGTATAAAATGGTGTGCATCCCAGTCTTAAAAAAAACTTAGCTGCAAAGTCTCTTTGGATTCAGTAGTACAGTACACTTCTGAAGCGTTCTCAGGATTAAAATCTTACAAGATAAACATACAAGTGTCACTCTATTAACTACAGGCTTTCATAACTACACTTTTTAAAAAACGTTTTGCTTCTTAACTGTCTGCAAAAAAAATCTATTTGAAAAATCCTTCATTTGGGGAATCAAAATATGATTGGTTTATGAGAATATCAGCTGGTCAGATGCCACCAAGGAAATTAATTTGTTTAAAATCTGAGGCACTGGATAATACAATAACTCTATTCATGGGCAAATGTGAACAAGCTATCCTTAAAGAATCTACCCACAAACCTTTTATATGGTGGTGATACATTTATTTATTTATTTATTTATTTATTATTTATTTATTAACATAACATAAGCTGACACTTCTTGTTTTTCTTCGCTGCCATTTATATGATGATTTGAGAACTACTTATCTTGCTGTACATCTTGCTAAATTTATTGGTTGCACTGATTTTTTTCTCCTCAAATGGCTTCTTGTTGACCATCCTGATGAGATAACCTTAGATGTAATTAGGTTCTTGTTGGCTGCTATGTCACTTCAACAGGCATTCTTGGCTTTTAAGTTTTCCCTTGAGGAGCGGTCTGATGGGAATTGACTTAGATTTTTATTTATGTTTGATGTCTTTTATTGTTTTGTACTCCTTGTGAGTTTATGTTTGATGTATATTTTATTGGACCCGGCCAAGCAATGACCAAGGTCACGCAATAAACTTTCTGATTCTTATTCTAAGCCGACACTTCTGCCGAAGCAGCTCGGGGTGGCTAACAATCATAAAAATTTACTTAAATATAAATACACATATAAAATACAATGATAAATAACAGTTTAAATAAAACAAAACATAAAATAATCCATATGGGGGATGTGAAAGAAGAAAAAAACAAAAAAGAAAAACCAACCACCCTAACCCTCACTACCTCACCCTTCCCCCATCTCCCTCACCAAAAGCCTGGCAGAACAACCAGGTCTTACACATTTGTTGAAAGGAGGAAAAGTTTGGCGCCACCTGGACCTCTGCTGGGAGTTCCACAACCTAGGTGCGTCCACCAAGAACGTCATCTCCACAGTCACCCCACAATCAACTCGGGGCACTTTGAGAAGGGCGCTTCTGGTGGACCATAGGAAATGATCCAAAGCATGGGGAGTGAGGTGGTCCTGCAGGTAGGTAGGGCTGAGACCGTGTAGGGCTTTATAGGTAAGCACCAACACCTTGAATTGGGCCCAGAAGACTATAGGCAGCCAGTGCAGAGAACAGAGTAGTGGTTTAATATGCTCTTGGCAACCCATCCCCGTAAGGAGATAGGCCACCACATTCTGAAAAAACTGAAATCTCTGGACCATCACCATGGGTAGTCCCATGTAGAGTGAGTTACAATAGTCCAGTGGTGATGAAAGCATGGATGATGTGGCCAGGTCAGAGTCCAAGACATACAGTCAAAGCTGCTGCACAAGATGTAACTGGTGGAATGTGCTCCTCACCACAGGCTCCATCTAGACATCCAGGTAGAGCTGACTGAGACTAGAGGAGCACTCCCAGACTACGAACCTGGGGGACCAGTGGGGGACAGACCCCATCAATCACAGGGAAGGTCACACCCACCACTTTACCAACCAACATCACCAACATCTTGTCAGGATTCAGCCTCAGTTGACTCACCCTCATCCAGTCTCCCACAGTCACCAAACACTGAGTAAGCACCAAAACTGCTGGGTTTGGGTCAGATGAAAAGGAGAGGTAGTGTTGAGTGTCATCAACATATTGACGACACCGCACACCATACTGTCTCATGACCTCACCCAGTGGCTGCATATACACATTGAACAGGAGAGGGGACAGAATGGAACCTTGCAGTACTCCACACAAGAGATCCAGGGGAGATGAAGAACAATCCCCGAGCACCACCCACTGAGTTGTTCCATCCAGGAAAGAACGGAACCATTCAAGAACAATCCCGTCCACCCCAGCTCAGTTCTGCAAGCGAGTCACCAACATCTCATGGTCAATGATATCAAAAGCAGCTGACAGATCTAACAGGATCAGCAGAGTAGAACGACCCTGATCCAATTCACAGTGGAGGTAGTTGCTCAAAGCCACAAGCGTAGTCTCATTGCCAAAACCCGAGTGAAAGCCAGACTGTGAGGGATCCAGAAAACTGACTTGGTCCAGATGCTCCTTCAGCTGCCAAACCACCACCCACTCAATAACCTTCCCTAAAAAAGGACAGTTAGAGGCTGGCTGATAGCTGGCATGAAATTCAATGTCAAGCGATGATTTGTTGAGCAGAGGCAGCACCACTGTCTCTTTGAGACAGCCTGTTTTTCTGTCCTCCAGCAGGTAGGCATTGACCACTTCTGCCAGCAATGGCCCCAGTATTGCCTGGATGACCAGCCAGGGCAGGCATAGGTCTAGTTTACAAGAAGTGGATCTGACAGCCTCAAGAATGTGCTCCACATGAGCTGGCGGCACCACCTGAAACTGATCCCACGAAGCTGGACAAGGCAGGGCTTCCATAATCTTTGGTTCTCTTATTGTAATAAGTGCAGTGTTGAAATCATGGTGAATCCAAGCAATTTTATCTGTACAAAACATATCACAGCAGGCACTGAAAGATTACAGTTCCAGGTGGAGGGAGGCCGGATAGACCAGTTCCCTCACCATGCAGAAAAGCTCAGGTGGAGGGTAATTTGCAGATGCTATGAGGGCAGCTATGAACCCATTCTTTGCTGCTCATACAAGCATGGCATAGGCTCTTAAACTAGCTCTATGTTGCAATCTGTTGACTTCAGCACACAAATGGCACCACCATCTCTTCTCGCTTCAGCTGCCACATATCCTCAGTAAACCAAGGAAGCACGCAGTGCCAATGCTGAGGGAGCGGATGCCTCAGAGCTGTTCAATTGATGGCCTCAACCAGCAAGGTGTTCCATAAAGCCATGAGGTCATCAAGCGGACATCAAGATCAGAGGGTAATTCCCCAAGAACATTCCGGAACCTTTCTGGTTCCATTAGTCTCCAGGTGCGGACCAACTGAACTGGTTCCACACTTTTCTGGAGGCTAACATGAGCCAGGAGATTGGCACTCAGGAGGTAATGATCCATCCATGGCAAAGGCACTGCTGACATCTACCCCATCAATGGATCTCCTGCCTCAAGGCCAGTGCAAAAAATCAGGTCCAAGGTATGCCCCCCATCATGTGTTGGGCCAATGACCATTTAAGACAAGCCCATGGTTTCCATGGTGGTCACGAACTCACGCTCCATTCTGCCAAGACTGGTGTTGGCATGAATATTGAAGTCCCCCAAGACTGCCATCTTTGTGGACAACAATATCATCTCTGACACCAGCTCCACTAGAGTGGGCAGGGATGCTTATGTACAGGTTGGTGCATGGTATATCAGCAGCACCTCCAGCCAAATCAATCACAAGATGCAGGCCCTTGATACCTGACATATATTGCACCGGATACCTCCTAATGGACCAAGACTCCCTAAAAACAATGGCTACACCGCCCGCCCCCCCACGTCCCTCTGGCCACAGCCGATGCTGAACAGAGTACCTGGCTGGAACAAGGTCAGCCAAGATAGGCCTTGACTCAGTGTCAAGCCAGGTCTCCATAATGCACATCAGCTGAGTAGTCCAGGATCAATTTCTGAACAGTTGTAGACTTATTAGCAACAGACCTCATGTTCAACATCATCACATTCAGGCCAGGGACCCTCTGATCATGAACCACCTCACCTCCTGCTTTATGGGGGGTGATGAGGGGAACAGGTACCAGGCACCTGTCCCGCCTCATAGATCGACTCCCCCCTGAAGGGACAATAATTCCCGCACCCCATAATTACCCAAATGGCTGAAGTCCCTCCCCCCAGCAAGCCCCCCAACTACCCTCCAAGGCTTCTCTGTGCAGGTGGTGAGGGAGATCCCGACCCACGACCCTCCCCTGCCACCTGATCTCACTGGGCAGTATCCAGAAAGCCCCTCAAAGGGATCATATCTCCCACTCTCACCAGGGAACATGACCCCCCCTCCCTGACCCCCCTCCCAAACCCAGTCTCTCTTCCCCCAACTCTCTCTGGGGCAAGGAGCATAACCAATAACACTCCAAAACCAAACAAATCCTACCATTTAACCCCCTCCACAAAGGAACCTCTCCCCTTACCAGACCACCCCCAGAATAAAATAGCAAATAGCCCAATCCCGTAATTAAAACCACCCTTATACTAGGGACCAAAAAAATATTTCCTGGCCACCTAAACCCCCACTTAAGGACCACACCACGGGCCCTTAGTTGCGGCCCTTAGGCCCTTAGATGTCATTGATGACATCTTTGTAATCTGGACTAGTGGCAAAGAAAGTCTGGAACAATTCAAGACCTATATCAACTCAATTCATCCCACTATTAAATGTACATGTAATAGCACCATCGGAAATTCTTACATCCTTTTCCTTGATGTCCTCCTTAAACTAGAGCAAAAGAACATAATCACAGATTTGTATAGTAAACCTACTGATGCTCACCTTTACTTGAACTTGAAATCTTGCCATCCTAAACACATTTTTAAAAAGTAACAACCCCACTCCCACCCCATTATTTACAGCTTGGCTCTCAGGACTAAATGTATCTGCAGCAACAATGAAAATTACCTCAAATGAACCAAAGAACTCAAACAAACCAAAGATCACCTTCTTAAAGAGGGGATATCCTCCTCATGTAATTGATTTTAACATCCACCAGGCATCTATATTATCTAGGGAATCCCTCCTCAACAAAGGTGAGGCAAAGGCTTACAAGGAACACTGCATCCCTTTTGTGGTAGACTTTCATCCATAATCTCCTAACTATCATCTGTCAATTAAGGAGAGCTACCCCCTAGTAGCTAATTCACTACGTCTCCAACAAGCTTTGAGCGATCCTCCTTTCGTTTCTTTTCATCAACTTCCAAATCTGCATAAATTACTCATTAGATCTGAACAAAAATCAACAGTTAACAAACCTGTATTACACCATTGTGAATCAAAACATTTCATCACCTGAAGGAAACTATCACCTTCAAAAGGAGAATGACTGGCAGGACCTATTACATCAAACAGAACATCACCTGCAAGTCTAACAACGTTATTTATGTGGTAGAATGTAAATGGTTTGCAGTATGTTGGTAAAACTACTACAGACCTCCATACCCAGTTTAGAAATCACAAATCCGCTGTTGTGACAAAGAAGCTTGAACAACTGGTTGAAAAACACTTTAATTCAGAAGACTACAAACTCTCTGACTTGGAAATCTTTCCAATAGAAAAACCATCTAACCCTGGGTTGCTAGAATTCAAAGTAAACGTCTGAATTTATAGGCTTAACACCCTCACACCTAATGGTCTCAACTTAGAAGATAATATGTGAACTTTTATCTATTCTTGTACTTTCATATCAGATGTCACCTATCTGAGAACTCTTTCCATCCAGTCTTCTTAGAACAGTCACCTTGGCTCACAGTGCTCCATTTAAAAACCAACTGTGCTACTGATGAAGTCAGAAGTCAAAACGTCTAACTAAAGTATCTGAAACCTCTCTCTGTTTTCTCAGTCACTTATTCAAATATATATATTTGAGATAAATATATTTGAGATATATATAATCTCAAAAAAATAAAAATAAAAAATACAACACCTGCCCCCCATCAATACCTTATTGAAGACTATCTCCAGATAGTAGGGATGTGTGAACAGAACTGAGTTCGGAAATTTGGTTCAGTTTTGTTTGAAAATTGAGTTTGTTTCAAAGGTTCGGTTTGGTCGACCGAACTATTCGAGTTCGGTCAAAATCTGAACTTCCAAACCAAGTTCGTACATTCAAAACTGGGATTTTTTAGCCTTCTGAACTGGTTCGGATTCGACCTAACAGTTCAGTCGAATTTAATTTCGGTTCGAAAGTTCTGTTCGGTCGACTGAACTATTCAAGTTCAGTCTGAACTCCGAACTTCTGAACCGCATTCGCACATCCCTCCCAGATAGGAAGATCACAAAAGTCTGCACTGCAGTACCTTAGAGGTGCATTTGTTTTCAAGTTTGCTTATGCTGCAACATGATAACATTTGCAAAGCTATTGCTATAGATAAGGGTAAGTTGCTCTTTGTATTATGAATTTGTTTTCATTATAAAACCTGTTTTACAAGGGTATTAACTATGGCAGACTGCTTTAATAAGCATCCAGCTAAACCTATGGGCCGTACCCATGTCAGTTACATAGCATGTAACTCACATCCTCGCTTGCTTTCATTAAGAAAGCTGCATAATCCAGCTTTCGTTTAGAGCACACAAGGGTGATAGTCACCCATCCAGATAATTATGTGCAATTCAAAATCATTCCATTGGCACTTTGGCTAACCAGTCACAGAGAATGGTGTGGAGTCAGCCAGAAAGGGGACAGAAACAGTCCAAATGAACAGTTTCCATGTATTTATGTCTGAAAAGTAAGCAAATGTCAAGACACTAAACAGTATGGTTTTTTTACCTTATATTACAAACAATCCAAACCTTCATTAACTCTGCTGGTATAGATCCCAAAGATTGGGGCAATAAATGAGGTACTTTTCAGATTTGCATCAGTTAATGTTTAAAGAAAGATGCTGAAAATCATGTCAAATCACAAGCATGATTTTAAAATTGCACTTTGGAAGAGGGTTGCCATGAAGATATATCTTGGAAAAAGGTACATTTTCAAGAGAATTCTGAAACTGTTGTCCATGCACTCAGTCACAGCACGTTGGAAGGGTAAAGTGTCTAGAAATGTTATTGAATGTGAAGCATGAGCAATACAGAGTACAATACTCTCTGATTCTGATGTCTCTGGCCGTTTTTACGCGGATGGTGGATGCGCCCCCTCCCCCCCGCCACTCAGTGTTCCAGAGGTTGTTGGGGGAGTGCGTCCATGTAAATGGTCAGCGGTGGGTGAATGGGTGTGCACTCATGTAAACAGCACGGGCAGTGAGTTTTTGTTTGTGCACGCTCCTGATGCACACCCACCTATACCCATCACCCACCCATCTCCACCCACAGGACCCTTTGGAAAACCAGAGGAGGCCCCGTGGGTGGAAGTGTGTGTCTGTTCATGTAAATGGCCACACATCCACCTCCACCCACCACGGTCAAACACACATCCCCCCTCCTACCTGTCGCATTGGGTTACTCTTTTTTACAAAAGGAAAGAAGACTAAATAGCCCAATAGAACTGGTCTGACTGGATTGGGCCTTTTTCTCCAACTTGTATAAAATGAGTTTACACTTTACTTTGATGCCAGACTAGCAAAGCATATATTGTAAAATGACAATATATTTATAAATAAATGGAACATGAGACTTTTGAATAACTTAAAAATATAGCATAGTTTACTTAAATTAAAATAGAAAATATCAGTAGCTTACATAGAATGGTATTGATAGCCAATCAAAGTTACATGATCTTAAAACATTCTATTTTAAGAAAAAGCTTCTAAAAGCTTAACATATGCACAATTTATTGGCTCAAAGATATCAAAAATCATACGTTAAATTCATCCCTTTGTCTGCCAAAATGTTGGTGAGAAAGAAATCCCATAGTGTGTGGAATTTCAGTCTGAAAAAAGCCAGGCTGTGTCTCTCTTCTTAAAGCAGTTTGCCAGAAGCTAACATTCCTAAGCAGTGACGTCAGTTACTATAGAAATACACAGGACTCTAATTGGCTCTCTTAATTCTGAGCAAGTAAAGAAGCTCAAATTTCCTTCAAGGTCTGAACAAAAACCTTATATTTCAATCAAAAATAATTGTCAGATTACAGAGAGACTGACCACAGCTTCAAGGTTTTTTTTTACTATTATTTAAAATAGATATGTTATCTAGAAAAAACTAACTTAAATCTTCCTTCTCAGTTTGGAGATGTTTATGGCCAGATCATTTGTCATTTAGACACACAAAGTGATAAGGTTCTAGACACTTAGGCTGGTAAGTCCCTTTGAAGCCTCCTACATTAGCCTTCTGTCTCTGTTTCCTTAGATACGGTGAAAGTTCATTCAGTTTAGAAAAAACTCTGTTGGAATGCAGACTAAGGAGTCCTAAGCCTGGACCAAGCTAATCACAGAAGCTGATTTTAAAAATCAGTGCTGCAAAATACAAATCTAATACATTGATACAGAGAGTTAACATATAGAAGCTCAAAATGAATAATTAGGAACACAGATGGCCAAAAAATATATGCTTATAATAGGAAATACATGACATACCTCCATCTATGTAAAAATGGCCTCTGACTTTCTCTGTTGCATATGAGATCTCTATTCTCCCTCTGAAGTTCAATTGTCCATTTAAATTGGAATTCCCATCACAGAGGCATTGGGGGAGTAATATTATCCATCTGCTATGTTCTCCAGACATGTTAGGGGCTCAACCTGGATAAAATCTGATGACTAAGCCAAGATGAATATCAGCATGTCTGTTTCAGCAGCCTGCAGTGTTCTTTTCCTGGGCTAAACACACCCAGTTCTTTCAGTCTTATCCTGTGACTCGACTTTCAGTTCCTTGGTCATCTCAGTTGCTCTGCTCTGAATTCTCTGCAGTTTGTTAACAATCATCTTGAAATGTGGTGCCCAAAACTGAACACAATATTCCAGGTGTGGTCTCCCCACCACTATATCAACCAACAAACCACCACCATGACCACCACCACCAACAACAACAACAACAATAATAAAATGATTTATATATACAGCACCCCTCTGACAGATGGTGTTTTGATCATTTTACAACATTTAAAATACAATAAAATAGCATATAAAAATAAAATTAAAACAATTTATATGGGGAAGGTAAAAAGGGGAGGAAGAAATACATGAAGGGGGAACCAGAAAGGCTCCAATAAAAGCAGTTGGGAAACAAAAAAAGTTTTCAGATGCTTTCTGAAAGTCAGAGGGAGGAACTAAAATCCTTTTCAAATGGGCCGCAGTGGGTTGGGGAATGGATATGCGCCCGTGGTGGGTGGGGGCGTGTGTGTGCCAGTTTCCGACGGACTCACACCCACCTCCACTGACAGAACAACGGCATTGAAGCCTATTGCTCTGTGCGTGGGTGATGGGTAGAAATGGAGGATGGTGTAGTGCGGGAGCTGTGACCCACAGTGAGGGACCCATGACCCACCCATCACCCATGCAGGGAGCAACCAGCGAAAAGGCAGATTTCTCTATGTGTGTAGATGGGTGGAGGTGGGTGGGTTGCGGAATCACACATGCCCACCCACACACCCACAATGGTGGTCACACAGGCAGCACCCATGCATGCACACACAGCCGATCTGCATGTGCATGTATGGGACTGTCTTGTGTAAAAAGGGCCCAAGTGTCTGTTGTGATTTTGTGTTCAACAGTAGTGTTTGGAGAAGATTCTTCACGTGCACATTTATCCTACTTGGGGGGTTCAACCATCTCCATGCCATCTTCTGTCTTCTCTTTCCCTCCCCAGATCTGACACACTCTGAGGGAAAATGTATTGTGGTAGACGTCAAGTTGTGGGGACATAGAGGCGAATGGGGCCCTATAGAAAGATTGTGCTCCCTTCTGTTGGGAGAGACAGTGCTGTAACTAGTAGCCACATATGAGTAGAAAGATGGCCTTTCAGGCTGCTTTTATACGAGGCGCTGAAAAGCACCTCCTGAGTCCCCCGTTGAGAAAAAAGCTGTGCAGGGAGTGTTTCCATGCTCCCCACGCTGCTGGAAGTGACGTGTTCTCCGTTGTCGGCAGCGGTGGTATAAAAGCAGCCTCAATGTGTGTCCATCTGCACCCTCTCCCCACCCATCACCCCCGCAGTGGCACTCCGCCACCTGCACACAAATACACCCCCCCCCTCATCTGTTTAAAAAGGGCCTTAGTTTGGTTTTCAGGTCTCTCTCTATATAAGACTTTTGCAGGATTCTGAAACCAATCTGCTGTAAACACGATTCAGTGGAAAAGATGCAGTTTCAGAAAAGGACAATAAAGAACCATATTCAGAAGCTTGCAGGAGACACCTGAAGTGTCAGGGTACTATGGTATTCTGTTAGACTCCATTTAGAGTGCTGCTCCACTGAGCTCTGCAATGCAAGTATAAAGCCTGATGGAAAATGACACCCTTAAAAACAAAAACAACTAAAAGTGTGAGAACGAATGAAATTGCTTTATTATTGCTTTTAATACCTTTGTTGTTGTCCTCCCACAGCCTTTGGGGAATAAATAGGGAAACAGACATCATAGTTTGTAATAATTATAATAAAAATGCAAGAAGGAAAAAAAGTGCTTTTAAATCACTTTAAAATAGGTAAACGTACAGGTACACTCCCGATTTCACCAGTTACTCTTTCCCTCACAATAAAACTATTCCTGTAACTCCTTCACAGCAGTAATATAGGCTCTCTAACAGCACTGTCTCCTGCCTAGATTTCTGTACCTGTTCAAAGCAGGGACATTTTTTTCTTCTTACTATGTCCCCCCAAAATCTGTAGTTCATAATTTCCATAAAGATTAAAAAGAAAAATCGGTGAGCAGCAGATATTGCCTTGCCTAAGTTCACAGATATTTCAGGAGGAAAGAAGAAAAAGGTAGTAGGGTGATTGAACAGTCAGTCTACTACTACTACAGTCAGTTTCTAATCATTACCTGTTTCCCTTTTGTATCCAAGAACTGCCTCAGGGGAAGTAAAGGCTGGCTAGTCCTTTCTGTATAGATAGTACTACCAGAAAGGGGGTGGGGGGAGGGAGAAGAGAGAGTCTGGCAAATTCCCTCCCTGCAGCCACTGCCTCTGGAAAAGATGGGGGGAAGGAGACACGACGGTGACCCGCTTTTGGCCCAGGATCCATTAGCACGTCTTACACAATGCTAGATGTTAGCCCAGGACTGTCCTGAGGTGGGTAGGTTCACAGCTGGGACTGCATCCTCAGAAAATCTCTTAGGTCACAACCTTGGCAAAGGGTCACTCTAGTGGGCGAATGTGGGCTAGCATGTGCGTTCAGTCTTGGGGGCCAGGGGCACCATGACCGAGCACCATGGCGGATTGCCATGGCTGTCTGTCATGGTGGGGGAAGGGGCTCTGAGAGCAGGGTGGGGGTAGGACTGCTCGCTCACATGTTTGTTTATCTCCCTTCCCTACCCATGCCGTGTGGGTGTTGGGGTGGCTCTCTAGCCATGGGCACATTTCTTTGCTACCCCTCCTCAACCCGGGCTATGTCATTTGTGGTTTCCTGCCCTGGGTCAAGGAGCCGCCACACCACCTACACATCTGTTTTTACCTGGTGGTGGTGGAAAGGAGGGATCAGGGCCTAACCAGCCCCTCTGTGCAGCCACTGACTCTAGGAAAGGGGGAATGGAGGGAAGGGGGAGTCCTTTCAGGCTACCAATGAAAGTGCACGGTGACCCTGGAAGAGGACAACCTGAAGGACTACAGGTTCAGCCACATTTCCCTTTGTTGTGACAGTCTATAAGCTACTGGGAGAGGAGGAAGGGAGAAAAACAGTCAGTAAGCAGGCCTTTTATTGTCATCATGCCCCTGTGAAGGATGATCAAAAGGTGGAAGTGTATATGGGGCAATGGAGCCAGGGAAATACTGGACCAAGTATGGTATTCTTAGAGGAAACATTTTGAAAAGCATTTTTCAACAGCTCTCTCCTGTTGTAAATCCCTGTCTGTGACTTTTTCCTACCGCTGAACCAGTCACAGTTGGGAGGAGATGCTGAATGAGGTATGACATTTTCCATTGGTAGAATTTTCTCACAGCTCCTGCCTATTATAAACTGCTGTGACAGGGCAGAAAATTTTCACATATTGGGAGTGGAGGACTTAATCTTTTGGGGTTGCCTAGTATTTGATGAGATATATGCTGTCCATGGGCCTGCTGACAAAGAGTGCTTAAATGAATTTGGATGAATCTGGGTAATAAATCTCTTAGCTAATAAATAAATTACTAGATTAAATAAATACAATAAATTCTGGATTAAATTATCTACCAGAAGACTTTGGGACACCAGCAAATGAAGCTGTTCCTATGGTCAGTTTCTGGTCAGTGCCAGAACAAAGGTATCTTTCACAATGTGTAACACAGATGTTTCTCCAGCGCCATCAGATTTTCCTAATCCAGGGAATAGTTTTGGTATTGTCTTCTGCACTGAAGAATGAGAGACTGTGGATAGAAGTAACAATAAAAAATCCAGGACTTTGAACTCCATGACAAGGTATAAGGAAACTCTAGGATGCCAGAGAAAAGGGATTTTTTTTGCAAGTTTTATGTTCTACAAAGTCTTCATTCTCCCAGAGGAAGAAGTTATGCTTCAGAAAGTTAGAGATGAGCATTATTTTGAATCAACCTGTAAAATTTCTAAAGATTGTGTGTCAGATCAGTCCTTTTGATTTCTCATCTTTGTTGTCAGTAAATCAAATATTAAATGTGCCTCTCATCTTAGAAAATAAAGTAACCAGAGAGAATGCATTACTGTCTAGGTATTTGGAAATCTCTAAATCCTTCAGTTTCAGTGATAAATTAGGTTGCAGAGGAACTAAACTTTCCATTTATCAAAAATCCTATTCAGAGACTAATCCTGAAACAGTTACAGTTGGATATGGATTCAGTAAAATAGTACATTTTAAACTGATGGAGTTGCCATGTTCAAATACAATGGGAACTGTCCCTCCATTGGAGTATTAAAACACTTGGTAAAGTTATTTGTATATACTTATAAAATGCTAAGTAGGGTCATGCTTGGACTTGTGTACTCATGTGAGTGAAATAAAGATTTCTTGTAAGAAAAAAATGAATAGAATCAAAATGGGAACAAAATAACTGCAGAATAGTTTGTTGTTTACTTAAATAGTATGGGGTTTGACTGGCATAGTCCTAGTGGTCTCATTTAACTAAAATGTAATAGAGGTGTACACCAGGGACCCATTCCGTTATTTGTTTTTGTTTTTCATTTTTGTTATACAAATATTTCATATTTTTTTTGATAAATATCAAAGTTTTGTTTTCGTTTTTGTGTTCATTTTTTATTTTCATTGGTTTCAATGGAAAACACATTTTTGACTGTAACTTTTTTGTTTTTCACTATAGTTCAATGACACTTGGAGACATTAAACCTCCAATGGAAGGCCTTACAAAAACAAAATGTCAGAAAGATTGGATAAAATAATCCAATTTTATAAGCAGTTGAATTATGTTATTTTTATATATATATATATATATATATATATATATATATATATATATATACATATATATATATACATTCCTGGCAGTAAGTTCTTTGTCTCCCATATAATGTAGATGAAACTTGGAAAGTTTACACCCCTTCTTAAGTTTACTATCTCTGCTAACTTTCAGAAGGATTACTTATAAATATATGTCTGACTGTAACATCTTTGTAATCCAATCACTGTACATGGACATTTTCAGGGCTATATATCACACCTTTGGAAACGTCTATGCCAAATATTGGAAAGTTGTGATAAAGGGTCCAAATTTTATAAGCTTTCACATGATATGCAGAGAATGAGTCTATGCCAGGGGTTCTTTTATGTGCCACTGTGGTATAAAATCTGTTTGTGATGCCAATCGGCCAGCAGAAATGTCAACCATATATCCTCATTTTGTTCTGTGACCACCCAAACGTCTCTCCCCCACTTGTTACTGGGAAGCTGGAAGCATCTGTTTAGGAAAGAATAAATAGAGATTCTCTGATGTCCTGTCACAGTGCTGCAGGATGTGATTGTGATGATAATTGGCCAGCCTGGATATGTAAACCATATCTCCTGATTTCTGGGATACTATCCCCAAAGTCCCAGTTATGTCCCTTCTATGCATGCCTCAGGGCCACCCCCTATTCCCTCCTTGAAGTCACCACTGATTGGTCCTGTAAAGTTGGAAACATGCAGTAATTGGCCAGTGAATGTGTCTGCCAGTCTGTTGGGTTGCTCCCCATCCCCCATCCACCCTCCTACATCCTCCCTCCCCCTGCCATGCCAGGTATCTACTTCTGACTGGCCCTGCATGTGCTGCTATTTATCTGAATAATGATCTTCAAGGGGACAATGTCAGTTGCTTACACAATCAGGGACCTTGATCAAATTGTCCCGTAGTTTGGCAGAGATGGCAGGGAAGGTATGTGATACATTCCTGCCAAATGTCTAATAAACAGGATGGAATATAAAAATGTTACAGCAAGAAATGCATTTTCAAGTTAATGGTGTACACCAGGACCCTTTATTCAATCTTTCTGAAATTTGGCATGATTGGTAATGTTGGGGATGGACATAATCTTTCCAGGTTTCATGCAAATTGAATTGAAGATAAAGAAGTTGTAGCCAGGAATGTGTATGCAGATTTTCTTAAAATTGCAACATTCAATTGCTTATAAAATCGGTTCCCTTTATCCAATCATTTTTAAATTTTGTTCATAAATTGCCCTCCATTGGGGGTACAGTTTTCTCAAGTTTCATCAGAATTCAATAAGAAATAAAAAAAATTATAGCCAGGGATAGGTTTTTCAGTGTTTCCCCATTATTGTGAAAATGAAAATTCGTTTTTGTTTTCATTATTATTATGTTTTCGTTATTACAACAACGAAATGGAAAATTAGTTTTCATTATCATAATAATGAAAACAAATTGCACACCCCTAAAACGTACTGATTACAATTTAAAAACGAAAAAAATCCATAGTAGATATATAGGCCGCTTTTAGACGAGAGGCTTGGGAAGCATGTTCTTCCATGAACCGGTAGGAAAATCCATGCACATTTAAATGCACTGGAAGTGGCCGTCTTTCATAGGAATTGGCAGTGTGCATAGACTCCCTGGGCCTCTTTGAAGACGTGTTCTGGAAACCCCGATATCGAGGTTTCCAGAACGCATCTTCAATGAAGCCGGCATACCGCTGATTCCTATGGTGGACGGCCACTTCCAGTGAATATAAATGCACCCCACATGGCTTTTCCTACTGGCGCATTGAATAATGCGCTTCCCAGGCTGCTCATCTAAAAGCCGCCATAGTATTAAAATTGCCTTGGCTAGAACTTTGGGAAAATGGAATACTTATTAATCATTCATTTCGAATTTCTGCGACTAGAGTTACTTCAAGATAGCTGAAAACAGAAACAAACCCTTGATCCGTATGATCTAGTTCCAGCATATTAAGCACATCTCTAATATTGATAATACCTAAGTATAGATACAGATTTATATGTTTTGCCTAGCAGGGATGATTTATTTAATCTAGGCCATCTCCCAATAGCACCATGGAAAGCAAGACTTCATTCTCAGTTATTGGGGCCATATCTCTGCCTCCCACTGGCTATTGACCAGCTGTTCTTATCACCTTCAGTGTTTATTTAAATCATGGAATAAGAGGGCATAATAGGAATTGCAGTGCATTTTATCTAGTCTCTTTGGAAGTGCAGATGAATAGCTGGATCCTCAGCTGAACATGTGAACATGAAACGGGACTGCCATTGAAATTTTTCAATTGATTCACTGTTGTATTCCATTTCCGTTTTTTCAATTTTCAAGTGTTTTCTCAAACCATTTATATCCTTTGATTTGCAAGGATACATCTATATAATGGTATTGCAATAATATATCTGTGCTAGGGATGAAACTCGCCCTCACAGTTTGCTGCCAAGATTTTCAAGAACGAGAATCAGTCGAGAATCAGCCAGTTCTCGTCCCGTTCTTGTGAGATTCTTGTGTGGCCAAACCCCAGCTCTGTACATGTGTAAAATGGCCATCGTGTCTATTCTGTCAATACATGCTGTATGGCAGGCATTTTGCACATGTGCAGAGCATTTTTACGGCTTTGAGAATCTCGAGAAACACCCCAAAAAGCTCCGCGCATGTACAAAATGGCCATGAGGGCTGCACATGTGAAAAATGGCCATGACAACCATGCGCAGAGTATTTTTGAGGTTTCTTGAGGATCTTGTGAGATTCTCGATAACCCTTTCAAGAATGCATGAGAT
Source organism: Sphenodon punctatus (assembly GCA_003113815.1). Classification (NCBI taxonomy): domain Eukaryota; kingdom Metazoa; phylum Chordata; class Lepidosauria; order Sphenodontia; family Sphenodontidae; genus Sphenodon; species Sphenodon punctatus. The sequence goes on from QEPC01015290.1 coordinate 714,975, forward strand.
CTAATGGGGGTTGCAAGAATCTCACACATTCTTGTGAGAATGGAAATCCATTTCATTTCTCACCAAGCACAAATTCTGCACTAGGGCTGTGCATCCAGTCAAGCATTTGTATTTATTTATTTGTTTGCTTGTTTCCCATCCCCGTTCTGTCCAATGGCAGCTCGTGGCAGTGAAAATAAACAATTCAAATATAAATACAAAAATATAAAATATATAAAATGTAAAATATAAAAATCTTAAGACAAATCAGGTCCGCATAAATAACCCCCCATCCCAAAATTGTGAATTTAGTATTTGTATATTTACCTGCATTTCCCCCATTGTTCATTATTTTTTACATTGTTGCCGATGTGGAAAGCGTAGTGAATACGGGTGTATGTGTAGGTGTTATTTTGGCACAGACGTGCAGTGAGGCTCTGCCAGTTTGATAGGGCTAAAAGGAAAGGAAAATGTAATCAAAAATTGCTGCTAAGGTTGGGGGGAGGGTGGAGAATACAACAAGCTTGGTGGGAAGCTTGCGGAGTGTGGAACAGGAAATGAGTCTAGCTCAGGGGGATCACTGGCTTGAGGGAGAGAGACATGCAGCTAGCTTGGGGAAGGGGAGCATGGAACATGGGGCTGGCTTGAGTGGAAGATTTCTGGTTTGGGAATGAGGGCATGAATGGAGATTACTGGTTTGGGGAGTGTGAATGGGACATGGAGCTGGCTCAGGGAAGGAATCTCTGAGTCGAGAAGGGGAAATGAGGCATGGGTCTGACTTGCAGGGTGGTTTATGGGTCAGACAGGAGTCATTAGCTTGTGGATAGTGGGATCCCACTTTCCACAAGTCAATGACTCTCCTCTGAGAGGAGAGGGCCCCTAGTTGGGAATGGGTCATTCGGATGTCTCAGGGGGGTCGCTAGCTTGGTCACAATGAAGCTGCCTAGGGACTCACCATTTCTCCCCAGCTGGGATGGGCTTAGCTGGGCTGAGCCAGGCAGCAGTGCTGAAGTCTGCAGTCCTGGGTCTCCTGCAGGTGGGGAAGGTTCACTACAGTTTCCTGAAGCAGACAGCATATGGAACCCTAAAAGTTCTTTTTTTTGCATTTATTTGTATTTTGTTGAAACCCAAATGCACATACCTAAGAGTTCAGAGTGTCTCTTGTTTTCAGGTAGCCTAATACTTTCCATAGAGAAAAACTCTCATACCTCCATTATGAGGCTTGAGCATCCCATCCCTGGCATTTTAATTTCACCTCCTGCCAACCAGTGCACCATGATAGGAGCTCAGGAGGGCCCACAGAGCATTCCCAGATGCAGCCCAGGAAGCGTGGGAATCTCTTATTTTGGAGATGGGTGGGGGAAGTTCCAAACCTCAGAGATCAGCTGGCTGAACAGTGTGCTGCACTAGGAGCTGGGGGGCACTGAGAAGCTGGCCCAGCTACAAGGGTTCCTTTTTTGCTTGGGGGCACCTGGTCCTACAGGTAATATGTCTGGCCAGTGTGCTGTAATGGGAGCTCAAGGGGGTGCAAGGAGCCAGCAGGGCCCAACCCCAGCCCTGGAAGCACTGGAGCCTCTTCTTCTTGGGAAGTTCCTGGCCTCAAATATCATCTGGGAGCACTGTGATTCCACCACAAGGAAGGCCTGAGAAACTGTAGGGATGGGCGAACGTGGTTCGGAAGTTCGGAGTTTGGCCCGAACTCGGCCTGTTCGGATGACTGAACTCGAACTCGAACACAAACATGAACGCGAACATACCAAACAAACTGAACACCAAACGGCGAAAAGGCCTAACTGTTCGGTCAGTTCGGATCGCGTTCGGATGAGTTCAGGGGGCAAAAAAAGGTTCACTGGAAGGTCAAATATGACAGGGAGGTGTCAGTCACTGAGGAGCAGACTTTCAGGCACCAGGGGTGGAGAGGCTTGCAAGAAATGAAATAATTATCTGCCTCCCCCCTTCCCAACACCTTCTGAGCTAGTCACTGTTCCTGAACAGCAGGTGTTGAGTAGGATTTTTAAATTGCTTTAAGTTTCATTTCAGTTTTGTACTGAAATAAAACTTAAACCATTAACTGAAACCTTGTGTTATGCACTGTACAGACTCATTGAGTATGTATGTTTTTCACTACAGACTTCTCTTCTGTTTGTGATTCCCCCCCATCCCATATGTATGGGATGTATATATATATATGGGATGGGGGGATAAATAGATAGATAGATAGATAGATAGATAGATAGAGAGAGAGAGAGAGAGAGAGAGAGAGAGAGTTGTAGCTTAGTGATAGAGATTAACGTTAATGATTTAGTTTTAGTGTTTGTAGGAGTAGGTCTGTGTACTTATTAGATAATCAGTTTAGTTCATAGCATTTAGAATAGTTAAGAGCAGTTAGATTTAGTGTAGATAGATAGATATATAATATTAGAGAAAATAAATAAATAAAAACACCCCATATAAAAACAAAAAAACCAAATAAAAAACAAAAGAAAATCATATAAAACCCAATAAAAAACCAAAAAAACATATAAAAAACAAAAAAACACCCATAATAACATTTCCTGAATGGCTGAACGGCTGAACGGAACAGCCGAACCCGAACTCGGCGAACTAGCTGAACTGCTGAACCGAATGGAAGAACCGAACGCAGCCGAACCGAACAGACGAACCGAATGGACGAACCGAACGCAGCCGAACCGAACGGATGAACCTGAACCGCGATCTGTTCGCCCATACCTAAGAAGATGGCCCCGTCCTGGCCCAGGCAGTGTGGGAAGTTTTTTGCTTGGGGGTATCCAGCCTCAAAATGTCAGATGGCCAGCCAACATGCCACACTGCAAGCTCGGGTGGGGGAGGTGCAGGTCCAGCTCTGGCCTGGATGGTGCACAGCCCGCCCGGGTTGGGGATGGTATGACTCCTCTGGCCCCCTGAGCTCCCATCACAACATGCTGGTTGGCCAGTTGTTCTTTGGGGATGGGTGCCCTGAAGCAGAAGATGCTTCCACGCAGCCTGGGCTGGTGTCAGTTGGTTCTGTGCTTTCCACCCCCACCCGCCTTGCACATTTTCCCAGTGCAGGAGCCAAAATTCAAAATCCAGATGTGCAGAGAGTGCAGCTGTTCTAGGACTCAGCAGTGGCCAGATGATCTTCAGGCTGGGGACCCCCCTCCGCAAGAAAAAGTGGAGACTCCCCTGCTGCTGGGACTGAGGATAATTTCAGACGTGACAGTACCACGGTCAACCACAGTCAACGATGGTCAATCCCATGGTGCAGTCAAAGAGCCGTGAATGTCTGATCAGCGGTATCCAGATGTCCACCACGGTCTATTACCCAGAGGGGCCAAAGCCAACCACGCTTCAGGAGGTAGGAACGGGACCATTCCTGGAAGCATGGTGAAAGCGATTCCCACTGGGAAACTGCCAAAAGTAAAGACTGAACGCCAACCACCAGGCGGAATCATAATGAAAGAGACCCAGCTATGGTGAGAGCACACAGCATCACTGCCAGGAAACACGCAACACACAGACCAGGGAGGGAGATTTAAAGGGCACACAGCAGCAGGGGAACGTGGCGGGATGGAGAAAGATGGAAAGGAGAGGAAAGCGGAGAGCGATAGAGGCAGGGGGGGAGGAGGAGGGAGGAGGATCGTGGGGAAGGTGGAGGGTGTGGGGGGCCAAGGAGGAGGAGCAGTAGCAGCAGCAGCAGCAGCAGCTGGAGCTGGCTGCCCCAGACGGAACTACCCCGGAAATGGGTAAGGAGAGCGAGGTGGGGCCCGCACAGCAGCAGAAGGGCATGAAGGGGGNGCTGGAGCTGGCTGCCCCAGACGGAACTACCCCGGAAATGGGTAAGGAGAGCGAGGTGGGGCCCGCACAGCAGCAGAAGGGCATGAAGGGGGATGCCTGGAGGGAGAGGTAGGGGGTGGGGGAGGGACATTATGGCAGTCCAGGGAGCAGGAAGGGGGGAAGGGGGAGGGGGTAGTGCACAAGGGGGCACTGTATGGACAATAAACATGAGGTGTATATTGTCTGCTTCTTGGTAACAGGAAGGGGGCAGGGTATCAGATCGGCTGCGGGCCGGAGACAGGTGGGACCTGCTGTGGGGAGGCCCCTGCATGGCTGTGGGTGGGCACAGGTGCTGGGATGGCTGGTGATGTGACCCGCCAGTGTGGACAGGGCAGGGACCCGGGGACCGGGGGTGGCCCATGGCATCCCCCGGGGAGCCCCCAGCTGGCCCAGCATGCTCAGACCCTGGGCTCACTGGCTATACGCCTCACCAGGGCAGCACGGATCCACTTGGCATAGCGGTATTCCCGAGCATTCTCTGCATTCACATAGAGCGGCATGGGTCCTGGTGGCTGCTGGGGCACGGGGAACTCCAAGGCAAACCCAACGGTCTTGCAGATGTTGTGCAGGACACAGCAGGCACAAATCATGAGGGCCGAGTCTCCACAGCAAAATCCAGGTGACCAGCAAGACACCTCTAGCACTGGTTGAGGGCACCAAAGGCACTCTCGACCACGGGTCTCGAGGCGCATAGATGGAAGTTGAACAGCGCCTCCACATGGATCTGGGTGCCCGGGTATGCCTTTATGAGCCAGCAGAGGAGTAGGTAGGTCGAGTCCTTCAGGATGCAAGGGGGCAGCAGCACCCCCTCAATCTTGGTCATCTCCATGTCCGCGAAGTCCCCCCGGTACATCCAGGCATAGAAGGGTGAGATGGCGAGGATCCGGGCATCGTGGCTGAGACCTGTGTGGCCAGTGAAGATGTCAGTGAACCGGCCTTGGTGGTCAACAACCAACTGAATCTGCAAGGAATGCTACCCGAGCCTGTTGATGTACTCGCCAGCATCCCCGTTGGGGGGGCCGGAGGATCTCGATGTGGGTACCATCCACAGTGCCCAGACAGTTGGAGAAGCCACCGGCCTCAAATCCAGCCACCACGGCCTCCTGGTCCACCAGCTGGATCACTCAGTCCAGTAGCATGGCCTCCACGGCTTCGCAGAAGTCCCGGAGGATGTCTGTGATGGTGCTCACTCCCACACCAATCTGCTGCACGAAAAACCGGCAGGAATCCGGTGTTTCCAGTGCCCAGACCACTATTGCCATGCACTGGACCATGGGTATGGGGGCGTGCATGGGGGTGCGAAGCCGTTCCAGCCAGGGCACAACCAACTCTGCGAACTGCAATAGGGACCACCTGTTCATCTGGAAGTGTGCCCTCCATGCTGCATCGTCCCACCATACCAGGTCCCAGGCCCACCATTCCTGTGACCTGTGCATTACCCAGAGTCTCCTTTGTGTGGGAATGATGAGCTGTACCGCGCTCCCCATGGCCACCCGGAGCCAGTTGTATCGGGTGGCTGCCTCTTGGAGGACAGCAGCTAGTCATGCCGTGTTGCAGCCTGCGGCCTTATCGTGTGTCCTTGGAGTTCCCCTGCTTCCCTCTGCAGCCCACATGGAATTGTGGGGCCCTCTTTCCTTGCTGCTCAGACCCTCTTCCCACTGGACCATGGCCAGAAGAGCTGCCCCTGGGCTCCAGCACCCCAGATTGCCTGTCGTTTCCCATAGCTGGACCTTCTGGGAGACCATAGCCCTATGTGACCTGTGGCATTCCCTGGTCGTGTAACTACTCCTGTGCTGCCTGGATACCCTATCTGGTGCCTATGTGAGTCTGAGATCCAGGATTCACTACTTTGGCTATGAGACGAGTGGTAACACGTGCAGGCTCCATGCGGAGACACTTGGTCTCCGTCAATTTCCTGATGGGCACATTCTGGACATGAGGTGCTCACATGTGGCATGGTCCGTGGTGGAGACCGTGTCCACCCTCTCGGTCTGTGGCCTGGCTGGGTTCATGACCTGTCTGGAGGAGGGGGGCCCTGCCCTGGCCATTTCCTTCTTCTGCTGCATCCACAGGGCCGTGGCTACCAACGGTCGCGTGGGGTGGTGTATTACAACCTGTTGGAGCTTGGGCACCTGCCATGGCCCCCTGCTGCTGACTATACCTTGTCAGGGCCCACCAGACCAGAGCTGGTGGCGCTGGCTGCTGTGTGGTCCCGTGCTGATGTTCAGGTGGGGCTCACTGGGCTGGATCCATTTGAGGCCTACTACCTCACTGCCCACCACATGGTGGGGCTAGGTTACCGCCAGGTCTTGCTTAAGTGGCCCCACTATGTGCATCTGGTTGACCAAATGGTCTCAGCCCCCTTCGTGACCCCATGCAGCTGACTGTGAGACCCCCTGTGTATTCGGTGTCATGGACATCAGCCCCACCGTGTGCTCCCAGGATCTCCCTGCTGGTTCGGGGCACTGGCCTCTTGCTCCGCGCCATTCCAGCCTTGTGGCTGTTCTGGCTGCTTTGATTGCCTCTGTTCCGCTTGCCTGTGTCGCTGTACTCCCTCCATGGACACTCCCTGTCCTTCGCTGCCTGTGGTGTTCCTCTCTGTCCTCCTCCCACTTTGGCTGGTTCCTGTTGCCTGACACCACTACCGGCTCTCCCTGTGGTGTATTCCTCCCTTGCATGGCCACCCGCTCACCTGTGTCCATGCCCTGCCCCCCCCCGGGTGCCTCTGTGACTGTGCAGGACTTGAGGCCCCTGGATAGCGCCTCCCGGCTTCCTCCGAGAGGGATGTGTGCTTGTGCTTCCTGCAGGCTCCTGCTTGCCTCTGTCCCCAGCCATGCTTCTGCATCAGTGAGGGGGATCCTTGTCGCCTGGACCTGCCTCAGACTGCTCTGGTGCTTTCCCTGGCTTGTTTCCCATCCCCCTGTGACCCTGCTGTGTCCCTGTAGGGACCCTTGTGACTTGGGCTGTCTGTGTTACTGTTGGGTGGTCCATGTGCTGTCAGTGGGGTTCTGGGTGAATTTCACCATGTCCTGGACTGTTCCTGGCCCGGTCCCCTCCGCTTCCAAGGCCCGGGGCTCCCCCCCCCGTATCCTTGGTTCTGTGTGTGTTGCCCTTCCTGGTGTGCTCCCCCCTTCCTTCCTTTCCCATTTGGGTGTGTTTTTGCCCGGGCTTATGTGTGTGCTCTGTGTTCTGCTGTGTCCATGGCTTCCCTGTGCCTGTTGTGTGTGCCTACTCAGCCGTTCTTCTCCCTCCTCCCCCTCCCTTCCCATTTCCCTTGTGTGGGCATTGCCTTTTGGTGCTTTTGGCTTCATTTGCCCTCAGTCAGCCATGTCTGCCTCCCGCCCTGTCCCGGTGTCTTCTGGGTGTTCTGACCGTCTGTTGCGCTGCCCCAGGCCATCGTCCGGCCATCCGTTTCCTTGCTGTGTACCACTGGCTGTGTACCCGCTCCTGTCACGTCTGTTCGGGGCTTTCCTGGACCATGGGAAGGGGTTGGCTGGCTCGCCACAGTTGGGAATCCACTGTGGTGACCCGGGAGCACATAATGTCTGAAATTACCCTGAGATCGGGTCCTCTCTCACTGCCCCGTGCCCCTCCTCCCATCGTCACAGTGAATTAAATGTTTATTTTATTGTGTTGTAAATAGTTCACTGTTTCTCATCAACAATTACAGATCTCTGTTTGTTCTTGGTTCCCAAGATGAATCAAGAATAGGGATTCTCAATGAGAATGAAAAAATAAGAAAACAAACTTTCAGTCCTAGTGTCAGCACCTCACTAGTTCTGACTCTCCATCTCCCCACTCCTCTGACTCTACAGATCCACCCTCACTTCCTGATGGATCATGTAGGGCAGGTACTTACCTATATATACTTATGCACAGCACAGAACAGCCCAATCCTTCTCCAAACAAATTTCATTTATTGTTTAGTTTAGGAATGGTTCTGAAAAGCAACATTTTGGTGGTAAAGTGATGTATTGCTGACTGCAAGCTATTAAATAATCATATAAGAAATTAATGTTTTTTTCCTTTTAAGAGGAAGACATTAGGATTTTTCCTTTTAAAGAAAATAGTGGGCACTTATGACTAAGTTTTTAACCACAATACTACTACTAGATGCAGGAAGCAGTTGTCTTTTGATTCTTTTCATTCATGATTGGCAGCACTAAAAAGAGTAATTTAAAAAGCCGTGTACGGCAAATATTTTAAAGATAGCCCATTATTTTTACTGTGCAAACAATTGAAACATAGGTGGGTTGTATTGAAAACTGTTGCCTGGTTTTTATGCTTAGTCGCTATGGAATGTAGACTTTTCTAAGTCGTGCAAAGCATACAACCCCACCTACCTTTCTCAACATTTTTCTCTGCTTCCTGTGTCTGTATATATTTGATCAGAAGAAAAATAAGGCTCCAGGTCTAGATGGCATTCAGATAGAATTATTTGAGAATGATTTGGATTGGTGGGTACCTATTATTACTTTATGGTTAAACACCATCATTAGAACAGGGGAGATACCTCAGTCTTGGAAGGGAACCGACATAGTCCCAATATATAAAAAAGGAGACCGTAGTGACCCTAAATTCTATAGGCCAATAGCGTTATTGAATGTCGTAGTGAAACTGTTTGGGAGGTATTTGTTATACTGTGGACTTGGGTACAGGAAAATGAGATTATTGATGAAGCTCAGATAGGTTTCAAATCTGGTTATTCTACAGCAGAACATAGCTTCTCTTTATATTATCTGGTTCATAAATATATTAGGATTTTGAGAATTCCTTTGTACGCTGCTTTTGTGGATTTCTCCTCCGCGTTCGATACAGTAGATAGATGCCAGCTTTCAGTTTTACTTGAGAAATTAGGAATCCATCCTTTCCTTTTAAAATTCTTGAAATTATATCATCAGAATACATGGGCATCTGTTCGTTACGGGCTGAAAGGTGAAATTTCTCCCCAGTTTAGAACAATAACAGGGGTAAGACAGGGATATTTGTTTGCCCCCTCTTGCTAAATATTTATGTTAATTACCTTATTATCAATATGCAGAGTTTAAGTTATAATCCTCTTAAGGTCTTATCATCCCATATTGGGTTGTTGTTTTATGCTGATGATGCAGTGTTAATTTCTCGCATATTTATTGGCCTACAGAGGACATTGATGGATTTTGCCCCATTGGTTACCCAGCGAAGTCTGACTATTAACTATCAAAAAACCAAAATAATTAAATGGGGCAGGTTTGCTTGTATCTTCGAATGGTCCATTGAGGGTAATAGGATAGAGATTGTGAAGATGTTCTTGTATCTAGGGGTAGTTTTTTCCCCTTGTCTTGGAGCAAGTGTATAGCTCAAGTTAAAATGAAGGCCCTACATTCTGTTGGGGCTATTAAGAAATTCCTCGAGGCTCATGATGGAAGGGGTGCAGCAGAGACAACAAAGGTATTTAAAATTATGGTCTTATTACAGCTGTCTTATGGAGCAGAAGTGTGGGTTTTTGTCACCTCAAATGATGTGGAAATACCACAAAATAAATTTATTAGGTTCCTCTTGGGTCTTCTTTCATCTATACCAGCAGCGTTTTTATGGACCAAGATGAATTTATGCTCTGTAAAGCTTGTTTTAATTAAGTGCCTAATTGGGTTCTGGTTAAGATTTTTTACTTTTCCCCCAGCATGGATAGCGAAAATGTGTTATCTAGAAACATTTTCTACAGTTAAAGATAGGCAGTCTTCCTTGTTGACATTTTTGAAAAGTGTTTTATGTAAAAGTGGTTTAAATTTTTTAGATAATATTGATGTGAGATTTTTTTCTCCAGAAGAAATTAGTGAGATTTATCAGTGATTAGCCTATATTGACAAGCAGGAGGATTTAGTTGTGATAAGAGAGAGTAGGCTAGCACCACTATATGTCTTATGGCAACCCATTGGACCAGTGAAATTTTTGCAACTGAATTTAAAAGCTAAACTTCGACTGCATCTTGCTAGACTATGGATGGAACAGATGCAAACCGCGGTGACTGTGGGTAGGAAACTGGGCTACCCAATCAAGAACAGGATATGTACTTGTAGGCTTGGGCTTATTGCGGACTCAATATATTATGTTTCTGAATGTTTATTTTATGTAGAACTTCAAAAATCTTTACTGACCCCCATTGTGTCACGCTTAACAGTCTTTAGTAATAAAGAAAAGCTGATCTGGTTACATAAGCAGACTTAAGAGGTAATTTTTAATAAACTGGCTGTCTTTGCAATTAGAGCTGCTACCATTAGATCCCAACATCCTATGTTGTTTTTAGTTTGATATTAAGTCTCATGATATAGTTTATCTGGGGATTTGTGTGTTTAATTTTAAGTATTTTATATTAACATGTGCTATAAATCTTGATGGTTGGATAGTTCTCATTCAGCTATCTCAATGTTTGATTGTTTTTTTAATACTTTGTTATTTTGTATTGTTTTTGTATTTTTTTGGTCGTCTGGACTATAGTAAAAGCTCATGCCATTAAATAAATAAATAAATAAATAAAATATATTCCATGCCCCCCTCCCTAAGAACATCAGAAGTGCCATACTGGGTCAGAATAATGCTCCATCCAGCCCAGCACCTGTCTTCGACAGTGGCCATTCTTGGTCACCTGGACAAGTACCTAACAGGTCATGATGGGGCAATCCATTCCCTGTTGTTCACTCTCAGGTCCTGACAATAAGAGGTTACTGTCGCTTAATAACTTTGAATCCTGCAGCCAAATTTAAACTAACTCTGGTAGAATGGCCATTCTCTGTCTATTTGGCAGGGAAGTAATTTGTTGACACTCCCATTACAGAAGACAGGAGGAGGAGGAGTACTGGATGTGAGGTAATTGCATCTAGTGTGAACGTTCTGGTGCCAGCAAAGCTCATGCAGGGGTAATAATAATAATCTTTTTTATATATATAGTGCCTCCCTGCCATGGTATTCAGTGCACTTTACATATAACTAAAAGACCTTTTTAACCCTCACAGCAACCCTGTGTGGTAGGTTAGCTGAGAGAATAATATGACTGATCCAAGGACTCCTAGTGAGTTTCTGGCTAAGGCAAGACTAGAACAGGGGGTCCCACTCTACCTCCTGGTCCAAGTACTGTGTGTTGTTTAGCCATTATACCACACTGGTTTTCTGTAGCACCTCTGCATACTTTTTAACATAGCTATCTCCTTTCCAGGACTGACAGACTAAGGCAAGAGCTGGGATCAAGTACCCACCCTCCCTAAGGGACACATTTTGTGGGAGCAGCTGGTTGCCATTTTATTATGGTGTTGCGAATGAATTTTTATCAACTGCTCTGACTGGCTGATGTTAGCAATGGCTTTTTTTCACCTTTCTCACAGTGTCTTCACCCTCTGTAGTTGTTGCAGTTTGAGCAACCAAGGGTGCCTCTGAGTTCACACTTGTTGTAAGTAATGAAATTGTTCTTTCACAACTGTAGATGTGGTCCACTGAAATAGGAATAGATGGAAGAAAAATGTCTTGAGGCATCTGCTTATGAAATATGTGAATGGTACAAGTCATTAAGGGTAAAGTTGGACCTCAGATTTGTTCTCCCATGGAAAAGGGGACAGAACAGCCTGGGTTACATGTGCAGTCTATGGGTAGTGTCAGAATTTTCATGCAGACCCTATTTACTGGTCTGATGGGAGGACTACAGCCACTGGAATGTCCTCGGGTGGGTGGTGGGCTATGGCCTGGGAAGGGTTTCCAGATCCCCTGTGGTCGATGCTATGGTTACATGGTTAATATGACAGGGTCACAAGGGGTTGCTGCACTCCTCCCCAGAGTAGGAGGCTGTTGGCAAAGTCCCAGGTTATTGGCCCGTTAAGACTACAAGATAAACTCAGATCAGCTGATTGGAACACCTGGGAAGGCTGTAGGTAAGAAGAGCCTGCCTCTTGATGGGGGTGAGTCACTGGGAGCACATTGCACCAGTGCTTAAGAGTCTGCACTGGCTTCCGGTCACAATTCCGGCTTCCGGTCACAATTCAAGGTGCTGGTATTGACCTTTAAAGTCCTAAATGGCTTGGTTCCTACATATCTGAAGGGCAGTCTTTCTCCTTATTTCCTTTTGTGGTCGTTAAGATCTGCTGAGAGTGCAGGTTCCATCATTGGGCCCGCAGTTATACAACTGTGGACCCCCACAGAAAGACATTCTTGGTAGCTGCCCCACAGCTTTGAAACTCCCTTCCCGTGGAGTTCCTTTGCCTAAACCTTACTTTGAATGTCTTCTGGAGTCTGTGTAAGACTGTTTTATTTGACCAGGCATTCAATATGCAGGAATAGATTTAGGGGTGAGGGGGGTGTTTTTAGTTTTGTGGGTTTTTAATTATGTATTTTAAATTTGCTTTTTTAATGCATTTATTGTGAGCCACCCTCAGGGGATAGGGTGGAATATAAATCTAAACAAACAAATAAAAGCCAGAAGTACAGAGTGGAGAGAGGAGGGCGAGAGAGCGAGCTGGGATTAGTGGCTGTGAGCTAACTGAAATCTGACTGTGCTAAAACTAAGGAGAGCAGGAGAAGACTGTGAAACTCAACCTGGACCCAGATTGGTAGCAGTATGGGTGGGAATATGGATTCGGATTTAATCCGTAACTGCTCATAATGGGCCATTACAGGTTAATATATAACAAATTGCAACACTGGCAACATGCCTGTTGCAGTTCAGTTTTAAATCTATTAAAAAAATTAAAAATATTCTAAACAATTGTACGTGTGATGCACATGTGAAAAATGGCCGCTGGATTTTCTATACATGTGCACCTTTTGGAAAATGGCAACCAGTCTGCATATGTACAGCAGCCATTAAATTAAATGCCCAACACTACACTTGTAGGTTTATTCAACTATATTTTTATTTATTTATTTATTTATTATTATTGTTTATTGATTTAAATATGGATCCGATTTGTGAATCTGTAATGAAATGCGGAAATTGCAGATCCCAATCCATAATGGATCTGAATCCACAATTTCCCTCAGAGAACTGCCCCGAGTAACCAGGGAGCTGGACAGTACCAGGTGGGATTTAACTTATCATTAGTTAGCTCAGACAAAGCTGAGGTTTCTGTTTCTGTTGGGGACCTAGCTTACTGGGAGAAGCCCCATTGACTGGGAATTTTGGGACTAGCTAGTAGCGAAGGCTTTGGTGGTCAGTGTAAACCAAAACACCCCATGTGCAGTTTCTCAGGCTGAAGACAGTTTAATCATAGCAGCTAACCTTACTAATTCCCCACAGTCAAAGCAGTGGACAGCCTTGAAGAGCACTGTGATTGGCTTCCTGCTACAGTTAGCACTACACCTGTGGATTAAAGAAATTTCTCCCCAAGTCTAGCTATTTCTATTCAATAAACAGTTGTGGCCATTTAACCCCAAAACTGTTAGGGATGTGTAAAGTAAAGTAAAGTAAAATTTTATTTGTTTGGCCTTAGGCCGTAACAAAATTGAACAGCGATTGCATGAAACAAACAGTAAGAACACATTTCCAAGTGTATACAAAAAAACCTTCATTATAAATATAAAATATAACTATATATTACAGTGTAGACTGTATCCTCCCCAGGGTTGATAACTATGTTTGCCCTCACCTCAGTCTCCTCCCATTTAAAGCCTTACCCTTCACGGGGTTTTGTGGCGGCGGCTCTTATCCCCTGTAATCCTTTGGTATATTCACAAGGTTGCATCCAATGGTTCATCCTTATCATAATATGTCACTAAATAGTGTTTACTCGGGGGCCTCTCCAGAGGATATCTTAGCAGATATCTACACATGGCCTTTGTAAGGGAGTACTCACTTGCAAAAAATTGACCAATAGTTGCACAACCTCCAACCGAATCCAGTCCACCTGACTAATCTGGTAAAATTGCAATAACATTCCCCACCTGCCTAGAAGGCTGGCAATCAGTAGCAGTTAAATTCAAGGCCCCTCTACTGGGGCCCTAAATTTCAGAAAATTTTCCCTGAGTTGAGCTACCTGTCCTAAGTAAGATGCCACATTCCTAATGGTCTGGGGAGAATTACTGGACAGCAGTAATGTCAAAAGATGGTCCTCAGATATATTCCTGTTGTCTTGTATAAATTATAGAAGATACTTCTCCCTTATTTTGTCATACAAATGACAAGCAAAAAAGAGGTGAGCCACTGTCTCCACCGCTAAACCGTCAAATGGGCATAACCTGTCCAGGTAGGGGACCCCTTGAATTCGTCCTTCCAAAACCATGGAAGGAAAAGAGTTCACCCTAGCTCTGAAAATGAGGTGCTTAGCTCTTATATTTAATACCAAGCTCAGATAGTAGGGGATCTGACCTTGCTCAGGCAACCACTGCTGATATGAGCTTACATGCTGACATGTAAGGGATGTGCGAACAGAACGCGGTTCGGATGTTTGGACGTTCAGTCATTCAGTTCGAAACCCGAGTTTGGGTTCATTTGTTCAGTTCGGCGGAGTTCGGTTCGGCCGAAGTCGGTCAAACATCCGAAAATACCGCTATCGATACCGGTAACAAAATCTTTTTTTCCCCCTGGTATTGGTATCATTTGGCCCTGAAACCACTCCTGGTCTCCACCCCATCCCAGCAGGTTGGGACAGGGCAATTGTTATACCCATTTATAAGAAGGGCCCAACTCAAGATCCAGGCAATTACAGGCCCATTAGTTTGTTGAGTGTGGTGGGGAAGGTGTAGGCCAAACTTTTGTTAAACAGGTTCACTGTATGGCTGGTGGAATCTAAATCCATTGCCCCAGAACAGGTGGGTTTCCAGGAAGGACAGTGAATTATGTTATTTTGAAAAAATATGCATATACATTCCTGGCTGTAACTTCTTTATCTCCCATCTAATGTGCATGAAACATGGCAGGTTTATACCCCTCCAAAAGATTACTAGATATGACAAGTTTCTGAAGGATTGGATAAAGGGTCCTGGTGGTATAAGCAATTAACTTAAAAATGTATGTCTGACTGCAACATCTTTCTGATCAAATCACTGTATATGGAAATTTGCAAGGCTATATATCACATCTTCAGGATCATCTCTGATAAATATCAGAAAGATGTGATAAAGGGTCCCAATTTTATAAGCCTGCACAGAATATGCAGAGAATATGTCTGTGCCAGGGCGTATAAGACGTGTCACTGTGGTATAAGATCTGTTTGTGATGCCAATTGGCCAGCAGAAATGTCAACCAAATATTCTCATTCTGTGCTGTGACCATACCATGTATCTCTCCCCCACTTGTTACTGGGAAGTTGGAAGCATCTGTTTAGGAAAGAGCCAATAGAGATTCTCTTATGTCCTCTGTCTTAGTGCTGCAGGATGTGATTGTGATGATAACTGGCTAGCCTGGATGTGTAAACCATGTCTACAGATTTCTGGGATGCTATCCTCAAAGTCCCAGTTATGTCCCTTCTATGCCTGCCTCAGGGAAACCCCCTATGCCTGCCCTGAAGACACCACCGATTGGTCCTTTATAACTGGAAGCATGCAGTAATTGACCAGTGAATGTGTCTGTCAGTCTGTTGGATTGCTCCCTATCCTCCTTCCCCCTTCCAGATATCTGCCTCTGACTGGCGCTGCATGTGCTGCTATTTATCTGAATAATGGTCTTCAAGGGGATAACTTAAATTGCCTATAAAATCAGGGTTCTTTATGAAATTGTCCTTTAGTTTGGCAGAGATAACAGGAAAGGTATGGGATAAATTTCTTTCAAATGTCTTGGAAACAGGATGGCATATAAAAATGTTACAGCCAGAAATGCATTTTCAAGTTAATGGCTTATAACATCAGGACCCTTTATCTAAACTTTCTGAAATTTGGAAAGATTAATAGTATTGGGGAGTGATATAACCTTCCCAGGTTTCATGAGAAGTGGATCAAAGATAAAGAAGTTGTAGCCAGGAATGTGTATGCAGTTTTTCTTAAAATCACAACATTGAATTGCTTATAAAATCAGTTTCCTTTATCCAATCTTTAAAAAAATTGGTACAAATAGTGCCCTTCATTGGTAGTACAATTTTGCCAAGTTTCATCAGAATTGAATATGAAACAAAAAAGTACATTTTTCAATTTTCCCCCATTATTTCAAAAACAAAAATTCATTTTTGTTTTTGTTTGTATTATTTTTTGGTTTTTTTACAATAACAAAAATGAAAACAGAAAATTTCAGTTTCATTATCATAATAACAAAAATGAATTGCATACCCCTTATCCCCCTTTCTTTCCCCCCAGTAAGACCGGCTACATTAGTTAATGAGGGAGACTGGTTTTTTTTTCCAAGCACATAATATATTTTAAAAAGCTTCATGGCAGTGAAACCTAGAGAGCAGTTCACAGATCATACGTGAATCTTGAATACATGACTTAAGTCCCCTTGCAGCTGCATCCATCCAGTCCGGAGGAGGCAGAGATACACACGTGGATGTTGATGCAATATACTTATTCCCCCTCTATTGCTGAGTAGGAAGAGACAACAGTGCCCCTAGGTAGTAGGGTGACAGTTGTGTTTTATGCTGATTTCACTGGGGACGTATGGGGAAACTTTAGTAGGTGTCTGACTACAGCTGGGTCAGGTATTTTTAATGGAGCTGGAAGACTAACAAGGCCAGGGACTGGTGTGATGTATTATAATTGACCCAGGTGCTAGGAAGGGGTGTGTGGGAGTGGGCTCTCTCTTGTTACCCAACAAGGGGTGGAAGAACTCTGGTACCGAAGGGGTGGAAGAACTCTGGTTCATCTTCCTTCCTCTCTGAAGTGTATGAAAAGTTTAATCTGAAAAATGAAACGATTTTCTTTTGCACACGAGTACATTCACCACAATTCACCTTATATGGATGTTCTGTCTGCTCGTGTGACTTCAGAGCCAGTCAGGAGTGAGTGTCATTGCTTTAGAAAAATGCAAAATCCTGTAACTTCTCTTAAGTTAATTAAAACTAGGGCTGACATAAATAATAAAAAATTTACTCGTGAGAATTTCCAAGTTTCTGAAGACCGGATTGGAGTGTTCTGCCTTGGTACCCGGTAAAATACTCTGTAAATTAAATCTGAGTACTGAGTATTTTACGACTACTGACTACTACTGAATACCCTTATATATGGGCAGGAAAAGCCCCGTATGTTGTTAATTCAAGGGTCTCCCGAGTACCGGGCTGATTCCTCCGTTACTTGTTCCTTGGTAAAACCAAGCTGAATACTGAGCTACTCAGTAAAAAACAAGTAAGTTCGAGCACTGAGTTTCAGCACTATTTCAAACATCTATTAATATCAACATTTGTAAAATCAAATTGTGACATAGAAGTTTCTCCTATAATTGGGATAAATCTTTCATTAAATTGATTGGAAAGAAACTTTTCAACACCATTGTAGTCTTTTCACTGAAAGCTCTGATAATGTAATAGGCTTATCCACTGCAGTAATAATTTACCTTAAAATTATTAGTGCAGTTCTGTTATAAACAAAATGGGTAAGCTGCAGTACAGCAATCAAACACAATGTACTACAGAGTAATTATAAAATGTATGTCTATGAAATTTTGTAGCTTTCTTTCCCTATGACTCTTCACCACTCAAAGCAGTTTTATAGTGAGGATGACTTCTAGTAATGTGATTTCACCAAATGCTTGACAGTATCTTGAGAGCTGAGCTTATTATCTTTTATATACATTTTGTGTTGATGTTTAGTTTTATTGCAGCTACGTCTCTGGACTTTGCGCAGCACTTTGATATGCTGCAGGCTAGTGTTCTCTTCTTTAAAACATCCAACAAACTGATGTTATATCCCCAAGATACTCTAATAGCTAAAAAGAACTTCTGCAATGTGCACATCAAGAAATGTAGACAGATTTCAGGAATGGCCTTCAAGCAAATCTAAGGCTGTTGAAAAGCTTCATATGCACACTTACATTTCTATAGCTAAGCTTATCAAGTCTGGGTTTTCCGTTAGTAAATGATCCACACAAGCAAAAGGATTTTCACTTGAAGGCATGAGTTCTCCTAAAAGGCATGTGAAATGGGACCTTTGTAAAACTTGGCATGACATTGGATTTTAGAAGCAGTGCCTACATTTCTGAAGAATTCCAGAGCAGCTAACTATTAACCTTTCATCAGCCCTTGTCTCATTCATGTCTGCAGTGGAATGACAAAAAAATACCCCACCCCACCCCCCATGGCATCCTTTATCTAAGGGTCAAAACATCTTTCACAATAACAATATATTTTTCTTAAAAAAGCAAAACCAGACACCAATACAGTTTTTGTAGCTTTCAAATCCAAGATAAATAGAGCAGTTCAAACAGAAATTGGATGTACAGTTCCAAAACCATAAAGCTTACTTGCTAAAAGACATAGCACCCAATGACTTTAGGTTATATGCCAGACAGATTAAATAACCACAGTAGTTGTGACCTCAAGCACAACTGGGAATGTATGGATTTAAGAGATCTGACAGATATATTGGGCATAACCACTTCTGAATGTCTTAAAAGCAGACAGGAAAACCTTGAAACTGATACAGAATTTTATAAGGAGTCAGAGTAAAAACTATAACACAGGAGCACTATTGCTGAACATCTGAGTACCTGTTATTATTATTATTATTAACAAACATTTATATAGCGCCAGCAGTGTACCTGGCACTTTACCTGTTAGATCAGAATATGCAAATGCATTCTGTATAAACTGGAATCTCAAACACTATGCAATCTGAAACTCCTAGAGACAAAGAACTAAAGTAATTAAGACAGGAGAAATCAGAAGAGGATGTTACAGGTTCAAGTTGGTTTGCTAAGTAGAAATATTAGCCTGGTGATATACTGCATCTGCTACTAGCACAGATACAAAGGAAATTGTCTTTGCCGTGAGAAAAAAAAAATGGCATTGAGATTAGTCATAACTCTTTCCCCTGATCCAGTCTCCATGAATCCACTAAGAAGCTGGGATGCTTTCGGCAGACTATTGGTTCTCAATCTGGGGATATATCCTGAGATGGCACGCTAAAAGGATCACAGCTGCCAACCCCCTAGCTCCATTCTGATTGAGCAAAATGGTCAGCCAGCAAAGGGAGAAAGATGGGGCATGAGCAGGATGTTGTACAGCAGAGAGGGAGCAAAGTGTCTGTATGTGTGTGTGATGGCAAGAAAACAAGTCCCACAGAGAGTGTCCTTCACCGCCCCACCCCCACACGCAACAGCAAACCTGGGGCGGTGAAGGATTTTGTCCCGCTCCTGCTGGTAGGGAAGAGCAAGGGACATCAATGAGCTGCAAAAGGAAGGCGGTGCAACTTTCGCGCCAGAGGGAAGAGCCTCTGGAAGTTTATTTTATAATTTATTTATTTATTGCCGAGCAACCTGGGGTTTCAAAGCCTTTGAAGTCTCGCATTGCGAGACTTTCACCCTGAGGGAAGGGTAAAATTGGGTAAAATTGGGAAAGGTAAAATTTGGAAGGGTAAAATTGACCGCCCCACTCTGCATTCAAGCAAGCGAGGCGGAGAAGCAGCACATGTTGGAATGCTGGGCATGGCAGAATCCAAAAAAGGGAGATCAGACGGTGCCAATTACTATCCCAATGCTGGATAAAATTTGCAATGTGCTGGCAGGCAGGAGTTTGCTTTAGTCAATGGGAAATCCATTTATTTAGGGCAATCTTTACACTCGCTTTTTGGGGAGCATTTTGATTAGGGGAGTTGTTGGAGGAGTCCAGATGGGATTTGTCATCAAGAGGTTTGGCAAGGAAGGAAGTTGCATTAAAAGGAAGTGTTTTGAGGGTAGCTCTTTGAAGGTCTAAATCAAATCAGAAGGGGAAAGTTCAAGTGATTATTTTGCATGAAGCCAAAATGGGCGATCCTTGCCTGGTTGCAGCATTGGGCGAGTATTTGCATGAATATAAGGGAGATGATAGTATGTTGTTTGTGCACGAGAATGGTACATTGGTAACACGTTATCAGTTTACTGCAGTGTTACGCAAGTGTGCAATGGACTGGTATCCCAAAGAGTCTGCTATCACTCTTTTCGGATTGGAGCTACAAATGTTGTGGTGGTTGAAGGGATCCCTGGGAAGATAAAAGGTATTGGGAACCGGTAATCTTGTGCTGTCAGAACTTACATTAGGTCTCTCATGGTGTTTAACTTGTTTGTAACTGTTTAATTCTGCATGTTCACAGGGTCAACAGCTGTGTGTCCAGAGATGATTGGTTTGGATCGTGGGGCACACCTTCGTTCACTGAGTGGCTAAAGCGACAGGATGGAAGCAGCGTTCTCAGCTGGGACTCAACAAGAAGGCCGAGTTAGTTTGAAGTAGAAAGAGGGGAATGTTATGGGAGCAAATGTTGCCTACGGTGCATGCTGGACAATTTCCTCAAAACCCTGATGTTATTGTTATTCATTTGGGGGGAAATAATTTAGAGTGGGTTAAGGAAATAGAGTTAGTAAAATGGATGAGGGGAGATATTAGTAAGATTAAAGGTTTATTCCCCAGGATGTTGATTCTATTGACTCGTTCGATGGAAAGACGAGTTTAGAAGTGGGCTAACAGACCAGGAAAGTTGGACAGGGATAGAAGGAAATTGAATAAGCTAATGGAAAGGTGGTTAATGTCCCAGAGTGATAACGTTATATCTCATGCTGAAATCAGATACTGTAAGCCTGAGTTATATTGGTTGGACGAAGTCCATTTATCTTATCTGGGTATGCAGATGTACCTAAAAGGATTAGTTGAGGCACTACGCAAGGTGTTATAGCAAGGGAGGGGAATCAAACTGGCCTAGTGTAGTCTGGCGGGTTTTAGTGGTGTGGGTCCAGGTGGTATTTGATTATTGTTATAAGCAGGGCTAAGGTAGGCAGTAATGCATTTCCTTAAGAGATGGGAACTAGAACCCTGTGCAAGGGCTGGGTGCGGCCAGTACAGGTGTTCATCCCACAGTGTGGGGGTACCGTATAGCCAATGAATTATTACACCTTAAGGCATCCCCACACCTATTTTGGTTAAGGTTCCCTAAAGGGACCAAACCACCTTTATACCCCCCAGGGACTTACACCTCGGGGGGAAAAGGGAGACCGAATTTTTAGATAATTAAAGGGCTGTAATCCTGAGAGCCCGCAGGCAGCCCAAGGTAGTTGTTATTAATACTATTAAAGTTAAGTTAACTGGACCCTAGATGTTGATGTGTATTCCTCCCTCTTCCTGTTTAATAGTAATAATCTGGCAATAAAGAGTGCGGCCATTACAATCCAGTACTGTATACTTGTCTCATTCCAGGATGCGGCGACAAAAGGATGAAGGTGCAATCTAATATCTTTGAGAACCATTGCTTTAGACTTCAGTAGCAGTTGTGCATTAGAGGTGTGTTAGGGATCTTTCCTGACTATCCTAAATTAATCTTCTCTGAAGTTTACTAGAGAGATGTCTCAGAAAAAAAATCACACCCAAACTCTCCCTGAAAAAAGAACTGCATTTTGTCTTCTGCATTTTGTCTTCTGCATTTCTGTCTTTTTCACTCATTCTTGGAGTAGATGGTTAGCCCATCGCATGATTGAAACAAATGCTTGCCATGGGAAGGTGGTACAAATCCGCTGAACAATTAGATAATAATCAGTAACTCCTAGCCTTTGTACATACAAAGATAGGTTCAAAAGAAATTTATTGAATGCTCTCCTTAGGGTATGAGACTTGCTCAGCAAGTTCTTAGAACCAATTAACAAAATTTCCATTTTATTTTGATTAAGTTTAATTAAATTATGCAACATCCGCAACCAGCTGTCTCAAACAATTAATATATGATTTCTATTTCTTTTTACTGAGCAAGTCCAGCGTTATCCACACTGGAGTTCTGTAATGCAATTGAACTTACATTGCACAGTATAAATATTACTTTTCCATGGTGGGCTCATAAATCATAGTGATGCTATCACCAGCTCCTCCTACCGTGTTAAATCTTTTGTATTGAAAATTAATCAAAAGAACCATTCCAAATGTTTAATTATTTTGATCCAAATTATACTTTGTGTATTATGCTTGTTATAAATCCTCTATCCATCTGTTCTCCCCCTCCACTCCCATGACACATCAGGTATATAATTTTGTAGATATGCTGATACACAAGTATGTACATAAACATTTGCCTACCAAAGATTAGAGAAATTTTCTCCAGTATCCTCGTTCATGATAATATAATGGAAACTAGACAGAATTTGGCTTGAAAGATTTGACCTTGTCTGTGCTGGTAAAGACACTGGCCTGAACACAGGAGAGACTGGACAGTTACCTTGAATTACTAACACTGGCAGAGTCCCTCCGCATGACTGTGGCTTTCTCTGAGTCTAAGTACTCCATTTAGTCTGACCACAGACTTGATATTCTTCACCAATGGCTATTTTTAGCTGTTAAGAGAATGCCTTTGATTCCATGGGCCATCGCCGGACCCTAGTCTTCTCAACTGTCCACAGACCACTATGGTATAATAGAGATCTGGTGGACTTATAATGTCTTGGTGTAGATTGGAAAGGAGATGGTTGAGGAGGTGTCTGGAGGCCAAACGTCAGTGTTCAGCTGTACAAAGACTTTATGCAGATGTACCAAAAGGCTCTTACCAAAAGCAAACAATTGTACTTATCCTTGGGCATAGACACTGGGGGGAATAGACTGGCACAACTGTTTTGGGTTGTTCACAGCCTGGTGAACACAGATTGCCTCAAATCGTCTGCAGTTTCTTCAGTTGAGTGCTGTGAGAAATTTGTATGTTATTTGCAGAGAAGATACATGGACGTAGGGACCTACTGAGCCTTTTGATATGGAGAGCTGTGGGGTCTCAAGGGACTGTGTTCCCCTGTGTTATGGGGAGAGGAAGGTAAAGGAGGAGGGAGAGGAAAGGGGAACGGGGAAGGGACAGATCCTTGGCAGACTTCTCTCCCCGACGGCACACCCCGGGCATAAGTAACTCCCTCAGGGTTCTATTTGGGCTTTCCCTCCAATATGGGGGACAACCCAACTCATCACTGGGAAGGAGAGGACGCCAATGGCCAGGAGGGGCGTGGGGGTACAAATACTCACGTACTACCATTCTCACAGATTCCGTGGGGCCCAGAATACCGTGCTTCAACATGTGAAGGGGAGGGCAAGGGGAACAAGGAGTGGTAATAGGGGGGAAGATAAAGGAGGAATAGGTGGGGAAGAGGAAGGGACTCACTTACAGGGCGGTGAGGAGGACAATAGGCAGCACAGGACAATGGCAGGGAGGTGGAAGGAAGGGGTACCTCTGATGCACACTCACTCAGACTTAAGGTAAGAAGGAAAAGGGGGGAGGGAACACAAGAGACCAGGCACACAATTGACACACCATTCTAAGACACGAACACTCTTAATCAAGGACCAAAGTATACTCTCGCATGGAAGAGGCCAGCCTCTCAAGTGATTACTGGCGGGGCTTACTTGTCCCGCCGGTTCGTTTATAGTTGTCATGCCACGCCACCGGAGGCAAGGGACTCCAAGGGTGCCGCCAGAAGATATCCCCCCATTGAAGAACATAGCCCCGCCTCCGCCACAACAAGCAATGAAGCCAGTACCTCCCCCACCGCAGGGGGATGACTCACGGACAGGGGAATCAGCCCCGCCTCGACGCAGCGCACGCATAGCGGCACGACACACGGCATAGGGGGCGGGGCTTGTAGAGGCTCGACAGCTGAGACCTATAAAAGCAGCGGCGGGGCATCAGCTCCCCGCCAGTAATCGCTGAGGGAAGCTGGCCCCTGTGACCTTGTCTCTGCCGAAAGCTAAGTGTTGACTGATTGAGTTCTGTGTGGTGTCTTGTCCTTGTTCCTCTCCTTTGTACTTGCCATCCTGTGAAGCCTGTATAACCTGTGTACCCTCCACGTCCTGGTGTACTTCCTTCCCCCATCATAGTGTTAGCCCCGTGCCCTCACCTTTTGGTTCCCTCCGTTGCGCCTGGACTCATCCTACTCCCCGCCCCCCCTTCCTGTAATTCCCTGCACCTCCTCTTCTCCCCTCCTATACCCCCTGCTGCCGCCCTCTCCCCACCCCTGGTCCAATCATCCCTTGCTCCTGCATCGTGTTCCTCACTCCCCCCACTTGCGCTGCACCTCAGGAACTGGGTTCCTACCCCCCTTCCCGATCCTTCCGGTAAGCTTGAGTGCGAGGCTGATCCCTCTTCTTCCCCTCCCCTCCCTGGTTGGCAATTTCTCTCTCCGCCCCTGTGATGATAAGGGTTGCCTTGTAGGACTCGAGGAAAGCCCAGCCAATATCCTGAGGGGAATTCCGGGGAGCCTAATAATTTTCAGAGAGAGATCGCCACTTCGTCAGGTCTGCTTAAGTGGATTCCAACCTACTGGCGGCTCTACGCCCTTGCCCCTTCCTTCCATCCCTTCTCCGTTATTCCTCCACCATCTTATTTTATTTATTTTTATTTATTTATTTTGTAGATTTATACGCCGCCCCTCCTGCAAAAGCAGCCCGGGGTGACTTACAACAATAAAAACACAATAAAAACAATTTAAAAATCCAATGGCTCCATCTCCCTAACAATAGTAATCTGTGAGTCACAGAACATCTCAGCAGGGCGGGGTCCCTCCCCCTATGCTACACGGCACCCCGCCAGGCGTGCACTGCATCTGAGTGGGGTATTGTCCCCTGCACCTGTGGGAGTCGGCTGTGTTGGACCCACTCCCCTGCTACTTCCACCAGCTGCGTCGTCGTCCCTGAGCATCCCGCCGGGTTGCCTGGCAACCCAGAATGCGGCATGTTGCACATACTTCTCCCGTAGCAGCGTGACACCCTGGTTGACTTCAACATGGTTGATTATGATACATTGGTGGGATTTTTTAGACCCATCACCTGTGTTTTCATTATAGGGCTGAGACAAAAGCAAGTGTTCCTGTTCCACAGGGAAATACTCACCTTTCAGGACTGCTTGTGAGTGTTTATCAGTACTTTGTCATCTCAGATTGACCTTGCCACAGTGACCCATTCCCTGGTGACCACAAGGTTGGATTTTTGTAACTACTTCTATGAATTGCCAGCAGTGTTTATCCATTGTTCAGAATGTGTATCATGGTTGTTTACTAGTTTGGGCAGCTGTGATCATATTATGTATGCCCTCAACTAAAATGGTGGCAATGTCATTTTGACCACTGCTTTTTTTGTTAAAGACAGTGGCCATTTTGTGCATCCCAAAATGGCTCCAGTGACTATTTTTCACATGCGGGCTGCCAAGCGCAGAGCTCAGCAGCATGCTGTGGTGAGGGGGCCTACCAGGAGCCCCTCTCCCCCTCAGCAGTGGCAAGCCAGAAGACCTTCAATAAAGTCCTCCATGGTTGGTAAATACATGCCAGGGCCCTGGGGGTGGGGGTGGGGAGCTGCAACTCCAGATCCGCAACACACTGCAGATTAACCCATAATGGCCCATATCGGGCAGTTACTAATTAATCCAAATCCGCATTATTCATAGCTAGTGGTAACTGAAGATGTTAAAACTAGGGATGGGCAAACAGAACGCCTTTCCAATGTTCAGACATTCAGTCATTTGGTTCGAAACCCGAGTTCAGGTTCGGCTGTTCGGTTCAGCGGAGTTCCGTTTGTCCGAACTCGGACGGATATTCAAAAAAGTGCTATCAGTATCGAAATTGAAATTTTTTGGTATCGGTATTTTTGCCCCTGAAACCACCCCTGGTGCCAGGAAGTCTGCTACTCGGCTGCCTCCCCCTTCCAGTCACATTTTTCCCACCCAAAGTCATGTTTTTCCCACCCCCGAACTCATCCGAACTCATCCGACCTTTTCTGAACTGTTCGGAAGTTCGAGCATTCGGTTAGTAAGTTCAGTTTGGTCATCCGAATAGGCCGAGTTCGGGCCGAACTCCGAACTTCTGAACCGTGTTTGCCCATCCCTAGTTAAAACCCTTGGTTTCATTTGCATGGCATCCCTTTAAGAATGGGACAAATCTCAGGGAACTTTTAAATGTTTTACCATGTCATCTATCCCATTTGAAATATTATACATAATTTATCTATAATTAAGAAGGCTAGGTTTAATGCACTGTAATTATTTAAATATTTCTGTACATTCATTTCAATGTAATGAATGTAACACGCTCTACATAGGGCTACCCATGGTGATGTCTCAGAAATTGCAGCTGGTGCAGAATGTGGTGGCCCATTTCCTAGTGGGACTGGGCTGCTGGGAGCATATTTGCTAGCCCTGTTTTTATAATATTTGTGATTATTTTAACTGTTTTTATTGAATTTTAAGATGTTGGAAGCCGCCCTGAGCTGCATGGCAGGAGGGGCGGGGTAGAAGTTTATAAAATAAATAAATAAATAAATATTACTCCAGTGCTCTTCTCTCTGCACTGGCTGCCGGTGGTTTTCTGGGCCCGATTTAAGGTGTTGGTTTTAACCTATAAAGCCCTAATCGGTCTGAGTCCTGCCTATTTGTGAGACCGCCTCTCTCCCCGTGTCCTGGATTGGCCCCTGCGGTCATCTGTGGATGCCCTGCTCGAGGTCCTTCGAGTTTCTCAGGTGGCCACGCAGGAGAGGGCATTCTCAGTGGTCATGCCACACCTATGGAACTCCCTTCTGGTTGGGGCCCAGCTGGCCCCGGACCTTCCCTCTTTTTGGAAAAATTGTAAGACCTGGCTGTTCTTCCAGGCATTTAGTGGGAGAGAGGGGTGATGGGTCAGTGGGGTAGGGGGTGGGTGGGGGAAATGTTCCCTGGTAGCTTTTCTTTTTCAGAATTCAGAACATTTTCAATTTTCTGTGAGTACAGAATATGTATGTTTGTATTATGAGGAAGGTATTCAATTTCCCTTTTTGATTAATTATGTTACCCTCAAATATATATAATAGATTAGATAGAGTAGGTTAAATGAGATAGACTCTGATCTTTTCACTTCATCTAATCTAGCACATTTAAGTCACTCAATCTATTTTATCTAGGATAGCTAGATGTATTAACAGACAGGTAGAAAAATAAGTAGACTAGACAGAGGCTGTTTTTAGACATGCATGAAATTCATGGATTAGAGCAATTTACTATGTTCATAAGGACCCCACAGCATACACACAAGAGCTATTCAGATGTCCCAGCCCTTGCACGTGAAAAACACAGGCATGTGGTACCTATAAAGCCACTTTTTTCCCATCCTCACTGATGAGGTTCCTGGAGAGAAATGGTAATTGGAGTGACTGTGCTCTTGACTGCGATGAAGGAAGGAAACTCTCGCGTGAGTTTAATTTAAATAATTATTCCATGAGAGTTTAGTATAAATGATTAATCCACGTCCTTAGTGCATGAGTTTGTGAATGCACATTCTGGAAGCCTCGATGTCAGGGTTCAAGAAACTGGATTAAGATGTGTACGTTTCAAAATATCACACACGAGAGTTGTTTAAACAAACATGAAAACCTGAGAGATTTACTCACAATTTTAACAGCTTGCACATGGGAGTTTTGTCTCATCTAAAAGCAGTCAGACAGGTAGACAAACAGACAAATAGAATGGTCTTCCAGTACATAGAATGGTCTATTGAAGACATATGTAAAATTTACTTAGGGCTTTGAAAGACATACTCCATCCCTGAATACATTCATTATGCTACCTGTAGCCTTTCCTCCCTTCATTTGCTCCTAAAATCTTATCTGTTTTGTCAGGATTTTCCTAGCTCTTCACACTAGACTTCTTATCTCTTAATAGGCTAGCATTCAGACTTCCCTTCTCCCCTGTAGGGATGTGCGAATGTGGTAAGGACATTCGGTGTTCAGCCTGAACTTGGCCTGTTCAGAAGGCCGAACCAAAAGCACGAGCCGAACATGTGAAGCCCTGAACAGTTTGGCTGTGTTCAGATAAGTTTGGGCGTGTTCAGGAAAAAACCCTGGCTGGCTGGCCCAGGGAAGGTGGGGCATCTGAGGAGCAGATTTCCTGGCACCAGGGGTGGAGAGGCTTGGACTAGCAGCCAGCCTGTCCAATCACCATCCCTCTTTTCCTCAGACCGCTGGCTTAGCAGTCTGCGATTGGCCACGGACTAGGTTGCATGGAGCCAATGCGGCTTGTGGTAAGGCGGGTGCAGCAAGTCATTTCCCTCCCCCCTTCCAACTCCTTCTGAGCTAGCCACTGATCCTGTCAGTAGGGATGTGCGAACATAGTTCAGCCATTCGGTTTTCAGCCCAAACTCAGTCAGTTCGGATGGCCGAACCAAATGGCCAAACCGAACGCCCAAACCCCTGGACAGTTCAGCCACATTTGGATGAGTTTGGGCAGGAAAAACTGGGTAAACAAGCCCAGGGAGGAGGGGGGGGCACCTGAGGAGCACACTTCCTGGCACCAGAGGTGGAGAGGTTTGGAATAGCAGCCTGCCTGCCCAATCACAATCCCTCTTTTCCTCTGACCACTGGCTTTGCTGTCTGGGATTGGCCACAGGTTGGGCTGCACAGAGCCAATGGGGCTTGTGGAAAGGAGGGTGCAGCTAGTAACAAAAGTCATTGCCCTTCCCACTTCCGAATCCTTCTGAGCTAGCCACTGATCCTTTCAGCAACGTTTCGTCCCTCTCCAAGCAGTTTGCTTTCCTAACAATCCATTCCCATCCTCCTCCTATTTCTCCCATTCCCACACATTTACCTCCCTGGTTTCATTTATTTACCTTAGATTACATAGATTTAGGAGTTATTTTAATTTTTTACCCCTCCCTGTGTTCTTCTTCCCTCCCCCCTCCATTGAATCCTTTTCCCCTCCCTCTATATATTCCATCCCTGATTCCCTTCCCCTGTTTTTTATTTATTTAGAGTAGGATTACAATGATTTAGGTTTCATTTCAGATTTGTACCCTTCCCTGTGTTTTTTTTGTTTCCCCCATCCCAGATAGATAGCTAGATAGCTAGATAGTTGCAGTAGTTCGTTTAGTTATAGAGATAGAGGTAGTGTTTAGTGATTTAGTTTTAATATTTACTGTGTTTGTAAGAAAAGGTCTTTGTATAGCTATTAGATAGTATTACATTTAGTTGCATAGGTTTTGGAATAGTCAATAAGCAGTTAGAGTTAGTGTAACATTTGGGAACTGAATAACTGCTGGGATTCCCTGAGCTGTCCCTGGAGATGGATTGATGGTGCAGTGGCACACACAATCTCATTCCAGGGGCAGTCTTTGGACGATGCTCCTCAATTTGGACTGCTGCTGCTGCTGCTGTCCCTCCCAATGCCCGGCACATGCCATGCCTCTCTCTCTCTCTCTCTCTCTCTCTCTCTCTCTCTCTCTCTCAGGGCTGAGTTGGCCTATCTGATCTCATGATGCCGGGTGGGTGGAATTGGGAAGCTGTAAGCCTGCCAACCNCTGCTGGGATTCCCTGAGCTGTCCCTGGAGATGGATTGATGGTGCAGTGGCCCGGCACATGCCATGCCTCTCTCTCTCTCTCTCTCTCTCTCTCTCTCTCAGGGCTGAGTTGGCCTATCTGATCTCATGATGCCGGGTGGGTGGAATTGGGAAGCTGTAAGCCTGCCAACCAGCCTTTGACTAGATGATCGCGGCCCGCCTATCTGACTGCCTCTCTCTCTCATGCTGCACAGTCTTCGTCAGCCTATCTGAGTGCCCTGTCAAGGTCTCAGCCTGCCTTCCCTACTGCCTCTCTCATGCCACGCTGCCAGTCTGCCCACCCAGGTTGCCATTGCCAAGCTGAAAGCCTGCCCCAGCCTGCCTTCCGCCTCTCATGCCACACTGCCTGTCTGCCCGCCCAGGTTTCCAAGCTCAAAGCCTGTCCCAGCCTGCCTGCCTCTCATGCCACAATGCCTCTCTGCCCACCCAGGTTGCCATTGCCAAGCTCAAAGCCTGCCCCAGTCTGCCTTCCGCCTTTCATGCCACACTGCCTGTCTGCCCGCCCAGGTTTCTTTTGCTGCCTCTGCTGTGCCATGGGCTCTGTGTCCTGGCAAACTATTGTCCACTGTTGCTGCCTCTTCTGCCTCTGCTGTCTGTGCCACAGGTTCTGTGCCCAGGCAATACAATGTCTGCTGCTGCTGCCAATGCCACCTCTGCTGTCTGTGCCACGGGTTCTTTGCCCTGGCAATACAATGTCCCCTGCTGCTGCCAATGCTGCCTCTGCTGTCTGTGCCATGGGTTCTGTGCTCTGGCAATCCAATGTCTGCTGCTGCTGCCTCTGTTGTCTTTGCCATGGGTTCTGTGTGTCACCAATCCAATGTCTGCTTCTGCTGCCTCTGCTGTGTCATCCGTTATGTGCCTGGGCAATCCAATGTCTGCTGATGAAACAATGCTGCCTCTGCTGTCTGTGCCATGGATTCTGTGCCATGACAATCCAATGTCTTCTGATGCTGCCTCTGCTGTGCCATGGGTGCTGTGCCCTGGCAATCCAATGTCTGCTACTGGGTGACCACATGATTCACCACTGGGCAAGGCTTGACTAACTGGCAGAATAGTTTGATCAGATCCTGAGAGTAGGACGCAAGCCTAAAACGCCCAGCCAAGCAGGGGTGCCAGCCACTCCATCCCCAGTATCCACTGTCAGGGTTCTGGGGCCTACTTTCCCGGCAGGTAGGGCTGTCATTCCAGCTCATCGTCTGCAAATGTCCCACATCCTGGCCAGCCAGCCTGCAATGCCCATCCAATCAGGGGTGCCAGGCCAGCCACCTAGCCCTGACTGGGCCTCTGCTGCTGCTCCACCAATGCCAGCAAGCCTGCAATGCCCAGCCAAGCAGCGGTGTGAGCCACTGAGTCCTGTCCAGGCCTCTGACGCTGCTGCACCAATTCCAGCCAGCCAGTCTGCAATGCCTGGCCGAGCAGAGATGGAAGTCACTCCAGCCCGAGGACTGACTCACCATCAGGGTTCTGGGGCCATCATTCTGCTCACGTGGAGTTGTCATTCCACTNGGCCAGCCAGCCTGCAATGCCCATCCAATCAGGGGTGCCAGGCCAGCCACCTAGCCCTGACTGGGCCTCTGCTGCTGCTCCACCAATGCCAGCAAGCCTGCAATGCCCAGCCAAGCAGCGGTGTGAGCCACTGAGTCCTGTCCAGGCCTCTGACGCTGCTGCACCAATTCCAGCCAGCCAGTCTGCAATGCCTGGCCGAGCAGAGATGGAAGTCACTCCAGCCCGAGGACTGACTCACCATCAGGGTTCTGGGGCCATCATTCTGCTCACGTGGAGTTGTCATTCCACTGTATCAAGAAGCAGCCACTCCAGCCCCAGGGCCCACCATCAGGCTTCTGGGGCCTATGTTAGAGATGGGGAGGACTGTCATACTGCTGCAGCCAGAAGCTGCCACTCCAGCCCCAAGATGCACCCTCAGGGTTCTGGGGCCATCATTCTGATCACTGGGAGTTGTCATTCCACTGCATCAAGAAACAGTCACTCCAGCCCCAGGACCCACCGTCAGGGTTCTGTGGCCTATGTTATGGGCAGGGAGGGCAGTCCATCCACTTCGAGAAGCTGCCACTCTAGCCCCAGGACCCACCTGTAGCCCCAGGACCCACCAGGGGAGATGTCATTCCACCGCATCAAGAAAAACCCAGTCACTTTTGTCCCTGAATCCACCCTCAGGGTTCTAGGGCCATCATTCAGCCAACCCACATGGAGGGTCCTTATTCGCTTACAGCATGGCCCAGGGAGAAATAGCTCTCCTCCTGTTGGACACAAGCATCGATTCTGGCATCAAGAAACAGCCAGTCACTCCATCCCCAGGGCCCACCATCAGGGTTCTAGGGCTATGTTCCAGGAAGGGAGGGCTGTCCATCCACATCATCCAGAAGCAATAGGGGTGCTGCTGCTGGTGCTCCTACTGCTAGGGCTGGGGGCAGGGATAGACTCTGCTGGCTGAAAGGTTGGCTGCTCCCACTGCCACCACCCCAGGGGTGTCCTGCTGCTGCTGCACATTCTCCAGAGCCCTCTCTGCCTGCCAGACCCTCTCCACCAGCTCATCCTTTCAGTGCACAAAGAGCTCCAGGATTTCCTATTCTGCCCAATAGTACCCTGGAGGTGCCCCGCTGTCCATCACCAGTTGAACCTGATGCAAGGTGCCTTTCTGCTCGAGAAGCCGTTTGAGCATCAGGAACATGGAAGAAGTCCACTGGGTGGACACATCCTGCACCAACTGGTGCACTGGGGAGCCTTGCTCGGCCTGCTTCGCCCGAAGCAGGTCGCTGCCCATCACACTCCAGTTAAAAAAAAACACTGGCCAGCTTCTTCCCTCCCTTGATCAGGGAGCTAAGGGTACCTGTCCCAATCCCCTTCTCCCCCAAGCCCAGAGTGCCCCTGACCACCATTTGAAGGGATGCTGGTTAAGCCCCCCTCATGGACTGCCCTCAATATGCTGGCTGCATTGTACGTCACCACACACACCTTGGTGAAGGGCGTGCCTGGCATGACCCACTCCCTCACTATGGTGGTCATGGGTGCCTCAATGTTCAGAGAAGTCTCGGGGCTGTGGTGTCCATGACTTCTGCCTGAAACAGGGTCCACCTATCCTCCCACCCCTATCCTCGCACCTATCCTCCCACCCCTCCTGGAACTGCCAAACACTGCCTTCAGGTCCTGCCACCAGTGCGTCACCACCAGGTAGGCATGCTGCACACTCCTACTCAACCACATGTCAGTGGTGAAGTTGACGGTGGCAACCCCAGCTGCTGCCATAAGCTCCCTACCTGATCCTTTAAAGCCTGGTATAGGGCTGGCAGCACCTGCTGACCCAGAGTGGTGTTGGCAGGCCTCCAGTTCTGCTCGCTCTATGCTGTGCTGGGTTGGCTTCTCCATTGTTCTAGTCATCATCAGGGCTGGGCGTTTCCGGCTGCAGGACATCGATGGAGCCGTGGCAGAGGCCTGGACAGGACTCAGTGGCTGCCACCCCTGCTTGGATGGACATTGCAGACTGGCAGGCATCAGTGGAAGCCTGACTCAGGGTTGTGTGTGAGGGCAGCTTAAACTGGGGAGCCAAGAAGCCAATCAGGCACCTAAACCCCATATCGCCGACCACCGAGATGGGCTGCCCATCGAGCACAATCCTTTCCGCCAACATGTGCATGGCTTTCAGCTGAAAGACAGATTCCTCACCAGTGCTTATGTGCCGATGGACTTGGCAGCTGCCCCCATCCCAGCTCTTCCATGGTGCACTGATGCTTCTGGGTCTCAACTGGTTAACTACTTCTGCTGCACCACTGACAGTGCTGATGGGAGGGGCAGAACATGGTGGCGATACAGCTCTTGGAGGGATAGCCATTACCTCAGCACCAGACATCTCCTCCACAGGACTAGTATCTGCCTCGCTGTCCCCAATCTGAGATATGTCCCACAAAGGGGAGTACTGGGACCCTGAGGCTGATCGACTGCCCATGGTGCTGCCACTCTCCCTGTGACCCCTATAGCTTCTGCTGCTCCTGCTCCTGCTCCTCCTCTCCCTGCTGCCATTGACTGGTAATCGGGCCCTGCCTCTAGCAGCTGGGGTGGGATACACCAGCCCTGGACTGCTGGGAATCACATCAATAATGGTGGCCAATGGTAGCCCATGATGAGCATCTGACCTGGAACCACCTGCATCTGCTCCTGAAGCCACATCTGAGACAGCCGCAGCTTCCTGGAATGCAGGCCTTCCAGTGCCCTGCGTGGCAGTGGAGGACGCTGGCAGGAGGCACCACCGAACCACCCCCTAGTGTCACTGCTGGGAGCCTCAGAAGCCTGATGGCCAAAATCAGGCCTGTGGAGTTTGGGGCGTGGTGATGGGCTCAGGCTGCTGCTCGCTGCCACTCCACTGGCACGGCCCCTACCACCTCTGCTACATAGCCTAACTATTCTAAAATTTATGGAGCTAAATGGAATATTATATCTGCAAAGGCCTACTCTGACAAAGACACTATAAAATATTAAAACTGAATCACTACACACTATCTATCTACAGAGGGATGGGCCAGGACACAGACAGCTCACAACAAACAACATAGGGAGGGGTACAAAACTGAAATGAAACCTAAATCAATGTAATCCTACTCTAAATAAATCCAAAAACAGGGGAAGGGATTCAGGGATGGAATATATACAGGGAGGAGGGAAGGATTCAATGGAGGGGAGGGAGTGTCAGGCTCTGAGGTACGGAGCCGTGGGGGAAACCAAGGAGGGACAAGGAAGGCCAGAATTACCAGGTTCCAGGGGACGGAACTGGGGAGAGGGAAACAAAGAGGGAGGAATCTAGGCCTGGACACCGGGGGGAAAGGGTGGCCCCAAGGCGACCCTCTGAAACCTCTCAGTCGCTCTCTTGCGCCCGAGAGATTAGGTACTCAGCAGCGTTACCAGGCACCCTGGGCTAAGAAGGTACACGACTCATCATCGAGGTCAGGGTCCGGAGCCAAGGGTGGAACCCACCACAGGGATGTTGGCAGG
>QEPC01015290.1:749263-761040 GCA_003113815.1 Sphenodon punctatus
TTGCTCCACCAGCTTCCTGTGGCCACACCAAGGCTTAAATACTTCCTGTGGCCAATCAGGAAGCTGGGAGGCAGGGCTACGGTAATTGGCTACAGCTGGGAAGGGGCATGACACACAGGGAGCAAGCACACAAGGGAGACAGGAGGGGGAAAACCCAACACCCTCACAAGCCCCCCAGGTGGTGCAGAGTGCTGGAGAGCCTGTTCAGCACCCCAAGGGCCATGGGTTCAAGACCCAGCACTGACAGGGAGAAAGAACACAGGGATGGGTAAAAAATAAAAATAACACCTAAATCTATCTTATCTAATCTAATCTAATCTAAATAAATGAAACCATGGAGGGAAATGTGGGTGAAATAGGAAGAAGATGGCTATGAATTAGGAACACAAATTGCTGGGAGAGGGAGACTTCTGAAAACGCCTGCTGACAGGATCAGTGGCTAGCTCAGAAGGAATTGGGAGGGCAATGACTTTTGTTACGTGCTGCGCCTGCCTTACCACAATCCCCATTGGCTCTGTGCAGCCTAACCCCATGCCAATCGCAAACTGCTACGCCAGTGGTCTGAGGAAAAGAGGGATGGTGATTGGGTAGGCTGACTCCAAGCCTCTCCACCCATGGTGACAGGAAGTCTGCTCCTCTACTGCCCTCCCTTCCCCAGGTCATCTAGGCACATTTTTCCTGCCTGAATGCCACAGATCTCATCTGAACGTGACTGAAGTGTTCGGGGCTTTGGGCATTCGGTTTGGGCATTAGGTTCGGTCATCCAAACGGGCAGAGTTCGGGCCGAACACTGAATGCCCGAACCCCGTTCGCACATCCCTAATTCCAAAGAGACTGTTGTGTGTTTGGGCCCTAATCCTCTGGAACATACACCTAGAGAGTGGGCACCCTCTCACATGTCTGTATCCCTGTCTTTTCCCTATGTTTCCCTCTCCCTTGACTATCCTAAATTGTAAGCCTCTATGCAAATAATGGTTTGGGCAAATGGTTTATGGCAAATTCTTTTTGAACATGCTGTCCTCGTTGAATTTTTTTGTGTTTGGAAGAGAGTACGGCTGCAATTAAATCACTATTTACTGTTCAGTGTTGTTTTTAATTATATTTAGTCCCATTTTGCCAAGGAGTCAGTCACAAAAGCGAACCACACTGAGAACTCTCAAGCTATTCACAATATTTATGCCACTGACATTGTGTCAAGTTATTTCTGCACTTGAAAAGTATGGATAAGGGTAGGGGATTGTATGCTTTAAATTATTTAGACAACTCTGACTACCCGAGCATTTGAGTGTAAATCATATAACATATTCTAGTACAGCCGCACCCCGCATTCAATTTATCTCTTTCAGGGGTTTTTTGCACAGTAAAAATGACTATATAGATGTTCATAGGGTGTTTTTAGACAAGTGTCTCCCAACCCATTACGCATGTTGAAGGACTGCATTGGGGGAGGGGGGGGGTCTAAAAAGACCCACATTTATTTTTTTTAAGTTATCACTATTCATGCAGCATTGCCAATAATAGATGAAAAAGAATCAAACACAGACTTTTGTTAGTACATCCTGAGACAGGAACAGTTATATGGGGTTTTAAAGGTCACACTCTTTATTCTGAATCAATGAGGTAGGCGGGGTAACTGCCAATGGCAATTAGGGTCCAGTACAACAAGCATTAACACAGTTAAGCATAACTGTCAGGGGAACTGACCTTCATGTACCCTCAAGTGCCAACTCCCAATTTTCTGGTACAACCACAGTTAACCATAACTGTCAGTGGAACTGATCTTGATGTGCCATCAAGTACCAGTCCCCAACTTCTCAGCAAACCGAGTCTCCCCCTACAACCCACACCATATGACATGGGCAAGGGAGCTGTACGTGGTCCATTAAGGACCGGATTAAGGAGCCGGGTGCCTGAAAGGTCTGGGGGCCACCTATGCCCCCCTTGCTGCCTGCAAGTGCACCAGGTATCATTTCCCCATCTCTTAAGGAGATAACTCCCAGTTTACTATGTAACTTTGTACCAAATAACTACATAACAGTACTGGACTCCCGCTACTAAGGAGCCATTGATGTTAGCTTGGATGGTTCCCACCCCCACCTAAGCTAATTGTCCCTCCAAATCCCCCAACAAACTGGTAAGCTGTGTGCTAGCAGTCCCCACCTTGTAGCGGGCCAATAATATATCCCTGTCTGGAGAACCCAATCTAAGCCTCCCTTGTGGTGCACTCACCTGAGTGCCACTGCTAACACCCTGTTCACACAGTAATTCCTTTCCTGTCACCCATCGCTTTGAAAGCCTACGTTTTTTCGTTTGAGACATCACAAAGGAAAACCTTCAATAGTACAACATGTCCATTCAAAACTTTTCAATCAACCAGAGGTCACTCCTTGTGGCAATCATCCTCTCACCGGAGAACTACTAGGGGCAGGCACAAATTGTAGCACAGCGCGCCCATCATACCCCTCTGCCAGCGTTTGCTCTTGTGTGTAGGCCTGCCCGGGTTCACCATTGGGTCTTCCCAATTGTCAAAAAAGACCAGTCATCCTTGATAGCCTTCTGTGCACCTGCAAGTGAGAATGGAGCAATTGAGGTTACTGGGTGAAATCTGGAGGTGTGACTGTTATGCTGGGCTCCCCCCATTAGCTCAGGCTCCTATACTACTGGGCTGGCCCTGGCCGCACTGCCCTACTGTGTTGCCAGGAATTTAGAGTTAATAGGTTCAGGCTTCTGAGGCCTGGATCATGGCTTGCATATTAAGATATTTACATACTTATATTTGATATATTTTACTTATTTTATATTAGATATTTAATCACTTATATTTGCTTATGTATTTAATCACAATTATATATGGCTTGCTTGAAGTTATTAGCAGTTTAGCTAAATGCAGAACAAAGGTTAACTGAAAGCAGAACATTTTAAGTCACAAGGATGACAGGTCACCTTGTGACCGTTGGAGGTGGTAGAGTGGGTGAACTTTCCGGAACTGTAAGGGAACAACAGGAAAGAACATTTGAGACAGAGGGGCCTGGTATTAAGAAATACAGTTGAAATCATACTTTTTGCGATGATAAGGCTTACTGGCAGGAAAGCTAGCTCACCGCAAGTTGTCCACATGTTTGAAGCAATGTTTGAGTAATGTTCCATGACATGTTCATGGAACGTGGACCATATACGCATTTTGATTGGTCCGTGGCTTGCATGATTAGTTAGATTATTATTGGAACACGTAAGTTTCCTGGGTGGATAATGGGAGGAGATCAAAGGTAATAAAAACAGTGAACCAGGTGGCAATGGTCACTTTTTCTACTTTCTACATCACTTCACTTCCTTGATTTCTATTTCCTTCTCATCGATCGATCGACTCTCCCTATTCACTTCAGGAGCAGGTCTGTTGAAGTATAGGTAATTATATATGTGTAACTAAGATATGCACAGAACCCCCAGCATTCCTTATAGACCTAGGCCAGATAGTGTCCAGGAACATTTCCAGGCGCTATATGCAAGATATTGTCTTATAAGATTATATGTATTCCTGTCAATAATATCAATTATTTTCATTATTACGTACGGCGCAGTTGAGTTTTGCTTGTATCTTCATTGGGCACTTACTTCTAATAAAACCGCTGATTATCCAACTAATTTGACTCAGTCAATGTCTCTGAATTAGTGTTGGCCAACAGGAGAACCCAGCAGGAATAAATAGATGAGGTCCTAAGATAAAAGTTAATTGATAATCCTGCAGCCAACAACTGGCAGCCTATATCATCTGGAAAGGGGAGGGGCAGAGTTCATTCTCCAAAAACAAAAGGGAGGTGTGCTACCCCAACTGAATCATAAACCACTCACTTGCCCTGATCCCCAGGGGAAGGACTAACTTGTTGTGCTAAAGAAAATCAAAACACAGGCTTTAGAAAACAGCAAGGGCATGGGGAGTCCACTACTAAAACAAAGGAGACAGGGGAGGTCAGAACCCAGATGTCACACATCCTAGCTCATACCTTATCCCACTCTATGCTAATCTACTGGGGGGGCAGGCCCCCTTTTTTGGGTGGTGGTGGTGGATGGCTCGCTGGCTTTCATGAACCAGTACAGTAACTTAGCTTTGGCAATGCCACTGACTTGGCCCCTTTCAAAGAACAAATGTGACAGTAGCCTGCCATGCCCAGGAGTGAGGGTGGGGCAACCCATGTCCAAGCTGTCCGTGGTGGAACTCAATCTCCCAGAATTACTGGCTTCAGAATACAGAGTCTATTTGCTAGGCTAGGCCATGCCGAGGTGGTGGTGGGGCGGCATGGTTCGACACTAGGGATGGCAGACTCTGGGGGACAGCATGACTCCGGATTCCATCAAGTGGATGCTCTGTCTGGGGCAGAGGAGGCATGGCACCCCCTTCGTTAATACCCATCAGGACTTGTGTAATGATGGAATATTATTCGGAAAAGTCAGAACAGACACCATACTGGCTTAGTAACTGGGGGAGGGGTAGTTCAACTACAAAGGGGGGGCACTCCCTGCTGCCTAAGTGACACACACACACCCATGGGACCTCATCATTTAAAAGCTCCCAACCCCTAGTAGAATGCACCAATTAAGGGCAGGGTAATTGGGAGGCCAAGTCCCAGGATGCCCTGCTACAAATCATTCACGTGGGAGCCCCGGAGCTAAATCACTAAATGAGTCCAAAAACATGGACCCCTCCTGTAAGGCAATCTCTAACCACCTGGGTAAATATGGGAGTTCCTACCCATGCCTCCCACTGGGTTTATTAGGGGGCGGAGTGGAGTAGACCATGGTCTGGTTTTCACCCATCATGATTTGCCTGATGTGCTCCCCACTGGGGGCTGACACTTGGATATCCTACCCCCGGTGGTGGGGATGATCCACCACCAGCTTTAGCCATACAGGGTGGGCATATGCCCTCACTAGTTCCCTCCACAGCCATATACTGGGGACATCTATGGGTCACTCAGATGCCTTTGGCTGGAGGCGGGGGGAATGCACAGAATGCACAGCTGGGGGCCTTTTTTCTTTTCTTTTTGCTATCAACCGGCTGTGGACTGAGTGCCCCACCTGATCCTGGCACTGCACCTTGTTTTCCAGAGCGGGTGAAATATCTGTCTTTGGTCAGGCTCCGTGCCAAACCCTGGTGCCAGAGGGAGGGAAAGCCAGACTAACACCCTTCGCCCAGCCACTGCCTGATGCCAGGCTTACAATTCAGCCATGTCC
This sequence comes from Sphenodon punctatus, assembly GCA_003113815.1. Lineage (NCBI taxonomy): Eukaryota > Metazoa > Chordata > Lepidosauria > Sphenodontia > Sphenodontidae > Sphenodon > Sphenodon punctatus. The sequence continues at coordinate 754,493 of QEPC01015290.1, forward strand.
CACACCCTCCCGGAAGTCACTTATGTCCCATTGATTGGTCAGGAGGGGAGTGTCACCCACACTATACCTCACCTGTGCTCTGAAACTGTGCCACTGGCTAGTGTCCACCTTGGGCAGGCAGAGATCTGTGATTCCCACCATTCCTTACCCAAGTGGTCATCAGTCCTTGAGGGAACTCCACACCCCTTGGAAGTCCCATGGATCTTATAATCTATGGTGGAGCGTCCAATGGGGCAATGATGGTGATCCGTTCCTATACAGGATGAAGGAAAGAAACCTCTTCCCTCCTGCCCCTCAATGGAAACCTAGGACACCAGCCTAGCTTGGGCCAATGCCCTGGCTTGGGCCCTGGGGGTGGGGTGTGTGTGCAGGGCCAAGTGCCCATGGCTGATGCTATTTCAAGACCCAATAAACTAAGCTACTGCAACAAGCCAATGACACAGGAACCGGTGCAAACAGCAAAGCCATTCACCAAGGGCAAGCCCAGCATCAACAAGGACAAGTTACAAAGAAGAAGAAAAAAAAAACCAACAAAATTGATGTAATGCAAGGAAGGAAATCTAAACAGTAAGAGCTGTTCAACGGTGGAACCAGCTGCCTAAGGTGGCTTTGGACTCTCCTTTGCTGGAGTTGTCCAAACAGAGGCTGGACGCCCTCTGTCACGGATGCTGTAGCTATGGGTTTCCTACATGAAGCAGGGAGTTGGGCTAGAGGACCTCTGAGATCCCTTTCACCTCTAGGAGTCTACTATGCTATGACTGGAATCTCAGGGCTGCCACAAGCTTCATGGACTGGCTAGTTCAGCCTAATCCAACTTTGTGTCAAGAAAACCTTCCAAGCTCCCGCTAACCAGTAACATGGGGAAAGCCATAATGAATGCCAGACTAGAATTAAGGGTGCATCTTATAAGGAAGCAGATCTCGGCTAACCATTAGGAAGTCTTTGTACCTCTGGGAGCTGTTCAACAGCAGGATTCTTCCACTTGGCAAACATCCATGCAGTTGCCAATTCCTGCCTTGAGCAGGGTTGGATTAAATGAACTCAGAGATATCTTCCACCCTTATGGCCCAAAGTTCTTTTTTTAAAAAAACAAACAAATTCTTAGGGAATTTGACACCTAAAGGCATCAAATCCTCGATTCTGGCCAACCAGCTGCGGCCACTAAAACATCCTGTGGACATCTCTTTGCCCAATCCTTACCAGTTGGCAGCCTGCCCAATGTGGCATAACATAAGGATCCCTCCAATGCCCCAGAGAGCCATCCATTATATGATACATGGAGGCCTCCAGAAGGGGGTCCCTATATGTCAGGGGCCCCAACATGAGCCCTCCCCTCCCTTGGCTCTTTGCTAAGGCACCGCCCTTTCTGCACCCACCCTCATAATGCTGATGGGCATCTCAGGATCCTTCTAAGGGGCCGTCTAAATTTCTCCTGGGTATTTTTCTTCACCCAGTCGGGTACAAAGGGATGCAGAGAATTCCCACAGCCCTTTGGTCGGTTGGACTTACCCCCATCCCATGCTGGGAACAAACCCAAAATGGAATGGTGCCCCAAAAAAACCTGATATCCACATGGACAGTGCCCCCTACCCTCATGGAAGTGTGGAGGAGAAGGGAGAGAGGCCAAAGGGGGAGGTTGGGCACATTCTACTCAGCCCTGGTGTCTCAGCATTACTGGACGAGTGTCTGTTCCCCATCCCCAACAGGGATGATGTCCCAGGAAAAAAGAGGGGGGGTGGTTCGCCAGAGGGGATACCCCACTACCTCCCCAGAAACTGTGGTGGCCACTGTGAGGCCACTCTGTGGCTGGGGACTCCACCACACCAGGCAGTTCCCTACAGCATGGCAGAGTCATGTGGTCAACACAGGACTCAAGGGGAAGCTCCCCACTGTCACACCCTGCAACACCGGTGGCCTCTCAGCATAGAGGGGGGGTTGACACCGGAAAGACCCCACAACCTCCCAGAAAAATGCGGCCATCATTGTTAGGGCACCCCGCAGCTGGGGACTTCCCCCTCTCCCCCGCCCAGAAATAGGCCTCCCCACCGCAGCACATCCAGAGGCCTCTCAGCCCCCAGAGGGGTCTTGAATGACACCCGAGGGTGGACGATATCTCAGAAGGAGGCTCCCCATCCCCACAACTGCAAGCAACAGGCCAGGGCCATTAAGGGAGCAGCGCTCCCCTGAGGAATGGCATCACTCACCTGCCTCTTGTAACCACCCACAGTCAATACAGCCAAGGGGGGCACACAGAGAGACCTTCATGCAGGTGAGGCAGGTGGAAGGAGCCCCAACAGTCTGGATGGGGTGGGGAACAGCGCCCCTGCTGCTTTGCAACGGCTCCAGCCCTGTGACTGGGGCTGGACCTCATGCTGGCTTTTATAGACAGCTCTGTTAGTTTTGGATAGTAACTAGCGAGACCACATTTGGCCCTTAAAACCTGGTTGCCCTAGCAACCTAGGCAGGGAGCGCCTTTTCTCTTCACCCGGCAGCCATTGCCCATTTCAGTCAGCTGCAATTAGCTTGCAGCTGTACAGTCAGCCAACAAGCCCCTGGCCCTTGCTCCTTACTTGAGTGGAATGTGACAAGTGATCCATTCACTGCCATTTTGAGCAGGCGAGAGCTGTTCTGCCTATAGTAGTAGTTCTGTAGTAAATGATAACTTTCAATCCCCATTATCTTCTGTTAAAGAGAAACCTAATTTTTTCAGCAGGATTTAAATGAACAAGAACATTCATTCCTTGTCTAAAAATTTTATAAAAACACACAGAAGGTAAATATGTCATTTCAGTACCCATATTCGGCTATCTATTTCATTGATCATTACAAACCATTCACAATGTGAAGATAAACATTTCGCAGGAGCAGCACCAAGAAGGCATCATCCTCCACTGGATTCTTTGCTTTTATTATTGTTTAATAATATTTTATATTACATTTTATATTATAATATAACATTTTTATATTTATATAAAATATATTTATATTTTTATAATATATATTTATTTATATAACATTTTAATATATTTTATATTTGTATATTATATATTATAATATTTACTATTATTTTCTTATTATATTTTATTATTATTTTATTATTGGATTCACCTTTCATTACAGATTGCTTCATATCAAATTATTTGCAGAAAACCCAGGCAAACCCACCCAAAATATAGAGCTGTAGTACAGCTTCTGTCAGTCCATCCTGAAATGGGCCATTTAAATTCTTCCATCAGTCATTTTTGCATTTGAGGATTTTTGCTAAACTGTGCTGCAGCTAATGTCTTCATTGGAAGTGAACATTGAAACAATTTTAAAAGTGATATTGTCAAAACATAACTTAGAAATATAATTCATTTGGGGAAGTTGGGTTGCTGCCCATGCTGTCAGTCAGGTCATTCTTATAAGCATTGGTGCTGCATCTTACTTCATGATTTTAATGAGAAAGGGATATGGTTTCTATTTAAAACACCTTTCCAGACTACAAAGTAACAGAGTTTTTCATCTGTGTGCTGGATAAAAACAATGAATGCTTTTCCTGTCCATGGGTGCTTACCTCTTTTACAATAAAGTAGTTTTGAGTGCTCAATACTTAATATTTACAGGGATTTGGGCATAGAAATACAAATCAGTGGAGGCCATTATGAAAGTCTGAGAAATGGCAGTCTCTTAAATGTTTGATCTACCATTCAAGTGTGAATAACTGATTCGTAATGAGGATACAGGAAATAATCCAGAAGATGACAAAAGAGCAGATCAGCAGAAAGAAAGTGTTGGTTTGGAACTTGATTAATGGGATCCTTCCTAGTTCCTCCCTGTTGTAATTCAGTGGGTATTGTACCATTGCACCATGAACACCCTTCCTGGAGGCTTATCATGAGACTCGAGTCTATAATAGCAGGACACAAGCCACTACGCAAAAGAGATGTTGGAAGGCCCATCATATCTGGTACATTTCCCCATATACTTAGTGCTTTAGAATGCAAAGGATTCCCAAAGAGATTGTACAATGTATATTCTATACTGGTGATTCACCAAATTTTGATTTCATGCCCCTGTCTGGAGATGTAAATGTAATTCTATGACCGCAGACTCCAACAAAAGCATACATAGCATATTATATATCGGACAGGATTGTCATCCCATCCACAAATGGTACAGCCCCATTTGGGGACATCGTGGATAGGGATGAAGTGAGTAATCTATGCAAATACAAATTTTGACAAATTTGGCCTGTTTGTTTTGTTTCCTATGAAGAGAATGTGTGCTTCCATCTTCATTGGCCAAAAAATACACTTTCAGTATTTTGGTTTGATCATTTTGGATTGGTCATTTTGTTCATCTTAGTATTTGTTTCTTTCTTCCACACTATTTCATAGTTTCTTCTATTTCACACTTTCTTCCATACCAAGCTTGCCTTCATTTATGACCTCTATCTCTCATTCTCTCCATCTTCTCACTCTCACTCAGACCTGACTTTCCCCTGAGGACTTACCTTCAGTTGCCGCTCTTAGTCATGGAGACTCTCTCTTCTCCCACACACCTGGCTTTATAGGCCTGGATGGTAGTGTTGGGCTTCTTCTCTCCTCCTCCTCCAGGTTTCAACTAGGGCTGAAATGAATAATAAAAATTTTATTTGCAAGTATTTCTGAGTTTCTGAGGACTGGCTCCAAATACTTGTAATTTGGTGCTTGGTAAAATAAAACCGAGTAGTACCTACTTATTTTCTGAATACTGACTACCAAGTCATCTTATATAGGAGCAGGAAAAGCCCTGTATGTTGATCTGAATATTGGACCAAGTACCGAATACTGAATTCTTCAGTTACTTGGTACTCAGTAAAACCAAGTTGAATACTGAGATACTTGGTAAAACCCAAATAATTTCAAATACTAGTTTCAACCCCTCCTACCTCCTTAATCCCACTCAATTTCCTCTTTTGAGGTCCACTCCATCTGCCTCTTCACCCCCTTATCTCTCTGGACTTTCCTTCTTCCTTGCCCCATCTTCCCCTTCCCTTATTCTTGGGGGCTTTAACTTCCCTGTCGTTGACCCCTCTGACTCTTATGCCTCCAAGCTTCTTAACCAAACCTCATTTGGCCTCCAACTATGCTCTACCTCCCCTACTCACCAGCATGTCCATTGCCTTGACCTAGTCTTTTCATCCAACTGCTCTCTCTCAGGCCTCTCCACCTCTGTTCTTCCCCTCTCTGACCATCATCTATTAACTTTTACACTTAACCACTCTCCCCCACAGTCTCGTCCAGTCAACAGAAATGCCTTTAGAAATCTGACTATTGGCTCTTGCACCCTATCCACTACTGCCTCATCTCTCCTCCACAACCTCATTGAAGTCTGTTGACTAGGCACTTTAATCCTACAATATGACACTCTTTTCTGCTTTGTATACTCTTGCTCTGACTTTCCCCCATCCTGTTAGGTGTGCAAAACCACAACCTTAGATTACTACCCAAGGTCGCTTCCTGTGTATTTGTGCCTGCTTTGCAGTGTGTGTCTGGCTAAAATCCCACTCCTGTGCTGACTTCCAGCACTTCAAATTTGTGCTCACCTCCTTCAGTTCAGTTATTGCCCTTGCTAAACAAGTGTACTATGTCCATCTGACTGACTCCTTTGTTTCCAACCCCTGCCTGTCATACTCACTTCCCTACTGAAACTACCTCCTCCCCCCCACCACAACCTCTTCACTCTCTGCCCAGGATCTGGCTGATTTTTTCTATGACAAGATAAAAAAGATTCACCAAGAGTTCTCTGTCAACTCCCCTTCAAACCTCCTCCTCTTCCACGAGCACCTGTCACTCTTTCCTCTTTTTCTGAAGTTACGGAGGAGAAAATCACTCACATTTTCTCCTCCTCCAAAATCACCACTTGTTTATTTGACCCTATCCCCACCCATCTCCTCTGTTCTATCTCCACTGCAGTTATCCCTCTCCATCCATCACATCATCAGTTTATCACTTTCCACTGCAACTGTTCCTGCTGCCTTCGAATATGCTATGGTCATCACACCACTTCTCAAAAAACCTTCACTGGACCCTACTTACCCTGATACCTATCATCCCATCTCCCTCCTCCACTTGGCATCCAAACTGCTTGAGCATAGTGTTCATGTCTGCTGCCTGGATTTCCTTGCTGCTCAGACCATTCTTGATTCACTCTAATCTGGCTTCTGCCCACTTCATTTCATGGAGACAGCCCTTATCAAAGTCTCCATTGAGCTCTTCATGGCCAAGGCCAGGGGTCATTACTAGGGGCGGGAAACCGGTAAAATCCGGTATCCGATAATGCCGGTACCGGGCGTACCGGCATTATCGGATTCGAACCAGTAATCTGGACCGGGTACCGGATTCCGGGGTACCGGATTTTTTTACATTGCGGCCATTTAAAAATGGCTGCAATGTAAAAAAAACGTAAAGCCCCAGGAAAAAAGTTTTTTTTAAAAAAAACCTCCCCGAGTCCAGGCTGCGCGGGTGGAAGGGGGGACACCCCCCACCCACCCTGCTCAGCCTGGATTTTTGTTTTAAAAAAGA